>MU225386.1:133384-155809 GCA_018584345.1 Thuja plicata
TCTTTTATTCATGCTAATGTTACAATATGAACTATGTGTAATGGAACCGATGCATAATATAACTTGTCATAATGCAGTTCCATACTTACTTGTGCAATTTAGTTGGAAATAGTGATGTCACCAGATCAATTGGATGGGGTGTCACCATTTGTGCTTCTTGTTCCAGCACCTTCATTGTTTGTGACTTTTACCTACATCTTGTTTCTCATTCTCTTGATGTCATCAATGGTATTTCCATTGGGATGAGTACTTGTATCTGTCAGTCATTCTTTGCAATATTTTATCTCATGTCCAACCTTAAGACAATGTAAACATGTTATACCTTGATTGGTCCAACCTCTTGACCTTCTGGTTCACTTTCTTATACAGTTGGCAGCAATATGACCATACCTTCTACATGTTGTGTAGTTTACCCATGTGTTATAGTCACATAAATATGAGTTACCTACTCTTGTTGGTTTGTAGCTATTAACAGTTTCCTTTGGTGTCTAGGCCTTGTTTTTCTTTTTCCAGCACTCCTCATGTGTATGCCCATTCATCTTGCAGGTAGGATAGTACTTGTCCATGTAGGTTTTCCTTTTTGGATTTGTCATTTTGGATCTACACTCATGTGCCTTGTGTCCTTTCTTTTGACATTTATAAAAATTACCAATGAAAGTAGATTGTGCTTGAGGAATACCTTTCATTTTGCTTCTGCAAATGTTTGAGGTGTGGCCTGGTTTTCCACAGTGATTGCATGATAGCTTCTTGGATCTTGGGGTTGTGAAAGCATTCCTTTGATCTAGTTGATTAGAAGACTCACCATTCTCATTGTACACTAATCCTGTGTACTTGTTGACTCTTCTCTGTCCATCAAGAAAATCATCCATCCTTTTGTTTCTATCTTCAGCTTTCTTGATCAATTCATTGTGTTGATTTTGGACTTTGATTTCATGCTTCAATTTTTCATTCTCTTCTCTTAGCTCACCAATAGACTGTATTCTTTCAATGAGTTCTATATTTAGTATGTTTGCCTCTTGACTCATAACAATAATCTGATTGGTAACCTCATGGTGATGCTCAATAAGTATTTCAATCTCTGATTCTTTTTCTTGCAGCTTCTCTGTTATTTTCCTCCTATCATCAATGCCTATTGTTCTTTCATTTTCATCTTCTCTTGCATCATTCATGACATCAATCATTTTCACCATTTGTGTCCCTTGACTGATTTGCAGCATTCTCAATTGCTCTGTCAGATGTTGATTGGCCTCATGTAGACTTGTGATCTTTTCATCTGATTAGTCTGATGCTTTACCTGATGTTGATTCTACTGAATCAAAGTAATCTTGTATTTCTAATTCTTTGTAGTCCTTCTCATTCAGCCTAGTTTCCATAGTCTTTATTTCATCAATAAGTTTTCTCAAGTTGATTCTCTCCTCTTTATACTGCTCATATCTTATCTGCATTTGTAGTTGCTCATTCTCAATAGTCTTATCCATTTTTTACTTTTCCATTTCTCTGATATTTTCTCTTAAGTCTTTACGCTTTTCAAGAAAGAGACTTAGCTCTGATACCAATTGTTGGAATTATATTGTGAATGTAGTATTGAGAGGGGAGGGGTGAATTAGTACCTCTAAAACTTTTCTTGGTTAGCCCATTAACCCTTATTCATTAGTTTGTAAATTATCTTATCTAACTGCTCATCTTTATTTATGCATATGCAATCATAATATAAGTTCTTTAATTTATAACCATACAAGAAACATTCATTAAAATAGATAACACATGACACAAGATATGTTAACGTAGAAAACTCCTATTAGGAAGTAAAAACTATGGTGGGGATTGTTACCCACAAGAATTCACTATCTATAGATAAGAAGGGGCCGATAAAGGCTTACAACTGGTCACTTCTAATGACCTACCCTATTAGGAGTATTACAGTGGAGACCTGTTAAGATCTACTTCATTTGAAGCTTTAGTAACACTATTAAGTGTGCACTCTGTTAAGAGATTTGTAAAGAACTGTTAAGTCCACCTTCTAGAAAAGGATTTTAGATGTGATGCACTTGTTAGAATGCAACTACATAAGTCTTTGATCTAATGATGTATGCAATCTCTAATTGCTGATAAAAAATCCAATAAAGCTTCCTATGTATGAGTAATCATCTTTTCATGATTGAATAATACCTTTCTCTGCACGTTGGTAGCCTCTATGTGTTCTTGATAACTAGATATAATCTTTTTCTGAACTTTGCATGAATTCTGCCTTCTACTCCTTAGATGCTCTTCGTGACTATCAACAACAATACATCCATAATTTACAATTGATTGAACCTCTATTTATACTAGATTTTAGCTCTATTCTTGATTCATACTTTGAAAGGTTAACTCTAGATCCTAGGTTTAGAACTTGACCTTGATCTTTAGTTAGATATGTTTTAGATCCATTAGGATTCTTTAAAACATTTACATTATGCTTGCTTGACCCTCAAGTAATGATTTAAAACAAATTAAAACTCTATAAATAGAATTACAATGCTTTATCTGACGTGTAAAAGTCAGATCCACTATTTGCGGGTTCTCCAACTGACTATCGGTTCTGATAGTCAGGCTGCTCTGTCAGTCTATCGGTTTTCTTTTCCGTCAATGTTCCTTTCTTGAACTTTTCGTCGGGTATGCCTTTACTACTCCGTCGGTTTTGTTCTCAAAACTGTATCGTTGGTGATGATCTTTGTGTTATGTTATTGACCTGTTGGTGATGTCTTGTTTAATTCATCGATACAACACTTGTCAGTGTTTGTCGATCACTTTCATACTTAGCATTTTCTTGTGCCATTTTTTTCTGTCAGGTATGCTTGTTGTCCACCATTTATGGTTCTTGTCCACCGGTTATGCTTGTACCGATGACCTTTATCATGTTTCTCCTTTTAAGTATACTAATTGCAAAACTTATTGTCATCATTAGGGTCAAGGTTGACCTTTTTGGTTCAAGGTCGACCTTGACCTAGGTCACAATTGACCTTTTTCTTATTTTTGGTCCAAATCCCAGATTTCCAGGATTTCTGGATCTCGGGCTTTAGAAAAGTTTAATTCCTACTTTTGGGTCGGTTGTTTTGGTCTTTAAAGCAATGATTCTTAAATTATACTTAATATAGGTCCACTTCTAAGGGTATAGGTCTAAATAGGAATTCAATTCTCCAATTTAGTCCTCTCTAGAATATTGTTCCCTAGAATGGTATATAAGGAAGCCTTCTCCTCTCATTTCCTCTATGTCTTAAGAAGTGAAAATCTAAGTGAAAGTTAAGAAGCAAGATTTGAAGAAAGCATCTACTCTGAGGCATTCAAGAATTCAATAATTCAAGCATCCAATTCATTAAGGATACTTTTTGGTATCCATTGAAGGATTCAAAGCTTTATGGAGCTCTCTTGTTGAAGATTTCTCCATCCACATTCCCCCGAGATTATTCCTATTCTAAGATCCATTGAAGATTGGTGTTGAAGATCTAAATGCAATTGATTTGAGGCATCCTACATCATAAATTCTACATTCTACATCCATTTGGTGCATCCATACTTGTGTATTCAAGGATTCAAATCCTCCACAAGGATGTTTTACATGAGCAAGGTGAATTGTTTCATTTACTTTGTTTATTCCTGCATTTTCAATTATATATTTGAGGTTAATTCTAAAACTGGGGTTTGACCAAGGAAAACCCCTCCCCCAAAAAAGCATACCATTTTCCTTGTAGGCACAGGTTTAGAAAAATAGATCGGGATGGAGATTCAGAAACCATTTTCAGAAAACTTCTGGGATCCAGAAAAAAAATTTCAGTTTGAGACTTTTTAGGTCGATACTGCACTAGGGCGCAATCAGAAGTTCTCGCCAATGTCAACATTGACTTGAGGGTACAAATCGGAACTATGTTAGAATGAAAAACAATTTATGGGTTTTGTAGATCACATAGTTTCAGTTAAAAACCACAAAAGTCAATAGTTTCTAAGACCATCTGATAGGGTTTTTAGTAGGTTCTTTTTCAGAGGTATGTATTTTACTCCACTATTCTTTGCAAACATTTCCAGATTTACACCCCTTATCAATTAAAATTAAGTTTAAGTGGGTAATATGTGCAGAGGGACACTTCTATGAGAAAATCTTCATTGTTCTAAACCCTATCCATATTTTCTACCTTACAGGTCTTAGCAGGCTCTAATACCACTTGATGTAGAGTGCACTGAAGGAAGACCTAGGTAGGATCAAGTTCCTTCTAGCTGCCTCAAACTATTTGTTCAAGAACTCCAATCCCTCCCTTGTTTGACTAGGGTTTCTAAAAACTCATTCAAGAGGCCAAGTCACTCTTCTGACATGAACTTTGTTTCCTAAACCAAAATACCAATCTCTGCAATTTTTCTTTTAGGGACATTTTTCCTAAACCCAAGCCTAAGAGTGAAAATCTTCACTAGAGGATTTAAATAACCAATCCAAGGGATGATACACTTTACTTAGACCCAAAGGATTGATAATCCAGTAATAGATTTAGTTCTTTAGACCCAAGGATAGCCAAGAACTAACTGTCCTAGAATCTCTTGTAGCCCTGTCTAGAGGGTTTTTTAGACATAATTCTTTATCATAGAAGGATCTATCCAACCAGAAGTGGGTTCTAGATACCCTTTATGGATTATTGAAAATGCCCAAAGCCTTAGGACTTCACTCTATTCTAGCACCACTAAACTCTTGAAAATATCACATGCCTAATTAGTTAGGTTAGGCTTGGATTACTCAACAAGTGGTCTAAGGTGGGTTTTCTGAGTGAGTACATGGGCTTGGATAGTTCCCTCTATCCCAAAATGACCTAGATCCACCCTTGGTTTGACCCTTCTAACCATATAACTCCCATGCATGTGACTGTACTTAAAAATTAGGCTAATTACATTGAGAAAATTAGCCTAGGACTTTGTCTTAAAAATCATGAAACAAACATCAAGCTCTTGAGTCTTTGGAATCTTAAAATGCATGACCATAACTTTTATTTCCCAAGTGGCTGAGAAGATCCAATGGAAAAATCCCAAGTTAGGGTCACATGTTTTGCGTAGACCCAAAAAAATAGGGTTTTCAGACAGTGACAAGAAATTTCTCTAACTCCTATGAAACTTCACAAAAATGGATGAAACCAACTGGAATGCTAAGGTACGTACTCAAAGCATTACAAATTTTTGCAAGTGATTTCACCAAATGAATCTGTACCAAGCCGTACACACACAAAATGACTCAGAAAACTCTTATATTTCCTTCTCCTGAACATCAAGATCCATACATTGTGGCTTCTAACCTTCCTAGATGGCATAAGGACATCAAATAGCATCATTTTGGCATTACAGATTCTCCAATAAGTTGGTGTAGCCATTTCAAATTGATTTTTAACTCATCGAGCAACATTTTGAAAAGTTGCTCATGCAACATTTTGCAAAAGACAACTTTTTGAGTAACATTTATCAAAGTTGCCATTTTAAGAAAGATTCCAACACTACCAACCTCCAAGGATTTAGGAGTGATATAAAACATGCCAAGAACCTAAACTAATGTTTTGAAACATAAAATTATCCTAAGGAAAAAATAGCCAAAAGAGACCAGACTTGATCTTACCTGGTATCAAGCACCCTTAAGGTGTATAACCTACCTTAGGGTCCTTTACCTTAAAAAATAGACCAAAACACACACACACACACACACACACACACACACACACACACACACACACACACACACACACACACTAGGGTGATCCAAAGGATTCACACCTTATTACAAACAAAAAAATAGCTTCAAAACAGAAGCTGCAGGAGGTGCCCTACACCAACATTGGTGGAAACTGTGCAAAGACTCACCTCAAAAAAAGGAATCCTACTAAGAGGTGTTATGTATGTAAACAAATCGGTCATCTAAGAAAGAATTGTATGAACAAAGAAAAAGTGGATACTAGTTTTGAGAAAGGAAAAGAAAAAGTTTCTGAAATCAAAACTCAGATGAGTCAGCGATGGGTAAGGAAGTCTCCTAATAATTTAGACCAAAATAATGTAGGAACAAATGGCACCCAAAATGGTGATTTGGGTGTATTCACCATCTCTGAATAAATATGTAAGAAGACAACTAGAACTGTGCATACAAGTCATCATAAATCAGTTCCAAATATGCTAGAAAGTCCAAATATGTATATTATGGTTCTAACCGAGTCAGGATCTCAGTTACAACCAAGATACTAAATCTTAACTGAGTTAAGTCAGGTTATATGGTTTCAAACATGTGAAGTTAGTTTTCACCGAGCTTCTGAGTAAGCCTCGAAGAACTAACCGAGCTATGAGAACTTCTATGTACAGAGGATTTAATGAAAAATTTAAGGTGAAAATTCTCATAAATGATGAAATCGAAGGGTTATTTTTTACCAAGGTTTATAGTTTGCAGAGAGATTAAGAGCTTATAGAGATTTTAGAGTGAATTTTTTTTGGAAGGTTTAGCTTCAACGAAGTTTCATCAATATTTCAAGAATTATGGTATCTTCATCTAGTAGTAAGATCAAGAAGGGATCCGAGATGTTAGTGAGGAATGCAGTCTGGGAACCACCAAAGTTCAAACTTCATCTAGTGATTGTAGAGGAGATATATCCAATAGGAGCCCATTACCAAATTCCTCCTAAGGTACTGTTGATTCACGACATTCAAAGTTTCTATCATTGCACCATTAAATAGCTAGGCACATTAGAGCTGAATCAAGAATATGAGGCACTTTGTGTGGGTGGAAACCTAAAGCCGAAACACAAGCACCTCAAATTAAAGGGTTTAATCCATATCTTACATATGCCAAAGAATTTTTAGATAAAGTGGATTGGGTTTATTCTGAGTCACATTCATGACATGCATTTCTAGTTGGAGCAACCCATGAAAATTACTAAGATGATGGTACACCAAGTAACAGGGTACCCAATGCTCAATAAATGTAAGGCAACTAAAACCCTACACAGAGCTGATCTAGCTAAGAAGACTCTTGCCAAGTGGGATGGAAGAGGGATGAAGTTGAATGGAGTCACTAACATGGAGCTAAAGTTTGGAATTCATGTGATTTCACATAAGATATATAGTTCAAGCTAACCAAACAATGTTCCATGTGAGGCTGTAGACTTGGCATACAAAGTGGTGAAGAAAAATCTATCTTTGGACATTGCCAAGTTTCATCTCATACAACTGAACAAAAACATGGAGAGCATCTGAGCATCTAAGACCAGTCTGTGTAAGTTCAGTTCACTCTTGGTTTTCTTATGCTTTTATGTTCAAAAGTTTTTCCCTTCAAAAGGCATAGTTGTATGGAAGAAGGATAGACCTATATTTTATCAGATCAATGAGTTTATAGAAGAATTAGGATACAATTTTGAAAGAATCATGGATGCTTACTCTGAGAGTTTCAAAGAGAAAATGCAAAACAGATTCAGAATTCCCAAACAATTTGTAGAAGACTATAAGGATGATATATATTTCCTAGTTGACTGGTACAGGAGCACACCTAACTCAAACCCCTAGCTCCTTATTTCTGGCATGTACTAACTCTAGCCAAGTTAGGATAGTGTGTGTGGACCTTAAAAGGTCATTTGTTTTATTTCCCTAAGATGGATATGACAAGGCCAATCCATGTCTAGATAGGTTGCTTAGTTGGTTTCCTTTAGTTGTGTGTGTGAGGTAGTTGGTAAGCCTCTAGAAATCCAACCAAGGCATCAGGAACCTTGGATAAGCTTCTTGGTATCACTAGCACTCAAGCTATAGTAGTGCCTAACATCTTGGCCTACACTGCCTAGCAGCTTGGCCTACATTTCCTAGTAGCTCTGCCTACACTACCTAGCAACTCAGCCTACATTGCCTAGCAGCTTGGCCTACACTTCCTAGTAGCTTGGCCTACACTACCTAGGGGCTCGACCTACACTTCCTAGCAGTTTAGCCTACATTGTTTCCTAGTAGCTTTGCCTACACTGGTTCCTAGCAGCTTGGCTAGCACTAGAGCTTAGTTTGCTTTACTGTTGCTTGACAATATTCAGTCATAATGGCCCGTGAAAAGTAAATCTTGTCTTTTAGGGATAGTATGGTTAGTCTAATAGTTCCTAAAGAGATTCTTGCAAATGAGTGGACCAATAAGGTTTTTTCCTATGAGAGGATGGTTATTAATAACATCCCAAGCCTTCATTTTAGAGATCTAGAGAGTAGAGATTGAAGAAGAGGAGAAGCTATAGGAAAGTTAGAGATTTCCAGATTATTGTACTATTTTGTTTTGTTTCTAGTAATGAGAAGTTGCAGACTGTGTGTTTAGTGGATATAAAGTTTCTTTGTGGTTCTTTTTGCATGCAAGTAGATTAGTTACTTTATTTTATGTTTTGCAAGTTATTAGTTCTTCACCTGTTCTGGGTTGTAAATAGTAATGGCCTCTCGAGATTCCTGAATCCATGGTGAGAATCATGTGTTGGGATGGAACTCAAGAGGAGCCCTTGTACATAGTTTCCTTTTTTTTTTCTATAGGAGAAGCAAAAAAAAAGAGTATGGAGATCTTACCCTTGGAGAGCTTGGTAATAGTCTGACTAGGGAAGAGAATGAGAACAATGTTCTAAAAACATTGGTTGAATGAATCTATTTGTGTAGGTTTAGCAAGTAGGAGATGAAAAGCATTTTGATAATGACTAAGTCTTGAAGAGGAGGTAAAGTTGAGAGTGACTTACCTTAGTTTAGGGTTGTGAACACCCTAAGAGATCTAGGACAAAGAGCTCAGTATAGAGCCAAGTTGGTTATGTAGCAGCAAAAAAAATTCCATCCACATTAGATGGGTATCAGAGCCTAAAATGATTGGGCTTGTGGTAAATGTTCCAGCTAGCAGTATTAGTAGGTGAAAACAAGATGGTCACCAATGCAGAGCTTGCAAAGGAAGTAGATGAGTATAAGAGAGTGATAGAGGATCAAAGGGAAAGGAGTAGACTCCTTGAAGAGGCCTTGGATGAGATGAAGGTAAAAATTCAAGAATTTGCAGATGCAACTAAAAGAAAAGATGGAGATGAAGTCAGCAGCAATAGAGGGAAGTAGAAAGTTGATGAAGAAGACTTGATACCTAAACCAGAACCTCCCATGAATGAGGACCCATTTCTAAAAGCTCTTAGAGCCATAGGAGGCAAAATTATTGAAGGAATTCCATTCTTTAATGGAAAAATGGATAGTGAAGTAGTTGTGGAATGAATAGAAGGTATTGAGAATCATTTTGAATGTGAGGGCATAACTAAAGCACAAAAGGTAAAAGTTACAAAGTCAAGGTTAAGAGGTTCAACATTAACATGGTGGAAATACCTGCAAGAAGAGAGGGAGAAGATGGGTAAGCATCCAATTTCAAATTGGAAGGCCATGTTAAACAAGGTAAAGGAGTAATACCTACATGAGGATTATGAAATCCAGTTACACAAGAAGAGGCAGAGTTTGAAGAAAAAATATTTGGATGTGGCTATGTATACTGAAGAATTCCAGAAGTTGTGCTTGAGGTCAAGAGTCCAAGAGGATGAGAATATCAAGGTGGCTATGTATCTTGTAGGCCTAAAATGGAATATCCAAGAGGAAATCAGCTTGTGGACTCTGGAAACAGTCCATAAGTGTTTCCAACTTGCATTTAAAGTGGAAGAGAAGAACAAAAAGAAATCAGAATCAAACTTCAGAGGAAGAGGTAGAGGTAGAGAAGGAAGAGGACTAGGAGGCTATGGTGGAAGAGGTTCAGAGTCAAGGTAGAAAATTGAGAACAAGCTCACTGAAAATTAGGAAGGAAACTCAAATAGAGGAGCTTTCAGTAGAGGTAGAGGCTCTAACGCTAGTTGGAGAGGAAGGAATAGCAGAAATCAAGGAAGAGGAGCATCCTAATTTGCCACAATGAAGTGCTACCACTACAATCAGCTAGGACATCCTACCTATAGGTGTCCTTAAAAAGGTTCTACTTCTCAAGGAGGTGGAAAGAGAGTTAACTATATCTAAGAAGAATCAAGTTGCAGCAGCAAGCCATCTGAGGTACCATTACAATCAGAGGAAGGTGAGAACATCATGATAAAGAGGACCTTAATCAAAGAGCCAAGCAAAGAAGAACCAAGCCAAATGAGAGCACTATTTAGAGTGAAGTACAAAATCATAGGGAAGGTGTGTAGAGTCATTATTGGTTTAGGCTCAATTGATAATATCATTAGTGAAGAGGTAGCCAACAAGTTAAATTTGAAAAGGATTCCACATGAAAACCCATACAAGGTTACATGGCTTAACAAAGGACAACATGTGTTTGTAGGAGAACAAGCATGAGTAGATTTCACCATTGGAAAGTATAAAGATAGAGCTCTATGTGACATTCTTCTCATGGATGCATGCCACCTTCTACTTGGAAGCCCATGGTAATTTTATAGGAAAGCCATGCATGATGGAACCAAGAATGCATACTCATTCAAGAAAGATGGAGTGACTTTCAAAATTCAGTCACTAATAGAAGAAGGAGAGATGAAGACATCAAGTCCAAGTGTGATCATGGTTGGTGAGAAGGATTTATTGAAGACTCTAAGAGAAGGAGAATGAGTTGTATTTGCTTTATTATTGAAGCCAAAAGATGAAGTTGTTGTCAAGAAATCAGAGATATCGAATGAGGTAAAAGAAATACTTGAAGAGTATAAGGATATTGTGAATGATGGCCAGCCCACTCCCCTACCTCCTAAGAGACTTGTTAGCCACAAGATTGAATTCATACCAGGACCTACCTTACCTAAATAATCTTCCTATAAGATGACCCCTCAACAAAATGAGGAAATAGCCAAGCAAATCAGAGAGTTATTAGACCAAGGCCTAATTAGAAAGAGTATAAGCCCATGTGCAATCCCTACTATTTTAGCACATAAGAAAGGAGGATCTTGGAGACTTTGTACTGATTCTAGAGCCATAAATATAATCACCATTAGGTATAGGTTTCCAATACCCAGAATTGAAGACCTAATGGATTTTTTAGGGGAGGTAAAGTACTTTAGCAAGATTGATCTTAAGAGTGGCTACCACCAAATCAAAATTAATGAAAGAGATGAATGGAAGACAACCTTAAAAACTAAAAAAGGTTTGTATGAATGGATTTTAATTCCATTTGGTTTGTCTAATGCTCCCTCAACTTTTATAAGGTTGATGAATGAGGTATTGGTAGAATGCATTGGTAAGTTTTTTGTTGTCTACCTAGATGACATTTTAGTTTTTAGCAGAACTAAGGAGGAGCATATAAGGCATTTGAAAATTGTTTTCTAGAAATTTCAAGATGAAAAGCTAATGATCAATTTGGAGAAGTGTGACTTCATGAAGCAGGAGCTTGTATAACTTGGTTTTGTTTTGTCACAGGGTAACCTCAAAATGGACAAAGAAAAGGTGGATGCCATTCTAAGTTGGCCTACTCCCAAGGCTGCAACTGAGGTGAGAAGTTTCGATGATTTAGCTTAGTATTACAAAAATTTCATTAGACATTTCAGTGGGATTTGTGCACCCATGTTAGAGACCATTAGAGGTGGGATGAAGACAAAGTTTCAATGGACACCACAAGCACACAAAGGGTTTGAAACACTCAAGGAGATGATAGAAGAGTTGCCTACTCTATTTCTTCCAAGCTTCGATAAGATTTTTATAGTAGAATGTGATGCAATTAATGTGGCCATTGGGGTTTTCATAAGCCAAGAAGGAAGAACAGTAGCTTTCCATAGTGAGAAGCTAAATGATGCAAAGAAAAAGTACTCTTCTTATGACTTAGAGTTGTATTCTCTAGTTCAAGCACTCAAGAGTGGAGGCAGTACTTGCTACCAAAGGAGTTCATATTATATACTGATAACCAAGCTCTCAACTTCCTTAACTCTCAAGACAAAATTAGCAGCAAACAGATGAAGTGGGTGGAGTATCTACAAGCCTACACTTTCAATATCAAACATAAAAAGGGAGTACATAATAAGGTTGTTGATGCAATGAGTAGAAGGCTGCTCACAATCCAAGAAGTTTAGCTACAAAGAATAGGTATTGACAGCTTCAAAGATGTATATATTGAAGATGAAGATTTTTCCCAAATCTACAAGGTATGCAAGGAGTTTAAAAATAACTTTCATGGTGAGTTTTTTTAATATACTTTGCAGAATGGTTTATTGTTTAAAGGAGGACAACTTTGTGTTCCTAAAGGGTCTATGAGAGAGAATTTGATTCAAGAAAAACATAATGGAGCACTTAGTGGTCATTTTGGAGTCAGTAAGACTCAAGAGCTAGTAACTAGGTTGTATTTTTGGCCTAGAATGAATAGAGATGTTAGACAATATGTTGAGAGTTGTGTAGTGTGTCAAAAAGAAAAGGGCACATCTTCAAATATAGGTCTTTATCAGCCACTTCCAATCCCAACCAGATGATGGGAATGCATAAGCATGGATTTTGTAGTTGGTTTGCCATGAACAAGGTAGGGGTATGACAATATTTATGTTGTTGTGGATAGATTCAGTAAGATGAAACATTTTATACCTTGTAAGACTATTCATGATGCTTTTAACATTGCACAATTGTTTTTCAGTGGAGTGGTGAGGATCCATGGACTCCCACTTAGTATAGTTTTAGACAAGGACACCAAATTCATGAGCCATTTTTGGAAGACCTTATGTCAAAAGCTTGGGACTAACTTGTCTTTTGGATCTGCATATCATCCACAAACAGATGGCCAAATAGAGGTGGTAAGTAGGAGTCTTGGTAACTTATTGAGATGCCTCACAAAGGATTATGGTTGAGCATGGGACCAACTCATTGGAAAAGATGAATATGCATACAATGATACAGTGAATAGATCAACTGGTAAGAGTCCTTTTGAAATTGTTTATGGCTTTCACCCAAGAGGAATTTTTGAGCTTAGAGAATTGAAGGAAGGAATGCATGGTAGTGGATATGTTGAGGAATTTTCTCATTCAATGAGAGAATTCCATGAAAGTGTGAGAAATAATTTGATTGAAAATGGTGAAAAGGTAAAGCAAAAGGTGGATGCAACAAAGAGGGATGTTCAGTTTTAGATTGGAGACTTTGTGATGGTACACTTGAATAAACATAGGCTGCAAAAAGGTGTTCCTCACAAGCTACAAATGAAGAGGGTAGGTCCATGTAAGATACTTGCAAAGTATGGAAACAATGCATACAAGGTGGAACTTCCTGAAGAGATTGGGTTGTCACCGATTTTAAACATTCCAGATTTGATAGCATACAAAGGAACAATTCAAGATGCTGATCAAAACCTTCAAGAGGTAATACAAGAGGTAAAAGATCTAAAATTAAACCCTACTCCATCTATGATAGCTAAAAAGATACTAGACTCAAGGGTCTACAAGAAGAATAGGAACAAAGACTATATGGAGCACCTTGTCAAATGGCATGAAAAAGAAGATGTTGATGCTACTTGGATTAGAGAAACAAACTTCAAGAGGTTGGGTATTAATCCAAACATGCTCAATCTAAGGATGGATAAACCTTTCTTTTGTCTGGGTGAGTATGGTGCAGAAGCACACCTAACTCAAACCCCTAGCTCCTTATTTTTGGCATGTACTAACTCTAGCCAAGTTAGGAGAGTGTGTGTGGACCTTAGAAGGTCATTTTTTTTATTTCCCTAAGATGGATATGACTATGTCAATCCATGTCTAGATAGGTTGCTTAGTTGGTTTGATCTAGTTGTGTGTGTGTGAGGTAGTTGGTAAGCCTCTGGAAATCCAACCAAGGCATCGAGAACCTTGGATAATATTCTTGGTATCATTGGTACTTGGCCTACACTGGTTCCTAGTAGCTTAGCCTACACTGCCTAGCATCTCAACCTACATTTCCTAGCATCTCGGCCTACACTGCCTAGCAGCTCGGCCTACATTTCCTAGAAGCTCGACCTACACTACCTAGCATCTCAGCCTAAACTGCCTAGCAACTTAGCCTACACTACCTAGCAACTCGGCCTACACTGCCTAGCATCTTGGCCTACATTTATTCCTAGTAGCTCAGCCTACACTAGTGCCTAGCAGCTTAACCAACACTAGAGCTTGGTTTTCTTTACTGTTGCTCGACAATATTCAGTCATAACTGCCTGTGAAAAGCAGATCTTGTATTTTATGGATAGTATGGTTAGTGTAACAGTTCCTGAAGAGATTCTTGCAAATGAGTGGACCGTTAGGGTTGTTTCCTATGAGAGAATGGTTATTAATAACATCCCAAGCCTTCATTTTAGAGATCTAGAGAGTAGAGATTGAAGAAGAGGAGAAGCTATAGGATAGTTAGAGATTTGTAGATTATTGTACTATTTTGTTTTGTTTCTAGTAATGAGAAGTTGTAGACTATGTGTTTAGTGGATATCAAGTTTCTTTGTGGTTCCTTTTGCATGCAAGTAGATTAGTTACTTTGTTTTCTATTTTGCAATTTATTAGTTCTTCACCCATTCTGGGTTGTAAACAGTAATGGCCCCTCGAGATTCCTGAATCCATGGTGAGAATCATATATTGGGATAGAACTCAAGAGGAGCCCTTGTACATAGTTTCCTTTTTGTTTTCTATAGGAGAAGCAATAAAAAAGAGTCTAGAGATCTTACCCTAGGTGAGCTTGGCAATAGTCAGAATAGGGAAGAGAATGAGAACAATGTTCTGAAAACATTGGTTGAATGAATCTATTTGTGTAGGTTCAGCAAGCAGGAGATGAAAAGAATTTTGATGGGGACTAAGTCTTGAAGAGGAGGTAAAGTTGAGAGTGAATTACCATAGCTTAGGGTTGTGAACACCCTAAGAGATCTAGGAAAAATATCTAAGAGTAGAGCCAAGTTGGTTCTATAGGAGCAACAAGACTTTCATCCACATCATTGACTGTGACAGAGTGCACATCCAAGTAGTCAAACCTAGGGTTGCATGGGTGAAACCTCTTAAATATGAGGTAAACATAGATGAGACCAGAGATATAATTGAGGCTCTTATTAATGAGCATGGTGATCCTAAATCAGCATATTTTGGAACTTATGAAGAAGCTAAGAGTATAACAACATTGGAAATACAGATTCTCAAAATCTTGAAGAGAGGAAGGAAAAGAATTGAGAAGTTTGGAAAGAAATATGCAAAGTCACCTGACTCTCCTCTTTCAATCATTGATGGGAAAGAGGATGACATAAAGGAAGAGGAAGTAGAACCTTCAAAAGAAGAGGAAGAGGTAGAAGAAGATCCTCTTAAGAAAAAGAGGCTATCCCCGAAGAAAACACCAAAGGCCTCCACCCCTTCCTCCACTGCAAACAAACTGAGGAGGTCTAGAATAAAAATGATATTTCCTAAAGAAGATGATGAAGATGATACAATTACATTCAAGAAGCCATCACTTACCTTTGAGAAAAAGGTTGAAGAATTTAAGGAAGGCAGTGGTATGTCAAGTCTTAGATCACTGAAGTATGCTTCAAGAACCAAGGATGAGAAAAAGTTGGTTGAGGATGCATTAGTACAAAAGATGGAAAAATGGAAGTATGATCCATCGACATTGAAAATCCAAATGACTAAAGACCTTTTTAAGGAAATAACTAATCAATGAAACAATGCAGTCCAAATTGAAAGGGACATCAGAAAACAAAACTTCAAGAAAATAATGCCTACATTGACTGATAAAGAGGTAAAATATGCTATGTCTAAATATGAGAGTAGACATACTCCAAGGTTTAGGACCTTTCAAGTCTTGGGAAACAAAATAAAGGATGTTGTGCAGACCGCAACTAAGCTGTGGAAGTCCATTTTTGAAAATAAGGAAGAAGATAAGATAGAGGAACTGAGTACAAATCCTTGTGTATAGGTTAAAGATGAAGAACTACCTAAGGTATAGACCATTGAGGAATCTGATGTAGAGAAGATAAAAGTGGTAGTGATGACATCCCTGCCCCAATCACCTAGTTCGTTTGTCTTATCTCTGAGCAAGGAAAAGACCCCAGAGTCTAAATCAAGTTTAGTAGGAACTGAGCATCAGGCTCTACCTACTACTAGGCCAAGCCAGACCGAGTCACAATAGGATATTGTGAATATTTCTACAGTTGGTATAGATTCTACAGTTGGTGCAAAGATAGTTAATGACCTACTCCAACTAAACACTAAGGATAAGGATGAGGATTGAAAATATAAGGATGATGATGGAAAAGGTAAGGAAATCATTCCTTCACCTAAACCCAAGGTCAATGGTAAAGAAAAGGAAACAATTACTGATGAAGTTGAACTTGAGGAAGACATTGTGATTCCTAATTGGGATCTTTCTAGACTGATAGCTGAGTAGATGGACATCCTTGGGGAGTTGTGGAAGAAAACAGCCAAACAACAGAAGCTCCGAGTTGAGAAGAAAAGTAAAAGAGTGCTAGAGGACATCTAAGTTATATTCCTTGATTCACTAAAGATTGAAGTCAATGAGAAAGAATCTATAATGGACCAACTTGTTGACATAGTTCACAAGTTTGAGAACAAAGTTCTAGAGAATGTTGCATGTAAAATTGAAATAGATCAAGTAAAGTTATACACCATTATTAGCTCTCTAGAAACCACTGTAAATAATGTTGTTGCATTATTTGTAAAGTTGAGTGACACATCAAATTTTACCATGGAAATAAAGAGTAAGCTGAAAAAGATTGACAATGATTTGGAGGCAAGTGCAAACCACTTGGCACTTGATCCAAGTTCAAGTTTAGCACATTTTGTTAAGATCATGTATCTAACCGGTCTATAGGAAGATCTACTGAGGGAAGAAGGAAGAACAAGGGACTCCCTATCATAAATTCAAAGCCAACTCATTCCTCATATGGATGTAATGAAAAAATATATCACTCATATAAAGACACTCATCCATGATAACAATTTTTCAGTTACTGAGCTTATGATGGAGTTGTTTGCAGAAATTTAGATTGAGTTGCACATCCTGAAAGTGTTGCAAGATAATTGGGACAAGGCTTTGTCTCAAATTTTGAAGGTAGAATGTGATTTCCTTTCACATTTTGGTATTACCTTGTAGATATGCATTTTTGGCATTTGTGTAAAAAACAAGGGGGAAAGATAGGATATATATGTATATATATGAGGAAATAAATGTACAGAGAAGAGTAATCTATATATAACAGAGTTACAAAATAGTCTTGAAAAATTAAAAAAATAGAGTTACTTGCAACCGAGTTGCAGAGCAGTAGTCAAAACTAAGCTAGAACCCAAGCACATGGTAATGGGGAGTTTTGACTTATCAGTTTGTTTGATTAGAATTTTTGGTATGATAAGTGTTTTTGTCACTAATTCCAAAGGGGGAGATTCTAGACCTTATGGCAAGACATATTATCAATTAGTGCCAAAACACTTAGTCATTCTTATGATTACAATGTTAGCCAAGCCAGCAGCTTGCATTGTTGACCGAGCCAAGAAGTTGCAGTGTTGACTGGGCAGTTAGTTCCAAGGAGTATCTGTCAGTCACCAGTGTTACCCGAGTTTCATACCATATCTGAGTGATCAATGTGGACTGAGCACCTAGTGTCAATCGAGTGCCAGAGTTGCCAAGTTCACTGTATCACCCGAGTGGATTACTAGACCCGAGTATCAACATTGGGATGACTTAGTACACATTTTTCATACTATTTAATATAATAGTAGTTGACTTATGAAGGTAATTGATTTGGATATGTATGTATGTAAGATACTTTTTTTATCCAATAATAAGAAGATATAGTAAAAAATATATCAATGATTAGAATAACATTGAATACATGTATGGATGCGAATATGAAGAGGCAGATTGATTACAAGGCTACAATAGTATAAAGGAACAAAAAAGACTCATCTATCACACTCAAGTGATCAGTTCTACATCAAAGAATCTTATTTAGCAAATCAGAGTTGCATAGAAGATCACTCACTGATTCATTCTAACTGGTGTATCAGTCAAATCCTTTAATAGGGTGGACCTAACAGTCCTTCACAAATCTCCTAGCAGTGTGCATACTTAACTGTATTGCATAAATCCTTTCACAAGGTGGACCTAACTATCCTTTTTTCTCCTAACAGGACATACCATCAAAAGTGGTCAATTGTAAGCCTTAACCAGCCAACTTTATTACTGAATTTCTAAAGCTTGTGGGTATCATCCCTACCCCAATTTTACTTTATATTTGGAAGGTTTTTGGGTCACCATATCTTGTGTCAAGTGTTATGAATGTTTATTTATTTTATGCTCCATGCATGCAATTAGATTAGACAATCTAATAAAGGATTAAAGTGAAGATGTTTTATTGGTTCCTGATTCATCCCCCCCTCTTAGTCACCTATCCTACAATATATTTCCAACACCCCCATCATTCATCAAGCCCTTATCAATAAAAAATCTACAATATTATGTAATCTCAAGCTTATGGTATCATTTCATCATTATTAGATCATTAATATACCATGGTTATGTTGGTTTTTCTATTGAGAAGTCCACATCACCATCTATGTGAAACTCAAATGGAAATAGGTGCATTTTATTTTAATCTCATGTAGGGGATGAAGATTTTTTGAGGTATACATTTGTTTTATTGCATTAATTATGTTGTTTTTCTTTAATCAATTTTCTAAATCTTCATTTTGGCAGGCTCGATGGTCCACTCACATCCTTGTTTTGACCTTTTCGGTTGAGTTTTTGTGAGGTTTTTTTTATTGTAAATTATATTTTTGGATCCTAATTGTTTTTCAGTGCCTTTTTTTACATAGAGTGACACATGTGCATCAAACTAAGGTTCTTGTGTTTTCCATAACTAACTATCTTATTTGGACCCACGCCTATGTCACCCAAAAAAGCACATCTATTCCATCTATTAATATTGATAATTTAGCTTTTTCTAGGATTTTAATAATCGTTAGTGCCTTTTTAGGTCTTTAACTTTAGGATTTTGATTTTGTATTTTCTCTCACTCAAAAGTTGCTAAAAGGGATTTTCTAGGGTTTCTAAGAGTTTACATCACCTAAGGTTTTGAGATTCTTTCTAACAACCTTATGTTTGTAGCTATATCTTATGACCTTTTGGGCTTGTTGGATAACCTATTACCATAGGATTGGTCTCTGCCCTACTATATTCTAATTTAATTTGATAGCTTTTTTATTTTAAAAATATTGTTTTATTTGATAAAACTATATTAAATTCTAGTTTTATATGTTTTGGCACCTTTGTATCACACCTTGTTACTTATGAAATGTTCTTATATTTGATGTATTTGTTTCTATTATGTTTACATTTAACATTAAGCACACTTTTTATTTATAAATAGAAACTATTCTACAAACTAGTACCTATATTTCATAGAGTGTCTCCTGTACTACAGAAAATGGTGCCTATGTTTCATAAAGTGGCACTGTCTCATAGAGTGGCACCTTTGTTCTAGTTTATAATTTGATAGTTTTTGAGTTTCATTTGAGGAAATAACCTTAATTTTTGAATATTAACATAGTGGTTTAGTTTTCTTCATTGGTCAAAGATCAATATCATTCAATTACTAATGCTTTATTGTAGGTTTCATTGGTTCAAGACTTGTTTTATCACTAATCTAGACATTAAAGTTAATGTAGTTGGTTAATGATCTTTTTGTTGTGTTTGGAAGCATGTGTAGATGTATTCTCTCTCCTTACACTTAGTGTGAACTTGTATATTAAAAATATCACATGCATTTTATTTATATTTATATTTTCTTTTAAGCTAAGGCTTTCTAGTTTGTGCATGTGCTACCCCTTGCAGTTCTCTGATTTTGGGTGATCAAAATACACCTAGATAGGTCTTTCCTATAAGGAGGCCTACTTTGTAATTTCATCACCTTAAATGTGACCTCAACCACATTTTCTAATGAGGTATATAAAAAGGGAAGAGTGAAAGTTTGTCATGCCCAAAAGTTGGGCAAAAACACACAATAATTTTTTTTAAATATGCTAAAGGAAGGTTACACAACCTCAAAGGTAACACTTACATGAAAAATGGTGCAGAAGAAAAATAGTAAACAGAAAGGTCTTACGAGATAGAACAACATACAAAACTATCCTACATGGATCCCTAAGCTACAGGCTTTGATCGACACACAAACTGAGAGAGTTGACCCAAAGTCAACTGTACTCTTGATTACCTGAAAGAAAGTTTCTAGGGCCCACTATGCCCTAAGGAAGGCTCATGCATGAAAATTGAGACAATTGACCAAAAGTCAACTAGAGTTGACCAAAAATTCAACCATCTCTGAAAGGTGCAAAACTATAAACCTAGGTTCCAGGGGATACAAGGAACATATGGTACACAAATTGAGACAGTTGGAGGAAGTTTGACCATGGTTGACCAAATGTCAACCATGCATGATGTTGGTCTAAGGTAGCGATAATACACCTAACAAAGGTCTATCACAATAATAAGGGGTTATTATGAACCCCTCAATGATATTACGTTGAATGACTCATTAATTTAAAATGATTAATTTACGTTCTAAACTTTATAATATTATAATTATTAACAATAATTCCTAAAATAAATAAATAAACATCCTAACAAGAGAAATAGCTAAAATTTTTAAAATGAGTAGTAGAAAGCCAAGTATACAAAATTTACTCATTTTAATATTAGAAATCTCAACATTATTTAAACTATTTAATATTTTTAAAATGAGTAGGAGAAAGGCAAGTATACAAAATTGAAACCTCAAGCCACACATGGACATGGAATGACCATTTACACAATATGCAGTCATCAAATATACCTACTTATGCCCCCCAAAAGCCCTCAGGCCATACTTGGCATCATGGATATCATGAAACCCCATACCTTTCCCTCCACACATGGGAGACTCTACACTAAACCGGAGTCATTTCCTACCACCCCCTTGAAGGTTACTCTGCCCTCCCAAGGGTGAGTGTGCCTTGAAGAATCTCATTCAAAAATAACTCACAAATAAAATATAACAAAATAAAACACCAAGAACTCAAGTTGAAAATAACTTAAAAATTATATAGGACTCCATTAATGGAGTATCAAGCTCAAGAACATGAAAAACCATGAAAGCATATTCTAAAAGGAGACCAACCTTAATCCAAAGCTAATGGGGATTTGAAATTTGAGAAGAGTTTTTCTTCCAAGTTCTTTCCTCCAAAAGGCTTCCTCAAATTTGAATCTGTCTCTAAGATTAGAGAGTTGGTGAACACACAACTCATCTTAAAACCTTCCATATATATGAAAACCTCCAACATGACCAAGACTAACCCAAAGATGAGCTGACTCTAACCATCCATTTCTTCCCACTTTCCTTCATTCTCCATTAATGGAGTTAAATGCAACTTGTGAAGAAGAGAGAGGTTAACCAAAGTTACACTCCTCTTCAAATTCTCTCAAGTTTGAAAATGAGACTTTAGGGGAGAAATAAATGAGTTTAGAGGCTTGTTTATGACTGAATATGACACTTAACCCATAGGGTACCAAGTTGGATAGCTAAAAAAGGTCCTGGTTACCCTCTGGGTGTTAAAAATGAGATAAGTAACTGAGAGGGGAGGGTTGAATCAGTTACTCCAAAACAAATCCTTTGTCCCTTAGATGTCTTAAACAATATAATACTATTACTCAGTTAATTAAGACATTCTTATGTAACTTGGGTGTCAAAACTGTGTGTGTGTAAATGGGTACCTGTCAGAATCAACACAAACACTCAATAGATCATTATATTAGTCCAAAAGGGTTAGAAAAGCATGTAAAACCCACTAAAACTAACCTATTGCCTGCTAACTAGGAGGAGTGTGATTAACAACATATTAGCCCTTAGAATATGCTATAAATCAGTGATGAATACAACCTAGCATGAATGATTTTTACTTAAAACAAGCTAAAAATATGGAAAAGCATGCAATCTAGCTTTAAAAGATGAAATAGAAACAATAAACTAGCATGAAATAAAAGATGGAATATAGTTCTAAGATTAATCTAGCAGCATAAAAATGTATTTTCAATCTAAGGTGAAGGCTTATTTTCTCTCAAAACAGGCTTCTATTTATAGAAGAATGGGAGAGAGAGAGGGGGGACAAGGTTCATTTATGAATTTGGAGACTCATAAATGAACATGTAAGAGCCTTTAATGCCCAAGGCATTAATAATGCATGGGAGAGATATGGGCTTAAGGTCTTCATATTAATGAAGGAATTAATGAAGGCCTTAAAGAGGGAAGGGAGGATGTAAGAGAAAATGGACTTTAAGAAAGTCCAACTTGAGAAAGTGGACTTTCTCAGGTGGGTGGAGTTGCTAAGCATTCCTTAATGGAATGTGACAACATTAGGAGGTGGGTTAGAGAAGAATTTAAGATTAGGATTAGATTAGCATGGGTGAATGGGTTGAGAAGGGTTAGAACCCAGGGTA
>MU225386.1:155909-168716 GCA_018584345.1 Thuja plicata
TATTTAATTCCTTTATAATTAAATACTATAGCCATGTTTGATTTTGATTTGATTTGATTGGTCAAAATTGATTGGAATTGTATGGCTATAATAGTTAATATAAATCAGTGATAAAAATCACCTAGGACATTAAATTGATTAGAAGAATTATGCCAAGCCGTAACAGGGTCGTTTGGACATAAATCAAGGGTATGATCACACTTAGGGAAAATAGGGTCTATAGTTACGACAGACTAGATTCAGGTGGTTACATTTGCCCCTCTTTGAATTGATGTGCGAGCAGCGCATTGATTCAAAGAAAGTTTTTGATTTTGACTCCAAAAAGATTGAGAATCCCGTTCTTGGTTGTCGAACAAAATGTTGATGAGATCAGTCTTGCACTTGATTGAACTAAACTAATAGAATTGATTTTGAACTTGGTTGTCGTCCAAAGATCAATAAAAGATTTTAAAAATACTAACTCTGAACTTGGTTTTCGTCCAAAGATTGATAATACTGATTCCGAACTTGGTTGTCATCCAAAAGTCAATACGAAGCTACTAAGAGCTTTAAAAAATCTTCTAAAAATAAGGAAACATAAGATATCCAGCTCATGAGAACCAAATCTTTCTATCCAACAGTTTCGACATTAGTCAGGCCAGATTCAGGTGGTTACAAAAACAATCTTTATGATATTGTGAGGCCTCACCCCAAACACCATCGTAGCTTTCCATATTTCTTCTTACAATAGAATTAGCACATGATACATTACATTTTGATGCACTATGTACTTTATGGATTTTATGCTTTATGTCATGGATTGATCATTTTGGATGTTGGATACATCATACTTTATGATGCACCTGATGAACTATACTATGTTTCTATTTTGGGCCTTTTATTTTGAGACCTTTGATTTGGAAAAACATTATGATTATGTGATGGATTATTAATGATATGAGGATTATTAGAAAATTGACATTTAATTGAATTATCATGCAAAGTGGATCTTACTTTATGTTATATGCTTAAATAAAATTATTATTGCTTATGACCTTAGCTAATAAATTTAATATGAATATGTTTCCTTAAGGTTTTGAATATTGTTTACTTTCTTTATGAAGTATATTTTATCTCCTTGGGCTACTGATATTTGGATTTAGTGTGTAGGTATGAGACTGTGTGTGTGAGATTACACCTTCATGAAATTAGGACCAATAACAACAACTCTATGGAAAGAAAATACAATTTAATCTAAGAATTAAAGTTAAATTCATGACATCTCATGGTTCTCTATCTAAGCTTTGTTAAGAGAGCTCCTAGCCTTAATCTCTCTCAAGGACAATCCTAGCATAAAAAAAATTGATAAACATGCTCTAATCTAGCTCAAACGCTCAAAGATATATGTGCTTTCCAATCAAATGCTCATGATTCATGCTATGAAATCAACAAATACTTCTCAAAATGATGCTCTAAATGCTATGCAAATACTGAAATACTATCAAATACTATCAAATTCTCTCCAAATTCCTAGAGTAAGGATGATTTGCTCTTGAATTTCTTGGATCAAGATACAAAGAAAATGGCTTGTATTTATAGCAATTTCCCAAGGGTAGGGGGTGGAGTGAATTGATCATGGTCAAGCCTTGGTTGAGTAAAAATCTTTGAGGTGATTTCAAATGGAGGGAAAATTAAGTGGTTGTCCTAAAAGAAATTAGGAATTATTTAATTCAATCATTTAATTAATTTAGCCATGTAAGGGTGAATAGGTTGGATTTGATTTTTTTGATTTAAAATATACAATTAATTGATTAAAATCAATTGCATAATTTGATTAATCCCTTTTAGGCTTAAATTTAATTATCTAATTTCATGATTATTTAATCCTTTGATTTAATTTGATTTTTGTCTGCTTTGCTTGATAAATGTCCATTTGATTTGATTTTGATCCATTTTAATTCATTTTCATGAGATTAGGGGCAATTGGCTGAGATTTATAAATTTAAATGTTTAAGATACACCTGGTCAAATTTAGGTGTCTCCAAATGCCCCTCTTTGAATTGATGTGTGAAGCACATTGATTCAAAGAAAACTTGATGTCCTGATCATTGATTTGATATTGATATCTGATTGATGTAAAACCTGATATTGATTTGATGTGAAACCCTAATATGAAACCCTGATGTGAAACTTGATGTGAAACCCTGATGTGAAACTTGATTTGATGCCCCACTGATAAAAGTTTGAATTTTCAATGCCCCAAATTTGATATAAGATATGATGCAGAATCCCAGTTTGATGATATGATGATGCCCCCTCAGAAATGAAAGCATATTGATTTCAAATGTGAAAATTTTGATGAACACTGCTGATAGAATAGATCCAAGATGATTCCATTTCTGATAAAACATTGATGATGATCCTGGCAACAAAACATGCCCCAGTGTGAAAAGAATTTGATGATAACAGCTATGATTGAGAAAATGTTGTTGATATTTGAGATAAGTTGATGATGTTCGAATATCACTTGATATCAGTCAGAATCACTTGGTTGATGTTGTATTGATGTCAATCAGATAGGATAGGTAGGTTTATGGATTGATTGGATAAACTGATAATTCACTCTCAAGATCTAGAGAGACAAACAAATGGATTGATTGGATAAAGTGATAATTCGCTCTCAAGATCTAGAGAAACCAACAAAAGGATTGATTTTCCTTCCTCAAGATCTAGAGTTAGGAAATTTGATGCGCTCAAGATGAGCAAATGGATGATAGGTTAAATGATTGACTTAGAATGATTAATTAGATGATTCGAATGATTGATATTTGATTGGATTGAACTGGATTTGGATTTATATGGTGGGAGGCTAATAGATAGGGGCATTTTATATGATTCAGGTGCAGATGTCGGTACATGGAATAAACAGATTTAGGTTTCCCCTATTTGATCAGATGATGAGGTTGCCCCTAGGTGAGTAAATTGATATTGATGATATCCTTGATGTAGCATTGATCAATTTGATGGATAAGACCTTTGAGGACATTGATTAGGAATTTGATGATGTAATCATGATTAACTTGCACCCCCTTGATTAAGGAAAATCCCATAAACATGCAATTAATCTATCATGAAAATGCAATGCCACTAATTGTCCTTGAGGTTTGTGAAAGAAATGCAAATAGAGATATATTTTCATCATTGAGAATTGTGGAACTAGGAGTCGATACAATCCCTACTGGTGCCACTGCAACCATAAGAATATGAATATGAATTTCATCTCATTTGGTAACCTTCTACAAAATTGAGTACAACCCTCACTAGTTGAGTGACCAACTATGGGAGTATGAATATCGGTGTAATCAGATTCAATGTTGCAAGTTGATGTTGGTATTAATATATTGAAGATCTAAATAGCCAAGATATCATTTTGCATGAAAAAACAAAGGTTAACTCTCCTTCCTATATGAATATCCTCGATGGTTCTTTGATGACCATGTCCTTAGACAAATTCACACAAGTTAAATAATCTCCCTCAATATAGTCACATAGAAGTTAAGAAAATATCATGGCTTCATCATCGCCAATCTAGTCGAAACATCATCGATTAGCTAAAAAGACATGACTCAAAAAAGTCAATGAAAAACTCATCAAAAAATTCAAGTGTTTTGCAATGTATCAAGATTTTCAAAAATAATTCCAAACATTCTGATCATGTAGGGTGTTGTCAATTTTTAATCTTGATAAAATAAGGTCAATGAAGCTCAAGGATCAAGTTATATGATCAAACTATTTGGATTGAACAATGATATCCATCAAAGGTTCCAAAATATCTCTCCTCTGATTTATGAAAATCCAAATATGATGTGTGACCAAAATGTAGCACTCTTGAATCTGTTTGTACCAAAACCAATGAGTTTCCCCCAAGTGATAAGTGAACCGTGTGTAAATCTTGGGCAAATGAAACCAAGTATGTGACAATGATTTGGCAATGCAGCTCAAAGAAACTTTAAGCAATATTTATAGATTTTTATTTTTTTTTAATGTTTTTGGATTTTTTTATTTTTTAGAGATTTTTTATTTTTTTATTTTTTTAAAATTTTAGAATTTACCATCTATCAAACAAGATCACATTGGTTTGTCCCGAATGTCTAGCAAGGTATAAGACATGAAAGATGGATTTGCAAGTTTATGGATTAGAAATGGAAAGGCCATGATGGATGAAATGTGTGAATGTGACCCGTAGGACCATCTCCTCAAGATTACCCAAGCTAAGGAAAAAGGATATAGCACAATGAAGCATGTTTTTGGATAAGCAATGAAAGCCAATTGTGCAGAGCTGGATAGCATGTAGGATAATGACCTGATGTCATGAAAGTGGGTAGTCTAAAAAGAGTGGATATGTCAAGGGGTTTTTGATAACAAATTTTGTACTTTACGTCCTTCATTTTGATCAAGACCAATGGATCAATTTGGGTAAGATGTGGATAAGATAGCACAATCAAGATAAAGGGTTGATAGAGGCTATGAGGGGGATGATTTTGGGATTATGGAAAGTCTGCTTAAGAATAAATGAAGGTGGATTGGGGAGAAGCAAGATCATGATAGGGTAGCATGAATGCAACAAGTGAATAATTTGATGGAAAGGATAATGGTGTCAAGATACTTGATGCTCATGGATGTGTTCAACCTTGTCAAGACCAAAGGTAAAAGAGGGAATATGGATGCAAGTGAGATGAATGGTAGAATATGGAAGATGGAGGATAACATGGATGAAACTTGCCCCCAAGTGTAGAGTGCAAGAGGAGGAATTACACATGATGCCTGTTTGCTAGGTTTTCATCATGGTACTTCCCCAAAGCGCCACAAAAAGTGGTTTTCACCATAGGACAAATTTATTTCTCTTTACTTTTTCTACCAAGGTACTTTTTCTCTTTTTTTTTTTCCATTTTTTTTTCTTTTGTGTTTTTCAATATTTCCCAAACATTTGGCTCTTTGGACAATGCTCTTCTGAAAGATATGCTATAATAAACCATGGCTATGGCTAGGATTCTCAAAGATATTAATAAGGTGATGATAAAGGGAAAATATGGAGGATAAGGGTAGATGGTGGTGAATGTTTTATGCCATATATTGGATAAGAGGGTTGAAAAGATGGAAAGTATGTGTTGGTTAATGAATGTGAGGATAAGAAGAAGGTATGTTTTGGATGGAAATGTTGGCAAGATCAATTGTGACACACACTTTGAAGGGTGGTGGAATGATGGAGGAACAATAGATGAAGGAGGTCAGGATGTATCTAAGATAGTATATTTTGGGATGTAGGAACCCAAAGTAGACTTGGAAAGTGGAAAATGTTTGGAAGGAGACGGAGTGGAAGCTTTTGGAAGCTTGAATGTCAACTTTGATTTTTATTTTGTCTGAAAGTATTTCAACAGTGACTTGGGAATCCACATATTCTTTGATTTTCCTTTCTTTTGCGATGCATTTGAATGCATTTCTTGAATGGGCAATTTTGGAACCCACATTTTCTTTGATTTTTATTTTTTCTTGGTAGACCTTTGTGGCCTTTTGGATATTTATTTTTTCTTTTCATTCACATGTAAATTAGATGGGACATGGTAATATTTATACACATGTGGATTCATGGATTTATGATTTTTATGTTGCACATCCAAATTGCTTCCAAAAGACTTGGGGATTTTGGGTGAAGGGGAATAATATGGAGGGTTCATATGAATTGGTATTTGGACATTCTTCAAGTATGTGTGCCTTCGTTGATCTTGATACATGGTAGAGTAAATGGATGAAGAGCTAGGGATGGTAGGCATGGTTTATGGAGGAATATATGGACCTAATATGGATGGAAGGGATGAAGACTTTAACTTTGGGACATAGGAACCCAAAATGGATTTGGAGGATGGTGAAGGCATATGGTTGCGTTTGAATGGTGGAAGATAATGTGTGAAAGGGATATCAATATATTTGGAGTGAGTTATAATGCCAAGGCTCTCATCTTTAATATTTATCTTTATACCAATAGGATCATGAGTAGCTTTCATAGGAACAACTTTTATAGGATCAACTGAATCTTGAAGGGATTTATTATCATGCAAGGAATTTGGAGGAATGATGGTTTCTTGAGGTGAATATGGAGGAGTATGACAAGGAGTTGATGGGATATTTTTATCTTGACAAGGATCTTTGGATGGTGTAGAGAGAATTCTTTGGTCTTGATTTTCAATATGTTCATTGGAAATGGTGGAAGGGATATCTTGATCATGCTTGGGAATTGGACTAGGTACAAAGCTTGGAAGGACACTTTGTTCATGAAATGGAAGGATATCAGCTTGGAAGACATGAAAGGGTGCAAGAGGATCATCACAAGCTTCTATGGATATGGGACCTTCATCAAATATGGGAGGGGATTGTATAACATCTTGATCTTGATATTTATTGATACTTGTTTCATTTCTCTTTGGATTATCCTCTTGACATGGAGCCACTTCTAAGGACAAGGTAGATGCTTGGATATGCATGGGGAATGTTTGGAAGAATGATGGAGAATAATTTTGAATAGGCATTGAAGCACATGAAGCTTTGGGGTCCAATATTTTTGAAGCATGGAAACAATTTGCAGCAAGATGTAAGTTAGATTGGGTTTCTTTTAGAGGTAGTCCTTGAGGGTAGACATAGTCAACATGGAAAGTATCATCATTAGGCTTTCTCTTTGGTGGAGGAATTTTGGATAGTTGTGAAGCTTTGTGAGATGGATGAAGGATGAAAGGAGTAGAGGCTATGGGAGAAACCTTGCTAGATAGAGGTTTGTATATTAGATCTTTCTTAAGAAGGGTAACTTTCACTTCATTCTCTTGATCACAAATAGGGTGGTCATGACATTTCTATTGATCCAAAATAGGTGTGCTGGTCTCAAATTCTTATTTATTTGGAGAAGATGAAGATACAGATGGCCCATCATA
Source organism: Thuja plicata (assembly GCA_018584345.1). Classification (NCBI taxonomy): domain Eukaryota; kingdom Viridiplantae; phylum Streptophyta; class Pinopsida; order Cupressales; family Cupressaceae; genus Thuja; species Thuja plicata. The sequence continues at coordinate 162,869 of MU225386.1, forward strand.
ATAAAGAGAAGGAAAAATTGATCGTAATGATGGAACATTAAATGATGTATCCTTTTGTTTTTAATTATTATTCCTCAAGGTTGATGTGTCATAGTTATGAGGAAGCTTAGCTCCTGATTGAGAAAAATATGCTTCTTTATCCTTCTTCAAAATTTGTTCCATGATTTCGAGGAATATGGGATCTTGGGATGCCTCCAATATTGCATCGTCAGTTACTTCATTGTATCGAGTCCTATGGAGATTTTGATCTTGATTTTGATATTTTTTCTCTACCATAAGGTTGATTTGTTTCTCAAATAGATTCATCATTATGAATGGTTTTGAAGAATATGATCTATCTGATAAAATGGACAACAAGTACTCCAAAAAGGGTATCCAAATATGATTTCAAAATTCTTCCAAACCATCAAGAAATTCCCCCTATTTTCCCTTCTTTATTTTTGGGTGGCTCTTTCCTGTGTGTAGGCGGCCTTTAATTGTCAATACGCGGTCACTGGAATTCTTTTACGCGGCACTCTGTAGTTAGCAGGCGATGTTTGCCTGTTGATAGGCGGTTTTAAACTATTGACATGTGACACTTTCTAGTGGCTTATGCGGCTTTTGAATGTTTAGAAGTGATGTTTCAAAGTTGTAATCCATCCAGGATTGTTTGTACACGGTTTTGAATTGTTGGTACGCGGCTCTTTGTTGATCAAAGTTGAAATTGTCAATCTTTTTTTTTTGGATTTGAAATTTTAAAGGCTTTGATCAGATTTGTCAAAAAAGAATCTTGTGTGAAAATAGAGTACAAGCTCAACACACATATCAAAATTGTACCATATCCCTAAAAAAATACTAAAAGTGTATGTTCTTGGATGTTTTTACGGGTATGCATAAGAATTTCTTCCAAACAATCTACCTTAGAGTCAAACAATTTTGGCTTTTAACAATGGCTCTACAAAGGTAGGTTTTCTATTTTAACAAGGTTTTAAATCACCTCCATTCTAAATCTTTCCAAGATCCTTTACCCCCTTGCGGGCTTCCCACATGAATGAAAGTATGATTTTGCACAATCTCGAAGGACTACTCGAGGAAGTGAGGATGACTTGCACAAGGTTTAGTCACTTTTAGATTAAGGTAAAGTGCATTTATTTATAGTGGGTCAGATGATATCATGGCACAAGTGATTATCTCCTACTTTGGGTCATTCCCTCTCACCACCTTCATAAAGGAATCCTCAGGAGGTAGGCCATCTAAAGCTTTATTCTATCTAGCATGTATATGGAAAGAAAAAATTGAACTTAGTCCAACAAGTTTGGAAATTTGATTCACTCAGAGAGTGAAGAGCATATCCCTATTGTCTTCCTTTGTTCCAAACACTTCAAACACAGTTTGTTCCTTTTTCAACCCCTTACCAAGGAGGTTCTTAAAATTGAAATGTGTGGTTCAATTCCTTATCCTTGTCTTTGCACTAAATTGACTTTGCACGTTTGGCTTTTTGATTCACTTTGAAAAGTGAAGAGCATATGCCTAATGCTTGTTCAATTTAGATAATTAGAAGAATTTTCCTGATTATGCTAGATTTAAAAGAATGCCAAAATTTAATCAATGCAAGTTTGATAAGATAAATACCTCATTTTCGAAGCTAGAAAAGGCTAGGCACATTTTTTATTGATTTGTTAGTCAACACAACAAATACAAAGTGAAGAAAAAATTGGAACTCTCAAAATATAAATCACTCCTAAGCTCTCTTTTAATCAAATTTTGCATAAAATCAAGCTTAAAGAACTAGAAATGAAAATCTATTCAAAGATTATGAAACTTTGTTCTATAAGAAAATAAAACTTTGACATAATGATCATAAAGATGTTACTCTTCTTTTAAGCTTTCCAAAAGGTTAGTTGCATGCACTTCTTTATCATGTTTAGTTTTAATCCTTACCTCTTTGCTAGGCCTTGTGACTCGCTTCTCTGATTTCTGCACTTTCAGATGATTTTTCATCTGTATCAATGAAAAGCAAAGAGAGTTAAAACAATGAGCAAATCATCAAAAATTTGATTTAAAGAAAAAACATCTATGCAAAATTTAACAACTAATACATGGCTTTTAACTGTTACTAAGCGTAAATAAAAACTTTAAAAGCGGCTTTTAAATCTTAAAATGTGGCTTTGGAAATTCCATGTGGCCAAATAAAAACCACATGCGACACAGAAAGTGCAAATTATGGTCAAAAGTTGCTAGTAAGTGGCTCTTGGAATTTCACAAGCGGTCTTTGGTGTCTGATAGGTGGCACTTTATAGATCTAAGCGGCACACTTTATCTCACAGGCAACCTAAGAATGAAAGATAGAAAAGAAAGAAACTCTATATGCGGTGCTTTGCTGCCCACAGGCGGCTCTGAATGCTTCGTAGGTAGCTCTTCTCCTGTTTCATGTAAAATAACAAAAAAAATTATGCAAAACACACAAAATTTTAAGATAAAAATGTTAGAAATGAGGCCTAAAGCCCCACGGTGGGCACCATTTGTGTGTGTGAGATTACACCTTCATAAAATTAGGACCAATAACAACAACTCTATAGAAAGAAAATACAATTTAATCTAAGAATTGAAGTTAAATCCATGACATCTCATGGTTCTCTATCTAAGCTTTGTTAAGAGAGATCTCAGCCTTAATCTCTCTCAAGGACAATCCTAGAATGAGAAAAATTGATAAACATGCTCTAATCTAGCTCAAATGCTCAAAGATATGTGTTCTTTCCAATCAAATTCTCATGATTCATGCCATAAAATCAACAAATGCTTCTCAAAATGATGCTCTAAATGCTATGAAAACACTGAAATACTATCAAATACTATCAAATTCTCTCCAAATGCCTATAGTAAGGATGCTTTGCTCTTGAATTTTTTGGATCCCAAATACAAATAAAATGGCTTGTATTTATAGAAAATTTCCAAGGGTAGGGGGTAGAGTGAATTCGTCATGGTCAAGCCTTGGTTGAGTAAAAATCTTTGAGGTGATTTCAAATGGAAGGAAAATTAAGTGGTTGTCCTCAAAGAAATTAAGAATTATTTAATTCAATCATTTAATTAATTTAGCCATGTAAGGGTGAATGGGTTGGATTTTATTTTTTTGATTTAAACTATACAATTAATTGATTAAAATCAATTGCATAATTTGATTAATCCCTTTTAGGCTTAAAATTAATTATTTTATTTCATGATTATTTAATCCTTTGATTTAATTTAATTTTTGTCTGTTTTGCTTGATAAATGTCCATTTGATTTGATTTTGATCCATTTTAATACATTTTGATGAGATTAGGGACAATTGGCTGAGATTTATAAATTTGAATGTTTAAGATACACCTGGTCAAATTTAGGTGTCTACAGAGACCGTGACATTAAAATTCGGGGAATCAAACATAGGTATATCTGAACTCAATTTAAGCCAAGGTTGCATCTAATGAGAGACAATACCTTGTTGTATTGTGATTTAATTTGTAAACGTAAATGTTTGATTGTTGGAATTTAGTTCTTAAATGTTAGTTTCATATTTAAATTCTTTGTGTTTTATGCCCAAGTGGATATCATATGTGTCTAGTGATGTGTAAGTGTTTGTATGTATCACTTGACACTTGTGTATGTACTTAAGACCATGACATGTCCACATGGGGATTGGGTGTCCATCTACATAGTATAGTACCAAGTAGATCCCCACGTATTTTTTCTTGATTAGAGAGTTGTAGGTGTGGCCACTTCAATATAATTTTGTAACTATATTTTTAGTGGACTTTTTGGGAGGTTAGAAAAGTGCCTAGGGGTGTGTTAGGGTCATTTTTAGGTAGCCCACTTGTTATACCTATGGGTAAGGGTCATTTTAACCCTATGATAATCTTTGGTTGACCAAGAGACCCTTCCAAAAATTGGTTTCCCAAGTTGGACGAAAATAAACTTTTGGGAAGCTTGATCTTGGATAGACCACTCTTCCATTTTGATGCAAAGACCTTACTCACCTTTTTGAGTTTCCCCTTTTTGGATCTATTTTTAGAAAGCTGTAAGAGACTTAGGGAAGAGAGACCAATGGGAGGCTTTCCCTTTCCCCATGATTTTATAGTGGCCTTTTTAGTGGTGACTCTCTATGTTGGAGAGTTTGAACACCCACTCTCTAACTTAGAGACTTGGCTAGAATTGGTGGAGTTTTAAAAAGGAGGACTTAAGCTTTAAGGGAGATCTTCAACAAATTTCATTGCCATAAACTTAGAACTAGGTTGGTGGATATGTTTCATTTTAATAATTGATGTTTTTTTTTGTTATTTTGTTGTAATAAAAATGAAGGATGCATGCTTGTGCTTTCTTGAGAAATGTAGAGATGTCTTTGTGTCTTAATGTGTTGTGAGAATAGGGTTTCTTCTTGATTTTTTCCTCATTGTTGATGTTTTGTTAATGGAAGTTGCAAGGCACACTCACCCTTAGGAGGAAAGAGTAGCCTTGGAGTGAAGGAGTTTGACAGCCCTTTGGTGTAGAGTCTCTCCTCAAGGAGGAGAGGTAAAAATCATGGAGTATGAGCTCCATGAAGCCATGATTTGTTGTTACTTTTATTGGGGGTCATAAGGGTATTTTGATGAATATGTGAAGGTTATAAGATGGTGATTTTGTAAGCCTTGTATGGGCCTTTCTATTTATTTTGGTTTTGGCCTTCTCCTTTTGGGTACTTGGTCCATTTCACCCCATTTAGGGTCATAAGAGACCCATTGTTTTTGCCTTGGTTGGGAGTTTTGTGTGAAGTTGAATCTTGGTTATTATTATTTTTCTAGTGTGATTATAGCCCACCCTTTTTTGGTTCCCCCGGCTTGGGGGTGGCCTCTTAGAGGCCTAGTTGGGAGGTGAGCATCCTATGGTCTCTTGGGTTTCCTACTTTTACAAATTTTGGATCCATTGGTACTCATGAAGAAAGGAGAGGAAAGCTTGAATGGAAAAGAAATCTACATATTTTACTTTTTATTTTATGTAAAATCTCATGAGGCTATGAAAGATAGTAAGATACTTAGGAGGAAACATACAAGGCCATTTGGATAAAAATATGTAAAACTTGTGTTCCAATGGAAGTTTAAATAGTTAATGAAGTTTTCAGATTTTAATGGTTTTGCACTTGTATATATAAAATTCTATTAAAATGAGTAAATATATGTTTACATGATTTCCTATTATATGTTTTCAAAAGGAAAAAAAAAGAAGAGAAAGTATATGTATGTTTCATGAAGGATATTTTAGAAGGTATTGGAAGTTTTTAGCTTAGTATTATTATCCTTTTTTCTGTAAAGGTGAAAAATCCCAGCAACAATAAAATGTGGATAGAGAGAAAACTAGGTGGGAAGAAATATAATATTTCTTTTAAAAAAAATATCTATATACTCTTACATTCCCTTATTGCATCTCTTGATATAAAATATAATGAATAATATAATTTTTTTATGGATATACATGAATGTACATTTCTGCAAATGGTTGTTCTACTTTCTACTTAAATGCCAAATCTAGAAACTAGCTTTAATATAGTCAACCTTGCAAAATAAGAATATTGAACATTTTACACTTAAAAGACAAATCTTTATTTCTCATTTATAAAATTTATGTGTAAATGGATTGAAGATATATAACTACATATGCATTTAACTATCTATGTATATATACATATTTGTATTCTAGATTAAAAAAAGAGTAAACTTAAGTGTATATATATACACTTATATTTATATATATTTAGTAGTATAACAATATCTTTTTCTTTAGTTCTATTTTTTTATACAGTTTGACTGATTTTTCTTTCCCATGATCAACAGATTATACCACGTATATATATATATATATA
>MU225386.1:197540-244780 GCA_018584345.1 Thuja plicata
GAATCACCCATTTAAGCATGATAAGAGGGCAGTTAAATGTGGAAACACATTTAGGATATGAGGTGATGGGAGTAGGGTAGGAATAGGGTAGGCTGTAGAGTAGGCTGTAGGGTAGGATTAATAGGTTTCTAGCTAGGGTTTAGATTTAATTCAAATTAGATTTGAATAAATCGCAGCTTAGAAGAATTAGGAAAAAATGGAGAATTTTAATAAATATAATTTTTATAAAAAAAGGAAATTTTATGGAGGTAAATGTATTTAAATAAAATACATAAGAATAGTGTTTAAACTATTGGTAAATGAAACTATTTAATTGATTTGAATTAAATAGTTAGAAGAATAGGAGGGAAATTAATATTAATAATAATATTAATATTTCTGGATGTCTACATTTTGCCCCTCTTTGACGGAGCATCACAAGTGACATTTCGTCAAAGACAAGAAAAATGAGTCATTGGATGATTGATATGAGGTTGTGCCCCCTCAAGAAAAGGACACAGTGAAGACAGTGGTGTGGGATTTTCTCAAAAAGGATGAAATGGTAGAGAAGAAAGGGGGAAGGGAATAAATAGAAGCCTTCTGAAATGCAATGAATAATGCACTTAAAAATGTGAATGCAAACTAAATGCAGCTAATTATACATTGGGATCCATTTGTGTGAAAAATATGGAGAGCACATCTGATTTTAATATTGCAAGAGGAGGTATGCATCAGGTGTTAGAAAACACAGATGACAATGTTCCTTTGTGTGGACTAGACACTCAAGCAAAGCACACTACAAAAGACACATGTATCAATCTCGACCCATCACCACGTCCCAGGATATAGTAGATCGAGGCAGTAATGAGTAGGTGTGAACTAAGACAAAAAGATAAAATCATTAAAGAAGGCCTCATGACCAAGCAATCATTCGGTCCAAAGTTCTTGCCATGAACAGGAGATAGCAATGAAAGATTTGATATGCCAACGTCGGAAGGATGCATCCTGACGGGCGAGATGATGATTTGATTAGATTAAATGAAAAGACAGTCGCTGGCAAAAACTGGGAACAGAGTGAGGCGCAAGGATAATCAGCCACTAAAGTGATTTTGTGAAAAAATATATGGTCGCAGTTGCAAGAGGCAGATCATGTCTAAGAATGTTTATTGCGTGATTGTGTAATGTTTGAATTTTTTTGGTTTTTTTAAATTTTGAATTTTTTTTGGATTTTTGAATGATTTTATGAATGTTTTTGGATGAATTTTATGTGTTTTGAGGCTTATGCAATAGGACAAAATGTGCAAAATGACAATATATACAAAATTTCAGGAAAACAGGGGCTATAAGAGGGCTGGGGGGGCAAAATGAACCAAAATCATAAAAATGAATGAATGCAAGATAATGAACCTAACATGATGCAAATGATGATAGATGAATGAATCTAAAATGAACCTAAATGATAAGATAATGAACCTAACATGATGCAAATGATGCTAGATGAATGAAATCTATCACTACAAATGAAATGCAAGATAAGCTAAGATGAATTAATGATGCAGAATAATGCAAGATAATGAAATGATTCAAGGTGACTTAATAATGCACGGGAGCTTCTCTAGTTGGAATACTTGATTGCTATAAATTTGGAGCTAAAATGCAAGATGCCTTAAATGATCTTAAAATGCAAGACCTTAAATGATCTTAAAATGCAAGACCCTTAAATGACTCTAAAATGCAAGATTGCATGATGCTAAAGTGATTTGATAATGCAAGGTGAGGTGACAATGCAAGACACCAACTAATGACATTATAAGCGAAAAATCATCAATCTCTTGTTCTTGGATTTTCTTTCAGTTGTTCTCTGCATCAATTTCCTTGTTGTCAATACCCAAAAGCATCCAGAGCGAAGAAAAGCAAAGTGCGATTGAAGAACTCAGAAGATGAGTTGTTTGAGGTTGAACAAATGTGAAATTTGAATCTCAAAATTGTCGCCATTTTTATTTTTATGATTTTTATTCTTTTTTTTATTTTTTATTTGTTTTTTATTGATTTATATATATATATATTTTTGTGTTTTTTGGTGTATGTCATAATCAACTGATAGACCAGATAGGTGGACTGTGGGGGAGTGGACAGGGAATGTTAGCATGATGATGACTCAGGATGTTAGTATGATGGTGGGAGGATGGGATGTATCACGAATGTACAAGGACCAAACCGAGCGGCTTAATTACAAGTGACCAGTCACAACGAGTATGTACAAAGTTGCTACCTAGTTTTTTGGATTGGATCACATTATTTGCCTTGATGCATGTGACAAAATGCATGTGCTGATTGATTAGTTCAAGAGGAGAGAAACATCCTATGAGAACCCAAAACTAATTACAGGACTCGTATGAACACCAATATACAAGATTATGTGTACAAAACCTCAGGAAAATCATGGCAGACTAGTACGTGTGGAACACTCGGGAATACAGGGGAAGTAGAAATGGTGCTGGAAATAGTTGGAGATGAGATTTTGATAGATAATGGAATGGTCCATTATGTGTGATGCCTGTTTCCAGGTTTTCATCACCCATACTTGTCCAAGGCGCCTGATTGCCAAGTTTTCACCATTGGACGAAATTTTTTCTCTTTATTTCACTTTTTTTTTTTTTTCTTTTTTTTGATCTTTTTTTTTTTTTTTTGATGTTGCCTCACATGCCTGTTTACCAGGTTTTCACTGTGAAAACCATTTTTTCAGCTTCATTTTTCTGCTTTTTAGGGATTTTTGCAGGACTGTTTTGCAGTGCTTCCAAGTGCTCTAGGTTCTTCCATAGAATTTTCTTCAGATTTTGTAGGTAAAATTTTATGGTTTTTTTAGAGTTGATCTCTTTCTTTGTTTTTGTGATTTTTTTAGGACTTTTTATACTTTTTATGGATTTTCTCAGATAACTAGAATGAACAACCAGCCTTCAGGCATAGAAGCACCTAAGATGAATGATGTTAATGGGATCATTCAAGGGTTCTCCTTCTGGGGTAGAGAGTTGATATGCCCCAGAACCGAAACATGCAGTGAAAACATATGGGCCTTGCCAGGTGACTTCAAACTTGCCTTTCTTCTCATGATCAGTACCCACTTTCTGATTTTCTTTTAGCACAAGGTCTCCTACTTGGAACTGACGTGGGTGAACCTTCTTGTTATAGTTTCTCTTGAGTCTATTTTGGTAGAAAATCAAGTGATCATAAGCTTGTTGACGCTTTTCATCTAGGAGATCTAGCTGTGTGAGTCGTGCCACCCGATAATCTTCATCATCAATCAGGCCTCTGAGAGATACTCGGAGAGAGGGTAGTTCAACCTCAATTGGTAAGACTACTTCTGCACCATAGACTAGGGAATAGGGCGTGGTGCCAGTAGGAGAATGGTAAGAAGTGCGGTATGCCTAGAGGGCGGGATTAATTTGGAGATGCCAATCACGACCAGTATCATTAACAACTTTCTTGAAGATTTTGAGGAGGGTTTTATTAGTTTCCTCACCTTGGCCGTTACCTTACGGGAAGTATGGACTGGAGAAACGATGATGGATATGGAGGCTATCACAGAGGTCACGGACGTGTTGATTTTCAAATGGGGTACGATGATCTGTGAAGATGGTGGAGGGTATGCCAAAGTGGCAAATGATGTGATAAAGGATGAATTTGGATATCTGGACACCAGTAGTAAGTGTGAGTGGAATCGCTTCGACCCACTTTGTGAAATATTCCGTAGCTGTGATTATGTATTTGTGGCCTTCAGAGGAGAGGGGAGTAATCTTACCAATGAGGTCAAAACCCCAATAAGAAAAAGGCCAAGGAGGTGCAATAGGTCTGAGATCCTGAGCAGGAGCATGAATCAGATTAGCATGCTGTTGACAAGGGAGGCACTTTTTGACAAATTCACAAGAATCATGTTCCATGGTAGGCTAGTAGTATCCTATACGCAGAAGTTTCTTGGCTAGGACCATGCCACTCGTGTGGGCACCGCAGATTCTAGCATGTACCTCTTGTAAAGCCTAGGCGGCTTCATTTTCATCTAAACATCTGGAAAGTACGTTGTGATAGCCTCAATGATATAGGGTATTGGCTATGAGGGTGTAATGGGATGCTCTTCAAATAAAATTTTGGCATTGTTTGGCGGTGAGATGGGGAGATATGATACCATTTTGTAGGTAAGATTGGATGTCATGGTACCACAGGGACTGGGGACCAACCAAGACACATACGCGATTCGATTCATCATTCTCATAAGCGGGAGAGTGTAGTTTCTCAACTAAGAATTCATATTGCGTAGATTTGTGAGGAATCTCAAGAAGGGAACCAATTGTGGCTATTGCATCAGCAGCTTTGTTCTGTAGGCATGGAACCTGTGTTATTTGCAAGTGAAGGAATTGTTCTTTCAGCCAGTCAACCATCTGCTTATATGGTGTCAATTTATCATCTTTGGTTTGATACTCATCTGAGACTTGTTTGATGATGAGTTGGGAATCACCAAAGACCCTTATATCTGTGATATTCCATTCTATGGCTATGCGGAGTCCTGCAATGAGCGCTTCATATTCTGCAATATTGTTTGTGTAGGAAAATCCTAGTCTGAATGACATGGGGTGGATGATCTTGGCATGGAGTAATTTTTCTAGCTCTACTTTGACAAGTAGTGCCACCGTAGGATGCATCTTTCTAAGCTTTTGTTTAACTGGTTTGACATTTGGGTCCACTGCTAAATGGTGAACCACTAAGTTGGGGTCTAATCCCAGCATGTGAGAGTAAGACCATGCAAACTTGTTGATGGATTCTTTTAGCAAAGTGATAAGATCACGTTCTTCTTCTTCAGACAAAGATGCTGCTATATAAGTGATGGCAGGATTTTCCGTGGTGCCCAGATTAACAGGTTTTGTTTCTTCGATGAGAATTGATGACTGCTCAGGCCCATAATCTTGGATAAGAGGAAGAGGAGAATCTTCATCCTCTGGCACCTCAGAGAGGTTTTCACTAGAGGATACACCCTTTGTTTTTACTTTTTTATGATCAAATAGTGCCCCAAAGGGGTTTTCACTAGAAGATTGATTTTTCTCTTTTTTATTTTTATTTTTATTTTATGTATCATTTTTGCGGCTAAAGTTCTCCTCTTCCCCAAAGTATGCCTTTGGGTCCAATTTGTAGACATATGCTGAAGGTTACCTTTGATCACTAGTTTGCTCGATTGCTCCCATAAAACTTAGAAGTGCGTCCTCACTTTGGAACTCGTCAACATGTACGACACTTGGTTGGTCCCAGTCTATGAGTTCGGGATGGCGGAGAGGGAGGTCAATGAAAAGGATGGATAGTTGTTGTAGGACATAATTTCCTAGGAAGGTGTCATCGTCAATATCGTCATAAGCTTTCACAATTTTCTCTTCATGAATATCTTTGATTTCAATGATTTCACCCAGGGGTTGACAAGAGGAATAAGCGATGAACTCATTGGTGCCCCCAGTTGTGTCAGAGCCCATACCAAGACCCAGGTGTTTTTTGAGTCAGGTTGGTACAATGGGATCTTGCATCCCTTGTTCTTCGTGACCAAGGCCACCTCCTTGATAATTCCATTTTTCTGTCACTAGTTTATGTGTTGTGGGATACTTGTCCTTGAAGTAATTGAGCTGGCTTGTGTGCTGGGATGATGGATCCTTGTATATCCATTGATTGATGTTGGGTTCCATTTCTTGGCTAACTAAAATTCCTTGTGACACAAAAGTTGTAGGACCAAATTGGAGTGTCCTGGTTGGTTCTGATTCTGTTCTTCTTGAATTAGGCCGGCGGCCTTGAGTGTGGGGATCAACAGGAAATGCTCCCACTATGAAGGCATCAGATAAAGTGTACTCACCACATCCGTTGTTGTTGATCTTGACCATGGACAAGGTGGAGGAGAGGATTGTTTCTGGGTCTGAATGGATTTGAGATGAGCTAGCGACAGAAGAGCCAATATCAATCCCAGGGCAATGAGTGGAATGTGGAAAAGATTTCTCCAACGCATTGCAGTATGCGAAGGGCTTGGGATCTGCGTGGATGGTGATTTCAATGCCTTCATATGGAAATTTAATGCACTAATGGTAGGTGGATGAAACGGCTTGCATAGAATGGATCCAGGGACGTCCGAGGAGGATGTTGTAGGGAAGGTCAAGATCAACAACATGACATAATGTTTCTTGGATAACTGAACCCACTTGAATGGGTAAGATAATAGTGCCTTCAGAAGTACGCTCCAGGTTGTCATATGCCTTTTTTGTGATGACCTCATTTGTGATATCAGCCTTTGTGCATCCCAACTATTTTATGAATTTTAAAGTACACAAATTTAGGGCCGATCCATTATCTATCATGACTCATTTGATGGCAAAATTTTTGACCATGACAGCAATACAAAGTGGGAGATTGTGATCGGTTTCATCGGAGGGGATGTCTGCTGGTCTAAATGAGACCCCATAGGATGTAGATAGGTTTCCAACAAGGTTTTGAAACTCAGTGAGGTTGATGTCGCTAGGAACATGGGAATCATGCAAGGCTTTATTGAGAATCTCTTGGTAAGCGGGTGATGTGCGGAGAAGATCTAGAATGGAAATTTGGGCTGGAGTATTTCCAAGGTTTTCCAAAATGTTATATTGAGTCCCAATAGATGGGATGGGACCTACACCTGCAACTATTATCCTTCCTCTGCGAGCAGTGATTGCACATTGATTATCAACACCCTTGACATGAATGACATTGACAGAGGACTGACCCTAAGATATGCAGCTGATGAGATTACCGTAATTGATATAAGCATTGGTATAATCCTTTCGATCGACGCTTTCTACTTTTTTACCCTTTCCTTGATTAGAGGACTGGTTAGGATTTCCTGGACCTATATTGGAAGTGTGTTTAGGGAATGCATTCTGATAAATTTGTAAGCTTGCATTTGGCGATGATTGAGCTGGGGAATCCACTTCGATTTCCTTGCGATCAATGAGATCTTGGATATAATGTTTCAATTTCATGCATTTGAGAGTGGTATGTCCCTTGACACAATGATATTCACAGTACTCGTTGTCTTTATACCAGGCAGGCTTAGGAGTTGAGTCATCAAAAGGCTGCATTTTAGGATATATGACCTGGTTTGCTTGGACCAGCTTGCAGAAGATGACATCCATAGGTTCACCTAGAGGGGTAAATGTGTGTTGTGGCGTATTTGAAGCACGAGATCTTTGTTGTCTGTGAGGGACTGAGATAGAATTTGTATGGTTCATGGGACCTTGATAATTGTGTTGGTGGGCTGTTCTTGGAGGAGGGTATATGGGCATGCTTTGAGGGCGCATGTTTTGCTGATACTCTTGTTGAGGATATGTGGGAGCGGGTTGCTGATACACGGGAGGAGGTTGTGGATACATTGCTGGTGTTTGTTGATAAGTCTGAGTTGGTGCATTAGGACTTGCTACCACAACCTGGACATGTTTGGTGTCAGTGGCTCCATCTGTGACCACATTCTTGTTTTTATTCTAATATCATGATCGGTTGTTGTTATGTTTGTCAGGCTAGGATTCTTTATACTGTTTGATCGTACCCTCTTCAACGAGGCCTCATTCAAGGTCCATACCTTTGATCCTAATGTCATGATAAGTTTGTATGGAATTCATACGCATATGATAAGCAAGCTTAGGATGAAGGTTGTTAATGAAAATTTTGACAAGATGTTGTTCCGGGGGTTGGTATGACAACCTTGTGGTAAGACCTTGCTAGTGTTGAAGATAATCAGCCAGGCTTTCTCCTCCCTTTTGTTTGGAATTGCATAAGTCAAGGAGTGAGAGTTCATTTTCAACATTATGCATGTATTGGGCTACAAAATTTTTGGATAGCTCTGTGAAAGTAGAGACTGTACCATAAGGAATTTTGTAAAACCACTCAAGGGTGGTGCCTCCCAGGCTCTTGGGAAATAGTCTCATGAGAAAATTATCGCTGTAGGCCACTTCTTGGCATGCCATGTAGAATTCTTTTACATGACTCACAGGATCACCCTTCCCCCGATATTTATCAAATTTTGGGGTCTCAAAGTGTTTGGGGAAGGGTACAGCAGTGATGGATCTGTCAAATGGATATGGACATACTTCTTTGAACTTGAATGTTTTGGCTTTCGTCCCAGCTTTTAGCTCTTTGAGAGCATTCTTCATTTCCTCCCATTCGGGATTGGTTTGCGGGGGAGGATTGTTGATTGTAATTGTAGGATTGCCTTGTGCATGATATGGATCAAACAACAAATATGAGAGATTTTGTGGGGGATATTGTTTTGTTTGATAGAATGGTTGTTGTTCATTATATACAGGTTGCTGTGGTGGAAATTGGAGTTGAGTGGAATACTGCAACGGAGGAGTTGTTGGCATCTGATAAGATTGTTGTAGCTGTTGGAAATATGTTTGCATTTGTTGTGGCATAGGATATGTGGGATGAGTTTGTTGGGCACCCATATAGGTGCTTTGTGGAAGAATGCCCCCAGTGAGAACTTGTTGAGGAGGGGGAATTGTTTGTGATGTAGAAGAAGATGTCATAGCTATATAACTGGTAGGATGAGTTTGCTATTGTTGTAGGGGTTGGATAAAAGGACTAGCAAACTGTTGCATTGGTTGTGCCACAAAAGGATTTGCCCCTGTGTTTGTGGTTGTGGTTGTTGTGTGATTTGAGGAGCATGATATGTAGCTACGAAGGGGTTGATCGGTTGTTGTTGTGCTTGGGATATGAATGCGTTAGTGATTTGTTGTTGTTGGATGGGCTGCTGCTGGATAGGTTGCTGCTGGATAGGTTGCTACTGTTGGATAGGTTGTTGTTGTTGTTGGATAGGTTGCTGCTACTGTTGGATAGGTTGCTGCTGGATAGGTTGTTGCTGGGTAGATTGCTGCTGTTGGATAGGTTGCTGCTGGATTTTGGGTTCGAGTCCCACCGGGCGTGCCAGAATGTGTATATGGAATCCTTCAATCTGTTGGGAGCAAGCTCAAACATGCAAACATTAGCGGGTTAGCATATATCATGACAAGAAAAGCATGTAAGAGATCAAACTGACAACTAAGACACCAAATAACATCAGATTAAGCTAAAAATGAGTAAATAACATTTTTCACCCTAATCTACTCATTTTGATTTGCTTATTTAGATTGCATGTAGGTGTGCTCTCTCAAACACACAATTTTCTATAGATCCCAATACAAGAATGCTAGAAATAAGAATAAATATTCAAGAACTAGTTATGAAGAACTAGTCTCAAATCCCCTTCAAGATGATAATCTGATCCTAATGTGAATGAGGATGATATTAAAGTCTTATGAAAAAATATGATTCATTTACCAAATTAAGACCCTAGCATGTGATTTCTAGATGATCTAAACAAATGCAAATATAAATTAACATCTAAGAACATTAGCATGAAAGAAAAAATGATAATTCTAGGATAGCACTAGCATGATAACAATGCAAATAGAGAGATGTTAATATGAGAGGAGAAGGCCTCTATTTATATATTTTTTTAGAGAGAAGGAGAGGCTTGGATGAAGTGGCACCTATGTGGCATCCACATAAGAGCCACATAGGAAGCACATGCCTTTGAAATATGACCAATTTTCAAGTCAAAAATGGCATTAATATTGAGTGGCTTAATATTTCAACAAGGGGAGACAAAGTGGTAAGAGGAATTTAATAAGAATGGGTACCCACTTTGAAAATAATTTCCCCATGTGGGTGTGCATCCCATTAACCTTAAAAAGGTTAGGAATCACCCATTTAAGCATGATAAGAGGGCAGTTAAATGTGGAAACACATTTAGGATATGAGGTGATGGGAGTAGGGTAGGAATAGGGTAGGCTGTAGAGTAGGCTATAGGGTAGGATTAATAGGTTCCTAGCTAGGGTTTAGATTTAATTCAAATTAGATTTGAATAAATCGCAGCTTAGAAGAATTAGGAAAAAATGGAGAATTTTAATAAATATAAATTTATTAAAAAAAGGGATTTTATGGAGGTAAATGTATTTAAATAAAATACATAAGAATAGTGTTTAAACTATTGATAAATGAAACTATTTAATTGATTTGAATTAAATAGTTAGAAGAATAGGAGGGAAATTAATATTAATAATAATATTAATATTTCTGGATGTCTACACCTTATTGCACCTCATCTCTTGAATAGATGAAACTCTAATAGCATATATAGGAAGTAAAGTTCTTAATACCTTTCTGACCACTGTTATATCTTCAATTATTCCTCCTGTAGCTCTGATGGCACGCACAATATTCTTGATTCTTTCACTGTATCTTGTAATGTCTTCTCCTTCTTTCATTTTCATCTGGTCAAATTATCCTCAGAGACTTTCTCCTTTAGCTCACTTTACATTTGCATCTCCTCAATGAATGTCCTGTAATTTCTTCCACATATCATAGGTTGTAGGATAGTCCTTGACTTCATCAAATTCTAAGTAGCTGAGTGAAGAAGCTATATCAATCATCATTATGTTATAAAGCTTTTGTTCCATCATTTGTTCCACAATCATAGTTGTTTTTGGTTCCACATATTTGTTGTCCAAAAATTGCAAACCAGCATCTCCAATAGTAGATAAATATAGTTTCATCAGCTCTTTCCACGCAACGAAGTTGTCTTTTTTTAGCTTTGGGATCTCCCTTCTGTAGGACATCTTTGATCTTTAGCTTAGGCCTTGAAACCTTTTCTGAAAGCACCTGAAGATCTGATACCAATTGTTGGAAATGAGATAAGTAACTGAGAGGGGAGGGGTGAATCAGTTACTCCAAAATAAATCCCTTGTCCCTTAGATGTCTTAAACAATATAACACTGTTACTCAGTTACTTAAGATATTCTTCTGTAACTCAGGTGTCAAAGCAATCTTTATGATATCTAATGCAATTATACTTTAGTAATTAAGTGAAAAAACATAAAGCATGAAACAAATAATATATACATAGGTGACACCAAGATTTAATGTGGAAACCCAATATGGGAAAAACCACCAATGTAACTAGTTACTATTTTTCACTCTTCTAAAGTGAGCCCTGTTAGGAGCCAACCCTGTTAAAGGTTACAAAAACACATGGTTAGGCGTGACCTTGTTAAAGGATTTAAATCACCCTGTGAGGAGTGGCCTTGTTAGAGGTCTTTAGCACTTTAACATAGAAATGCTACCTTGGGAGAGGATTTACAAAAAGACTATTAAGTCTACCCTGGTAAGAGATTTGAGATCATTGCTACAATTGTTAGAAAGTAACAATGAATTGACTTGTAAGTGTAAGCAACTATCTTTGCTAATTCATATCTCTATTTTGATTATGACTGGATCCTTACTGATCAAATATTCTATTGTAGCTCCAAGTGTTCTATAGTTGATCAAAATCCCATCTGATTTTGCCTTCACTCTTCATATCACAGAATTCCACACTTATGCTTATCTTCAAATTTTCACACACTCTTACATTCAATCCAAACTTGACCATTCATATATATGATAATCCCTATCAAGTTGGCTTTAATATACTTCTAAATAATTAATAAATCATAATTCAGTCGGCCTCATATAACCAATTAATTATAGAATGTAAACCACTGTTAGTTGGCTGACACAGAATAATCAACTTGGTTAACACTAATTTTCTTTAATGCCCGACCATGACTGAATTTCCCGAGTGACTCAGTCAAAACTGAACATCTTCAATACCCAACTGATCTTGGTCAACACTAAAGACTCTTTCCATTCACTAAATGTGCTCGGTCTAAATGTAGACATTTGTGTGACATCACTAGATAAGTGTAAATACATGTTTAACATCAATGACAAACATAATTGAATAATTATCTTCAATTGACCCTGGTTACCTTTTAGGAGCCTAAAAGACCCTCCTAAACCACACCTAAAGTCAACCCATAGATTTCTAAGTCAAGTTGACCATCTAGAAACTTCTAACCTTGGGTACACTTGGGTACTACACTTAGGTAACCTTAGGTTAACCCTACACCTAACCATGATTCACATAACTAGCCATACCAACATTAATTGTAACGCTTGCCAAAATTGGCACATTAAAATTAAAACAAATGATGTGGATTATTTACATTAACATTAAATAATTGAAGTACACACATGCAAACTAAATTTATGAATAAAACACATATACATTGAGTTCCATGTTTCTTTATATAAACAGGACCTTGGAATGCACATAATTTCACATAGTTGCCAATACTGGGTCCTCGATTTAGATCCATGGTCAACTATCCCTACACACTCATTATAGAAATTAGTAGGTCCAAAATAACATGATATGAAAGCATAATACACCATCAATAATTCATTAAAAATAACTATATTTGAATTCAAAATTAAGTAAGCATAACATCGGTTTCCTAAACCAAATTCACCACAATACTTTCATACATTTAATCCCATATATGACATCATCATAAAATGAAATTGAACCAAAACATATCATATCTCAAGTGTACCCTAATTACATAATCAAGTAGTGAATATATAACATAGGATTCAATAGGTCCTCAAATACATAAGAGTCTAAATAGGTCAAAGTATGTCTAAGCATAATATCACTATAAGCATAGAAAATAAAGCAGTAAAATAAGGAATGTCTGAGGTAGGTCTCACATCCACCCCATCTAGGCATTAACTATCCTAGAGTTCATCTAAGAGGTGAGGGGTACTGAGATCTTATTTGTGTTGTGTCCTCTTAGGAGGTTGTAACCTCATCATAGAAATCTCACTAGACCATAACATGGCACAACTCCTTGTCTCAAAGTGCAAGGGTTCATTGAGTCATAATACAGATGGGATCAATAGCCAACTACTCATCTGACTCCACCTATGGCATCAAAGACCATGGTTTGATGCTCTAATGGGAAGTTTTCAACCACTGTAAACACCATGTGGGACTTTCTCCTATCCTAAACTGTCAGTTCGGACATCCCTGCATGTTGGCTACCTTCCTAAGAACATTCCCTAGCTAAGTGTCCCATGGAAACACAAGTATAACATGGTCCAAGTGACTCTTGAAGGCCTAGAATACTATGAGCCTATAGCCCTAGAAGACCCATTGTACGCACCTCTAGAGGACTACTGAGTCCACATTGGGAGTGTGTTTGGTGCATGTGGCCTCCTGTCCTGCTGAAACTATTATGGCTACTATTATTCTGGGGCCCTAAATGTCCTCGAGGAGTTCCTCTGATTACCTGTAGCCTGAGGTATGGGATTATGGTTTGGAGACCTATCCCTAGAGTTCTGTGGTCCTCTAACTATCTCTTCATCCACTAAGGCCCTATCCACTATGAACCTCAAGTTCCCTGAAGTTACCATGCTTACCCTATCTCAAATCATAGGATTTAGTCTCCTGATAAACCTATTCACCTACAGCTTCTCATCCCCCATGTATTCCACATAAGGTAGGAGATAAAGAAACTTGCCCTAATATTGGGATAATGTAGTCCATGTCACCAAAAATCATGGAACTTATCAATACGATGTTGCCTGAACTGCTCTGAGACATATCACCCTTTGAAAAGATTGAGGAAAGCTTCCCAAGTAAGGGTATTAATGTCTACATGTCCCTTGGACTCCTTATGCCTCCACCAAGTAGATGCTTGGTATCAAAAAAGGAGTATTGCAAAATTTTCTCTAAGGTTGCTACCATAGTTATGCAACCTAAAACACCTCTCAAGATTTAAAAGCCAAGCCTCTACACCTGCCCCGTCTGCCTCTCCTAATAATGGAGGTGGTTTGAGCCTCATCAACTCTATGATCTGACTCCCAATATCTAGTGCTCTATCAAACCCCTAGACCTCCATCCTAGGAATGATCCCTGGTCCTCCAACAGGCCCTACTTCCTACTCACAACAATTCTCCCCAATCCTAGGACATGGGCTCCTACTCCTCTCTCTAGTAGAGGACCCACATCCTTCCAAGTCTTGTTGCACATTCTTTTGAATCATGGAAGGAATACGGTCTAGAATAAGTCTTGGCAAATTATAGAAGGCCAGAAGTAGTGCTGCATTAGGATCAAGAGGTGGTTCAGGAGGTGGACTCTAATTTCCTCCGTGATCCTCTACCTCAGATTGTATCTCCTCACGATCTTTGGTAGTACATTTCTGACCATGTCCCTATCTATGGGCCTGATGAGTGATAGGAGGCATCTACACATAGAAGGAAAATTTTAGCGATAACGTAGTGGGTTAGGTTCCTAAATTTTCTAAACCTGGCTCTGATACCAAAATGTCATGCCCAAAAGTTGAGAAAAAATACACAATCAAATTTTTTTAAAATACGCAAAAGGAAAGGTACACTACCTCGACGGTAACACTTGCAAGCAAAATGGTGTAGAAGCAAAATAGTAAATGGAAAGGTCTTATGAGGTAGAATAACATACATAACTATCCTACAGGGATCCCTAAGCTACACACTTTGCTCGACATGCAAATCGAGATAATTGACCAAAAGTCAACTAAAGTTGACCCAAAGTCAACCAAAGTTGACCCAAAGTCAACTATACTTTAGATTACGTAAAATAAAGTTTCTAGGGCCTGCTAAGCCCTAAGAAAGGCTCATGCATGCAACTTGAGATAGTTGACCAAAATTCAACAAGAGTTGACCAAAAAGTCAACTATCTCTGAAAGGTGTGAAATTGTAAACCTAGGTTCTAGGGGATACATGGAACACCTTGTATGAAAATCAAGATAGTTGGAGGAAGTTTGACCATAGTTGACCAAAATTCAACCATGCACGACATTGGTCCAAGGTAGCGATAACACACCTAACAGAGGTATATCGCCACAATAAGGTTTTATTATGACCCCCTCAATGATATTATGCTAAACGACTCATTTAAGTAAAATGATTAACTTACGTTCTAAACTTTACAATATTATAATTATTAACAATAATTCCTAAAACTAAAAAAAAAATCCTAACAAGTGAAATAGCTAACATTTTTAAAATGAGTAAAAATAAACCAAATCTCAACATTATTTAATCTATTTTAAAACAACTATATCCAATATAATATTAAATTTAATCCATTCCATATAATATAATGTTCAAAACTTTAAACTAATTTCAATCCTCTTTTATTTTATAAGTAAATCTAATATGGATTATAAAACCACTTATAAAAGTAATCTAATTATAACAATATTAGAACATTATTTGTAACAATATTATATAAACTAAATCTAATCTATAATCCTTAGAAGGAAATCTATTACAAAACCAATCTAAAATTAATGCTAATTTATGACATGTACTATAGTATTAAAATTCTAAAGTTACTTTAAATACCTAATCAAATAAATCAAATTTAATTTAAAAATATCTAATCTAAATAATTCTAAATTAAAAGAAAACATTATATAAATACTACCTAAAAGAAACCATAAACTTAATATGCCTTCTGCAATCTAAAATCTCAGATGTTAAGTTTTAAATCGAAAGATAATATATCCTCATTAATAACTATAAACCTAAAAATAATAGGAATCAAAACCTAATTATCCTTATCTATCTAACCCTAACATTTTGCTAATTTTGTGGGGACCTGCGAAATGGGGAAATTGGGCGACAACGAGTTAACAACGGAGGTGGCAGAGGAGAAATTGAGGTGGGGAGGGTGAGCCATCGGTGGCGATATCCACCCCACTATGCTTAGAATAGTGGGCAGTGTGGTCGAGCCAGCGCTACCCCACTGTGCCTCACATAGTGGGTGGCCCGCTGCTACATGGCCCCCATCTCCAAAGGTCTGTAGGTAGGTGTGGGATTCAGCCCTCCCACCGGATCCCATTGTTAACGCCTTCTTTTTATTTTATTAAAACTTAAAAAAAATCATATACACACACACACACACAACCCAAAGAAAAAAACATAATATAAAGGACTGGTGCATTTTAAATCTCTGCTCCCAAATAGGGGCTATTTAGGATTTTTTTATTTCACGAAAAACATTTATAAATGTTTCTCTAAACATTGTAGGGAAAATATTTAAAATCTAAGCTTTTTATTTTGATAACTTCCAGAATTATGCCTAAGTGTAAATAAAATAATTGTTTTTAAGAACACAAGAAACACAAAAAAAATAAAATTTGAAGATTGATTTTTTCCTAATAATGAAAACTATCTATATATTTCTTTTAACCATACAAGCAGATCTAAGACCTTATTTTTAAAAAAAATAAAGGATTACAATCTGTTTTCTTCTTTTATAACTAGTTTAGCCATAACACAATAAGTCAATCATTTTCCTATAAACTTAATAAAACAACAAGATTTCCAATTAAAGGTATTTATTTTTACATTTACATTTGCAAAGCATAGGCTGAGGATTCTTCCTCCTTATTTTCAAAAATATAATAAGATTATACTATCCATTGAATCTTCATATTACTGTAAGGACATTTAAAAAAATTTACCAAATATTATAAGGTTAAAATTCATCATAAGATCTCAATACAACCTTGGAATAATGAAAGACTCATACGATTAAATATCACAAAGCTATGCTTCCAATTGTTTCCATATTTCTTTCAAATGATAATCTGCAAGTTCATACATCAACCAAAAACTTGAAACATGATAAGATTGACCATGGAGGTTCACCTCCCAACCCAGGCCTTTTCAAGGCCACCCCCAAGCTTGGGGATCGAAATTAGAACATGATACAAATAGGAGCTCACAAGCTCACATAAAATAAACATATATAAAACCCAGATTTTAAAACTTCCCAACACATGATAGAACAAAAGGAAGGTCTTGAAGAGGCCTTCTTGAAAAATGGGTAGTGGTAGACCTCATAGTAGGAGAAATCCAAGTATACAAAAATGAAACTTCAATCCATACATAGACTTGGAATGACCATATACAGAAGATGCAACCATAAAATATACCTCCTTATGCCCTCCAAAAGGCCTCAGGCCATACTTGACATCATGGGTATCATGAAACCCCATGTCTCTCTCTCCACACATGGGAGACTCTACACTAAATCAGAGTCATTTCCTACCACCCCCTTCAATGTTACTCTACCCTCCCAAGGTTGAGTGTGCCTTGAAGAATCCCATTCAAAATAACTCACAATAAAACACAACAAAACAAAACACCAGAGAACTCAACTTGAAAATAACTTAAAATTTATATAGGACTCTATTAATGGAGTTTCAAGCTCAAGAACATGAAAAACCATGAAAGTATATTCTAAAAGGAGACCAAACTTACTCCAAATCTAAAGTGGATTTGAAATTTGAGAAGAGCTTTCCTTCCAATTTCTTTCCTCCAAAAGGCTTCCTCAAATCTGAATCTTACTCTAAGAATAGAGAGTGGGTGAACACCCAACTCATCCTATAACCTTCCCTATATAAGAAAACCTCCAACATGACCAAGAATAACCCAAAGGTGAGGTTACCCTAACCGTCCATTTCTTCCCACTTGCCTTCATTTTCTATGAATGGAGTTAAATGAAACTTGGGAAGAAGAGAGAGGTTAACCAAAGTTACACTCCTCTTCAAATTTTCTCAAGTTTTAAAGGGATACTTTAGGGGAGAAATAAATGAGTTTAGAGGCTCATTTATGACTAAAAATTACCCCTAACCCTTATGGTACCAAGTTGGATATCTAAAAATGACTCCAGTTACCTTTTAGGAGCCTAAAAGACCCTCCTAAACCACACCTAAATTTAACCTACGGATTTATAGGTCAAGTTGACCATCTAGAAACTTCTTACCTTGGGTAGGCTTGGGTACTAAACTTAGGTAGCTTTAGGTTAACCCTAAACCTAACCACGGTTCACATAACTAACCATGTCAATATTAATTTTAACACTTACCAAAATTGTCACATTAAATTAAAACAAATGACATGGATTATTCACATTAACATTAACTTATTCAAATACACACATGCAAACCAAATTTATGAATAAAAAACATATACAACGAGTTCCATATTTCTTTATATAAAAATGGAATGAATGGAATTTCACATAGGTTTCAATATTGGGTCCCCGATTTAGATCCATGGTCAACTATTTCTGCACACTCATTGCACACATCAGTAGGTCCAAAATAACATTATGATATGAAAGCATACTACGACATCAATACTTCATTTCATATAACTATATTTGAATTAAAACTTAATTAAGCATAACATTGGTTTCCTAAACCAAATTCATAACAATACTTTCATACATTTAATCCCATATATGACATCATCATAAATTGAAACTGAACCAAAAAATGGTGTATCTCAAGTGTACCCCGATTACATAATTAGGCACTAAAAATATAACATAGGATTCAACAGATCCTCACATACATAAGAGTCTTAATAGGTCAAAGTATGTATAAGCATAATATCACTGAAAGCATAGAAAATAAAGCAGTAAAACAGTGACTATCTGAGGTAGGTCTCACAAAGTTTTACCTCAAGGTGCAGCCAAAATCATTCAAGCCAAGTCACAAGACCCTTGATCTATCGAGATTTTTTTAGTTAGGATAGAATGGAGAGCCCCTAACTTTGGAAACTATAGAATGGGATCATTATTCATAGATACCACTAAACTCCTTTTTTTAATTCAATGTTTAACACCTTCAATCAGTATTCCAAGTGGTTCACCACTTTTTGTGAGTGAAAGTGTGTTGGGACATTTCATGTTTTGATTGATGTCAGCCCTCTTCTTATTTTCAATCTGTCATTGATATGGAATGAGAGATGTGGAGTTCAATATGCCCAGAACACTCTTGCATTAGGGAAAATTTCTAGTTTATGCAAAACTATTCAAAGGTACATAATTTTTAAATATAGGTTCCTAGGGATGAAGAAAATGTACCACTTTATATAGAGTTGGGATATAAATGCCTTAAAATAAAAAAAGAAGAACCTTAGGATGTTGCACAAGAACCAAATATTAGTTGGACTTGTTTTGATTAATATTTGGTAAGAGATAAGATAATAATAAGTTATAATGAATGAATTGACTTCAAGCTTATAAGGATAAATGGATTTCATTGGGTTTGAACATGAAAACACACTTATGACATGATCACAATCCTATAAATTTTCAAATAGGTGTATTATTACTAGTCAACTCATAATGGCTACTTTGTCTGCTCTCTAATTGAGAGGCTACATTTGTCCCATTTATTTATGTAGACACTTAAAAATGGTCAATTTCTCTCATGCAACGACTCTACTAACATTCTTCTTCAATTATTAAATTATCTTTATTATTTAATTAATTGAAATCTTTCCACTATATTCTAAATTCAAAATCATCATTTCTCTATAATTTCATAATTAATCAACTTTAATTATTTACCTAATTATTTCATCAATTATTCGCTTATAAAGTAATTAAATAATTCATCATTATTGAATTATCCCCCATCTTATTGAAATTAATTCAATAATCATATTATTTAATTAATATTCCTTCTTTCATATTATTATTATATTTATGTAATAATTAAATCAATTTCCCTCTCATAATTAAATAAATTATATTTATTTAATTAAACTAATTGTCCCTCTTATAAATAAATAAAGATTAATTATTTATTTATATTTCTCACATGTGCAAATAAATAACATCTTTTATTTATTTAATCATATTTATCCTTCCAATTATGAGTTTCAATTAACTCCCCAATTCTCTCTCATAACTGATTAATTAAATTCATTATCTATTTAATCTATTTGGTCTTCTACTCCACCTCATCAATTAAAGTTCTCAATCAAATTTAAAGTTGAATCTCTCATCTATTCAAACACATGAAGTCAATTCAGTTCAAATCCCACTCACTCTCAGTTCAACTCTTCAATCTATCATATTAACATATCTATCTATTTTGTTAACATGCAATCAGCTGAGTTCAAACTCACACTCACTCTAAGTTCAACTCTTCAACCACAACCAATCAACCCACCAATCATGGAATCTTGATTGGAACCCTAAAAATATTATAAAAAGAGAGCTAATTATCTTAATTTGTAAACCACAAAACTACAATCATCTAGAATTCTTATGCTGGCACATAGAGCACTCATTTTCTGAGAGCCCACATTGCATAGAGAAGGAGTAAAACAAAGGACTTTTTGTTTGCATATTCATGGTTTTGATTGATTTCATTATTATTTGATGATTATGCATACTATTTATTCGACTCCTCTTTCAATATTGGGAATACTAACTTCCTAAGAGATCTCTTTGTGGTTGATATTTTGATGTTATTGCAAGTTTCTATAGGTACCTATATCCCTAATTACAGCTGGTGAATCCAACATGGAGCACAAATATTTGAAAACCTAATTTTCTCTATTTATAGGCAATTTTAGATTTAATTTTATGCAGACATAGTTTAGTTTGATGCACTTACAACATTAAATCAACACACTTACAGCTAGATTGACCCACTTATACCTATGGATTGACGCACTTACAGACCACAATTGATGCACTTGCACAACTCACGTGACATACTTTCCGCTTATTTACTGCTTTCTAATTTTTATTGCTATGTCTGGTATTTTATTCATTGGGAGTTATGCTTTAAATTCTGACTATCTTATAGAAATCCCTGTTTATCATATTATAATATTTATCATAGATCTATTGATTTTGACAATCAAACTGCTATTATTGCTCTATTTTTTCTTTCTTATTTGACCCAGGTAACATATCTTAATTCGACACAATTACCTACCTAGATCAATGTAGTTGAAGAAGAAAGGATGCACTTGATATTTTGAATCAACATAGTTACCTACCTAGATCAACACACTTAAAGACTTGAAACATCGTAGTTTCTTGAAAAAATGCCAAAAAAAATATCTTTTGTCTTATTTCTCTCCGATTTGTAAACTACTCTTTGAGGTAAAGGAAAAGACATAGTGGGCCCCTAAAGCATAAAAGGTTAAAGTTAAAGAGTCTATTGAGCAATGAAAGAGAGAATGAGAGATTAAGGAAAACAAAGGACCAACACATAGATTGAGAATTGATGCACTTGAGGCAAAGATCGGATGTGAAGGTATTATTCACACTTACTTGGACAAGGTAAGAGAAATTGTTGAAAACATAATTTGTCATTATATCAACACTAGCACACTTGTCAATTATCAGAACTAATTGCTAGGGTTTTGGTACTAACAATTTCTTTGAAGCTTGTGACATGGAAGCATATCTAATCTAAAATTAATTCATTCATATTTTGGTGCTTAAAAAGAAAAGTGCATGATAAAAAATTATAATCTCATCTTTCGATTTGGTACATAAAATTAATGTGTGGTAAAGAATTAAACAAATAAAATTACATATGGATTTGGTGTATAAAAATGAACAATAAAACCCTCATCTATTTTAGTGCTTTAAAATGAACCCGCGTGCTTGTAAGGATGATCTAGATTAGCAAACATTTAGCTTATGGAGCTTAATTTGATTTCAACCATGTGTTTTGAGTCTTTGGTGTGGTTTCACATTCTTCTAGATTAAAAGCCTTTATACTTTTCTAGAGAGGCATATATGAGGAATGTGCTTCTTCCTTAGAGGACAACCTCAAACTGGTAAATCCTTCTAGCTGGTACATAAACAAGACATGGGGAAAGCCTTAGAATTTTCTTACATCTAACCAAGCTCAGGCAAGGTGTTTGGATGATATTTTGGATCAGGCCTAGGTGCTTAAGGATCCAACATGGTCCACTAGAGACTTAAGTGTCTCACACACATACAAATAGATTGGGGAGATAGGATAGATTAGACTACAACTCTGTTAATTAGAGACCGCCCATTTCACCTCCAAATCAAGTGTCTTAATATAGTACAAGGGGTTGCATAATTTCCCCCCAAGATTTCCATAATATATGTTCCATGGTATTGTATTGGTGAAAGAGATCTTCACTAGTATGACAACAATACCGGGTAAAGGCAAAAACACGTGCATCTACCTTGTGAATCTTTGTGTCCTAGTAGTGTGACAATGTCTGTGTGAGTTGACGGACACCCAATAAATGAGCTTATAATATTATATTTGAAATCCAATTTGACCATAAATTAATCGGTCTTTCTTTCTTTCCTGTTGTGATTGACCGTGTGAAAACTTGCAGCTTGGAAAAGTTGTTGAACATACATTTATCATTTCTTTTTTGAGTCAGTCTTGTAACTCTACTTAATGTGTGATTGTTGGGTTTATACACATATTCAAAAATTGGTCCTACAGAATTTTTCCTGCATGATTTTCCTATTAGATTCCTATCAGAGAAGAAAATTGTATCAACCTTGTTCCTACAACATTGTCCTATTAGATTCCTATCTAAGACGTAGATAGAATCATCAACACAGGTCTTAAATGTTCCACTTGGCTCTTATCTTTAAATTTGGTGATCAAAATACCCTTTCATATTAGAGGTTCTTATCCATCATTTTAATATCATGCCTATCTTAGAACCTCACATAGTCAGGTGGCCCCACAATATGTGTCCCATTTTTTGGCCAACTTTGACATTGAGATTAACAGTCTGAAAAAAAAAAACTTCACTTTCGAACACCTATTGCAACAAAACAATTAGGAATTTGAAGATGATGTAAACTAGAGTGTTTTAGAAATTTATGTCTAGTTTCAAAATATATTTAAAAAAGAAAAATTAAAATTGATTTGAATCCATTTTTCCTTCTTCAAAAAGTGGTTTGTGTGAAAAAATGGTGTTTTTAAGGAGTGTCCGTCACTTGGATCAACATAAATTTTTTTAAAAATTGATAATGATGTAATTATTTCAATCTTATATTTGTAACTTTAATATCTAAAGGATGTAATTGGTTTCATTCATTTTGGTTCAATATTTCATAGTTTATTAAGTTCTAAAGTGACAGTAACTGTAATTTAAACATAGGTTCTTTTGGATTGCTCTAACTTGATCTGTATATATATCAAAATTCACTTTTTATTTTTTTAATAGAAAGGTAACACAAATATTGTTTTCCTACATGTTTTCCTTCATGTTTTTTTGTAAGTACTATTTTTCCTGAAGCCTCGAAGAGACAGGTTGCTAAATTACCAAAAACCTATGTTTAATTAAACTAAAATTTGAAAGTGATAATGAATTCAATATGTATTAAAATTATAGTCATTAGAAAGCTTGCTCTGATTAGCATCATCTGACATTATTTGTATGAAAAAATCATCTTGTTTGGTCCTTGTTTCAGGTCTTGAAAGACCATTTTTTTGTCCCTGGGGGAAAACTTCAAATTTTGGGTCTTTGTGCGAAGATCCCCTTCGCACGAAGGTAGTTATGATGGCTTTGGGTGAAGTGGTATTCACACAAAGACCCCCATGGGAAAATTCTGGGAGGAAAAGCCCCGCCAAACTTTTAGCTAACCTGGTTCGCCCGAACTAGGTCGGCTAGTTATAATATTTTTTTGCATATTATAAAGGTAAATTTTTTTTTTTTCTTTTTTCACAAAATTGCAAAAGATAATTCACATTTTTTATTATTTATCAATTTTTTTCAAAAGCATTGATTTGGACAAAAATTTCTATTTGTGTTTTTTTCAAAGGCATAATTTTGGAGAGGAGAATTACTATCAAGGTGATTTTTTCTACACCATTTTTTTGAAGAGGAGAATTACTATTGCCAATTTTTTGGAAGATATTTTTTTGGAGAGAATGAGTGGGGAGCAAGAAGGGAAGGCAAAGTAAATCTGCAAGAAAAAGGTCACCTATTACCAAAAAAATAAATCATGAAGCTACATTGACATATTATTATAAAACTAAAGAAGGTATGGACCTAGACTTCTAATTTTACGTTCCCAAATTTTATGGACCTATACTTTATTTTTCTCTAATTTGATTCATTTTTGTGCATGTAGCTCACAATCAACATGGTCAAGGTAAAGGAGAAGCTCAAGTAGGAGGGTCAAGTCAAGTTGAAGAAATGCACATTGAAGAAGGGTCAGGATCACTCCCTGCAAAATATCAAGAAATGGATGTTGGAGAAGGGTCAGGATCATGTGCTCCGACTGGTATGGATGAAATTATAGATCTAGCTCAAACTGTAAAGAGAAATATTAATTATAGAAACTTAGATCATTTACTTACAATGGATATGGAGAATTTGAGATCAATTTCTAATGTTCAACCCTTAAGTCTTGCTAAGAAGAGGTCAATGAATATGATAGCAACAAAAATATTGGATAAATTTGATAATTTTGAAACAATTGAACAAGCCCAATTGATTTCAATTGTACTTATAAATAAAAAGATGGCAGAGGCATTAAAATTATTGGCTATAGACACAACATGAAAGAAGAGAAATTTTTTTAACATGAAAACTGATATGGGTGAAAATATTAGGAAAGTTTTGAACCAGGTAGGGAAGTGATCTCGAACTAAAGATGAGACCATTACAAGAAAAGTTATGTTGACATCCATTGTATGTAACACTATGCTCCAAAAAAGACAAATATCTCTAGTCTCATCTCATATTGGTTTTAGTAGGAAAAAAATATAATGATATGTTAATAGGAGAATTATTTTGCATGATAGCACCTTGGAAGAAATTGGACAATCATGTGTAGAGCTCCTAGTTTTGATAGGATTATTTTGGAAATTATAATACTCGTCCTTCATCAAACAATAGAGATGTTATTAGACATAGAATTGCATATAATCAATATGAACATCATACAAAACATTGGTTGGACACAACACAACATGAAATGTATGTGTCATTTTGTTGTTCAAATCCTAATATAAAGATTGGGAAAACATTGTTTGAAAGATTGAAGCCATATTATTTCAGGACAAACAAAGTGTTTGAAACTTGTTGTTGTCATTATCATATTGAATTTTATCTCCACTATCAGGTTTTTTGAAAGTTTGTAGAAGAAACTTATGGTTTTGAATATGGTCCTCCTATTAGACGAAGTGAGTTCATCTCATCTATTTTATGTGACAAAAGAGATGATGCAGCTGGTCAAATAATTTTCATAAAAGGAATATGTGAAATATGTACTGATTTGGATCTTTTTCCTTTGAAAAATGAAAACATTGATGTAAAAAAGATGGTAAATTGTAATAGAAACAAATATGTAAAGAATGAAATTTTTTTTTGGAAAGAATTCAAAAGGTTAGAATATGTTGAAGAGGAGATAACTATTGGAGTATTTATGGACAAATTTAAAAAATTGATTCAACCCTACATTCATCATGCTTTTCTATAAAGTGAAAAGCACAACAATTCCAAACATTGAGAGACAATTTCCCACTTGGAACTATTCTATCAGTTGTTGATTTTGTAGAAAACTATTCCTTTGTTCATCAAAAGGCAATTCAATCAGAATACTATTTTTCAGAGAAGATTACTATTATGGTACATGTGTGTTACCAACATGAACAATTACATTTGGATGGTATTTAGAGCACATTTGAAGCATGGGTCATCAAGAAGGAATATCATTTTTATATAAGTGATGATAAAGAGCATGACATTCATTCTGTAGAAAATTACTTCAAGATGTTTTTTGCAAATTTGAAAGAAAGATACATAAAAATTGATAAACATGTTATGTTTGGTCAGATGGATGTGTTGCACAATTCAAATCATCTAGACCATTTTATGCACTATGTAGATATCATCGTAATGAAAAACTACTGCATATTTGGAGTTTCTTTGAGAGTGGACATTGAAAAGGTGAACATGATGGTGTTGGAGCTTGCATCAAATGTGTTATACAAAAGTATCAAATGAATTATAAGGGAGTTCATATAAAAAAAATGCACATGATGTTGTTGAATGGTGCAGGACACATTTCGCACCATACACTGAGGGAACGTCATCATGAGTGAATCAAGCGGTACCACATAGATAATTTTGGGAGATAAAAGGAATGTACACATTTGTAAATTATTTATGTGTGATATATATATATATATATATATATATATGTGTGTGTGTGTGTGTGTGTGTGTGTATTCTTGTTTAACTTATAAATTCTTTATTCAAATTTATAAATGAAATTCATATTTTTTCCCTTTTTATACAACATTATATATGCATATGTTTAGGTGTGGATAGAAAAAATATGCATGGTTGTAAGAGGATAGAAAATACATGATCTTTACATCTAGTTATTAGTATGAATTGTCGCAATGAGATGTTGAACACTAGGGACTACTCATGCTTTTTTTGTCACTGTATTGCTAAAAATTATGAGGAATGTTTTAATCAGGAACATGGATATTTAGGTGCATGGAATCTAGTTCCACTAGTTGTTACTGATACATTTGATAGAGATGAAGATGAAAAATTTGATGATGTTCCTTTGATTTCTACTGATTATGATCATATCTCAGGATTGGGCAAAATTGGTAAGTATAATTTAATTGAGTTTCACATTATATGGCATTGAGTTGCATGTATATATCGATAGATACATAGATCTATATATTGAACTAAGTAAATTTTAGGATCTCACATGTATGTAAATTTTTTGTGTAGGAGATGTCTTTGCAATGATCACTGAGTGTGGACATGTAGGAGTAAATTACTATTTATTATGATGTACTACAGAGAGTATGAAGTTAATTGAACATGAAGCAAGCGATGGAATGTTGTTCCTCATAGGTTTTCATGCTTTACATCAATATATTGAACTTATTTTGTAAATTTAAAATTTCAAACTTTTAACAAATTTTTAATTTATTTTGTTTAAATTTATATTGTTAAAATTTGTGATCCACAGGTTCAATTGTTTTAGAGGGAACCCATTTCAAGAAAATCAAATTAATTCAACATGGTATTCACTTTGTTGATTACCAACCAAATAATAAGGTGTTTCAATATAGCTACCTAGTAGTTTCCACCTCCCTTTGTCTTCATCTAGTTAACTATCAATGTGGATGTCGTAAGTGGAGATTAGATAGTGAGGATCATGAGAGAATATTAAATGTTCTCCATGAAAGGTCTGAGCCACTTGAGCTGGTATAAAATAATTACATACATATTTTTTGTGTTAGGACCTACTTGATATCTGTAAAATAAATGGACTATACTTTGTAGATATATTTAAACATATGATGGACTATACTTTGTTGATATATTTAAACAAATGATGGACCTATTTGATGGTTCAATGGTTTTAATATATTGAACTATGTATGCTTTTATACATATGTTTTTATATGTATGCTTTTATACATATGGTTTTATATAAATGTTTTTATGTTTGTTAAAGTGAACATGATAAATGGGTGATATTACTTAGACTACTTATGTTCCATTAGTTACATATTAACTTGTTATTTTTTTATGATATTAATTAGATTACTTATTAGTTAAAGATCCCCTTAAGATGCCCCCTTAAGACCTCCCCTTAAGACATTAGTTAGATTACTTATGACATGTTAGTTCTAGATTACTTAGATTACTTATGGTCCATTAGTTACATACTAGTGTTATTTTTTATTATATTAACATTAGATTAAATTTATCAGTTAAAGATACTCTTAAGACATCCCCTTAAGACATAAAATGGATGATATTAGATATTAGTTAGATTATTTATGACATTAAATTGAACACTAAATGGATGAAATTAGTTAGATTACTTATGACATGTTAACTTTCTAGATTACTTAGATTACTTATTGTCAATGGTTTTAATATATAACTTTATGTATTCTTTTATGTACTTCAAATATATTACTTGATTAATAATGTGTTACTTGATTATGTATACATAATCTAATCAAATCAAAGCATCTAGATCTAAATCGAATTGATAGATCTATGTATAATAAAATAGAATCAAATGATCACTTCATCTAATATATATAACCATCTTAGATCACTTCATCTAATAAAATAAAATCATCTGTACATGTATACTCATCCAATCAACTATCAAATTAAATCATCTAATCAAATCAAATCATCTAATCAAATGAAACCATCTACATGTATTCTCATCTAATCATATCTAATCATATGTACATGTATACTCATCCAATCAACTATCAAATTAAATCATCTAATCAAATGAAACCATCTACATGTAAAACATAAACACATGTATAAATCATCTAGAAGCCAATCATAAATCAATATAATGTCAAATCATAAATAATCTAGAGATTTTTCAACCATAAATGTTTAACACATAAATCATTTATGTCTAGGTCTGGAGAGCATATAAATCAAACATATAATAGTAAAATATATAATGAGTCTCAAATCAAAGATCTGTGCAACATGTCCTAAACTAGGTATTCATTCAGGCGCATATGAATAGAGCAACCCTATGATTGAGTGTCACAAGAATCCTCTGACTGTGAAGTAGCAACTGAGCCCTACACATTTAGTACAATAGTTGGTTATATACATGCATATTATATATTATGTAAAGTACTTGAAATATATAAATACACAAGTCTATGCATGCATGTTTAAACTTATGTATATTTAAAACTTACCTGACCACTAGTAGGTAATGTGCTCTCCTATGAAGATGCTTTGAGTCCATAATAGAGGTAATGTTCTCTACTAATTGTGCCTACAAAATATTATACATAGAAAAAACATCAATACACACATCTACAATTAATTGTTCACTAAAAATCCTGGAAAAGAGAAAAGAAAATTTTATATACATGGGTCTCACAAGCAAGAGGATCATTAGTGCGCTGCACCATCATATCATCCATAGAAGCTAAATCACCCACACCACCTCCGATCTTGACCATCTCTAGTAATGAAGAGTGGAGGGGTGTGTTTAGCTCAGTGGGGAGTGTTGTAGAGTCTGTACCTCTTGGATGCAATAAAAAACCCATATACGATCCAATATCAGTACCACTATCCACCTGACTTAACCCTTGCAGGTGCTCATCAAATGTGTCTAGGCCCTCAGCTATGATGCATACATCTCCAACCCATATGCCTGGCTCTACAACTGCAAACTCATATGTGGGTGTAGATTTTGGGGAACTATGATATGCATGACTAGATGGTGTGTCCTAGGTCAGTGGAACTACAAGACCCCATGCAAGTCTGATAAAATCTCTGACTGAATGTATTGGGATTCTCTACATGTCTACAATATAATAATATGACTACAAGAGATCCTCCAAAAATTAAATTTCCACATCCAAATGACTTTGATGTCTAGAAAGCACTCGTATCTCTCCTAGTGGAGGAAGACCTATAGCTCTATATGCATCATCACTGAAGCATGCAATAGTACTAGATGAAGCCTCATAAGATGATCTCGCTCAACTTGGTCTAGTCAAAATGTATCTACCTAGTGTGTCATAAGTGATGGAGGTGGCTATAGAAGAAACCTCCCCAATCTTGTAAACTACTTCCCTCTGGGAAGAAATGATCACTCTATCTATAGTAGCAGCCATCGTCGGTGCCACTGCTAGAGTCCTCTGTCCAACCAAATGTCTATGAGAAGGTCCAACTTGATCAACCCTACGATACTGATCATGGTTTTCAACTCTACCACACCCTTGACCAAAATATCTAGGAGATCTAAATAATTGACCCTGAGACCCAAACAAAATTTAGTATAGAATTGATGGGCAAATTATAATGGAATTTTGTCGTTATTAGGATAATGACCATGTGTAGTGAGAAATTGGGAGTATATCATGCATCTTACCTGAGTAATCTCACACCGTGTAACCTGATATGCCCTTACCTTGGGCTTCCCATCATAAAATGGGAAAACTTCTCATTTGATTATTTTCTTAGGGATACAACTCTGGATCGTATGTAACAAAACATCGCCTGAGACCTCAGCTCTCAACTCTCAAAAACTAGTATCAATAACCTATGGTGTAAAAGAGGAGTGATATTTCAATCTCATAGGTAACTGCTCCAAACTCCTCAATATCATACTAAAAATATATCTGTATAACCCAGGCTCAGATGTACCGATGGAGTCTCTAAGTCAATCCATCTCTCTCAGCACTCTCAAAATTTATCACAATATCTGGAGTGCAAGGTACATCCTGAGCTGGTGCATCGTGAGGTACATCATCTCTAGCATCATGTGTGTCCATCTTGGTATAACATGTGAAATAAGTGTTAACAATTAAGTACATACATTACAACTTCATATAACAATAAAAACTAATATCTAAATTTAAAATTATACATAAATACAATACTAAATGATGGATATACATAAAAATAGTACAATTTTTAAAACAAGATCTAACTATACATAATATTTAAACAATAAGGGTTGTTAAGGAATCGTATGTCACAAAAGGTCTTAATAAGGGTTCCTAGGTGTCTTAACGGGTCATATATATTCTAATAGGTCATCTTAAGGGGTTATATGTCCTAAAGGGTCCTAAGGGTTCTTAAAGAGTTTTATGTCACAATAGGGGTCCTAAATGGTCCTAGGATGTACTAATAGTCCTAAAGGGTCCTATGATGTACTAATTGGTCTTAATAGGTCCTATTAGTCCTATTTCGTCTTAAGGGGTCATCATGTCATAATAAGGGTTGTTAAGGAATCTTACATGTCACAAAAGGTCCTAATAAGGGGTCCTAGGTGTCTTAAGGGGTCATATCAATATATTGTAATAGGCCATCTTAAAGGGTGATCATCATGTCATAATAAGGGTTGTTAAGGAATCTTACATGGCACAAAAGGTCCTAATAAGGGGTCCTAGGTGTCTTAAGGGGTCATATCAATATATTGTAATAGGTCATCTTAAAGGGTGATCATCATGTCATAATAAGGGTTGTTAAGGAATCTCATGTCACAAATGGTCCTAATAAGGGGTCTTAGGTGTCTTAAGGGGTCTTATGTTGTAATAGTTCTTACTAAGGGTTCTTATGGAATCTCAAGGAATCTTGTGTCACAAAAGGTCTTAATAAGGGTTCCTAGGTGTCTTAAGGGGTCATATGTCATAAAGGTTCTTAAGGGTTCTTATAGACTTTTATGCCACAATAGGGGTCCTAAAGGGTCCTAGGATGTACTAATAGTCCTAAAGGGTCCTACAATGTACTAATTGGTCTTAAAGGGTCATCATGTCATAATAAGGGTTGTTAAGGAATATTATGTCACAAAAGGTCCTTATAAGGGGTCCTAGGTGTCTTAAGGGGTCATATGTTGTAATATCTCATCTTAAGGGGTCATATGTCATAATAGGATATATTATGTCATAATAGGTTGTAGTAAGGGTTCTTATGGAATGTTAAAGAATCTTGTGTCACAAAAGGTCCTTATAAGCGTTCCTAGATGTCTTAAGAGGTCCTATATGTTCTAATAGGTCATCATAAGGGGTCATATATCATAAAGGGTCCTAAGGGTTCTTAAATATTTCTAATAGGTTATCCTAAGTGTCTTAAAGGGTCCTAAGATTTAAAGAATCTTATGTCACAATAGGGGTCCTAAAGGGTCCGAGGATGTACTAATAGTCCTAAAGGGTCCTAGGATGTACTAATTGGTCTTAATAGATCCTATTAGGTCTTAAGGTGTCCTATTAAGTCTTAAGGGTGCTAATGGTTCTTAAAGAGTTCTAATAGGTCATCCTAAGTGTCTTAAAGGGTCCTAAGGGTTCTTAAAGAGTTTTATGTCACATAAGGGGTCCTAAATGGTCCTAGGATGTACTAAGGCCCATCCTCTAAGTGTCTTAATGGGTCTTAGGATGTAATAAGGGGTCCTAGGATAATATTTTAACATCTAACTATACATAACTCTAACATATACATAATTTAGAGAGAGAGAGAGAGAGAGAGAGAGAGAGAGAGAGAGAGAGAGAGAGAGAGAGAGAGAGAGAGATTCCTAATATAACTAGAACTAAAAAAAATATTAAAAAAAATATTTTCTAATATTTTCTAACAATTTTTAACATTTCTACTATGGTTTTCTAATGTTTTCTAACATTTTCCTAAAATTTCTACTATGATTTTCTAATGTTTTCTAAATATTTTCTAGCATTTTGCTAACATTTATACATCCTAGGCGTCTTAAAGGGTAATAAGGTTTCTTAAAGAGTTTTATGTCACAATAGGGGTCCTAAAGTGTCCTAAGATGTACTAAGACCCATCCTCTAAGTGTCTTAAAGCATCCTAGGATGTAGTAAAGGGTCCTATGATTTACTAAGGGGTCCTAGGATAATATTTTAACATCTAAGTGTACATGAATAACATGTTTATACATAACTCTAACACATACATGATTGAGAGAGAGAGAGAGAGAGAGAGAGAGAGAGAGAGAGAGAGAGAGAGAGAGAGAGAGAGAGAGAGAGAGAGAGAGAGAGAGAGTCCTAATATAACTAACTAAAAAAATCTAAAAACAAATATTTTCTAACATTTTCTATGGTTTTTTAAATATTTTCTAACATTTCTACTATGATTTTCTAACATTTTGCTAACATTTCTACTAGAGTTTTTTAACACTTTGCTAACTTTTCTACTACAGTTTTCTAATGTTTTGTTAATATTTCTACTACGGTTTTCTAACATTTTATAACATTTAGAAAACCTAAAACTATATGGTTTTTAAATGTTTTCTAACATTTTCTAACATTTCTACTACACTTTTCTAACATTTTGCTAACATTTCTAGTACGAATTTCTAACATATTCTAACATTTCTACTACAATTTTCTAATGTTTTCTAACATTTCTACTATGGTTTTCTAGTGTTTTCTAACATTTCTACAAGATTTTTCTAATATTTTCTAACATTTCTACTACGGTTTTCTAATATTTTCTAACATTTCTAATAATTTCTAACATTTCTACTATGATTTTCTACTAACTAATAATTATTTAAAACAAAAAACTAATTAAAATAAATATAAAACATATAATTTACAATAAAAAGGGGAAAAATGCATGTACCTGATATAAATGGTAATCAAAAGAGGTTGAAAAATCTAAGGATGTGTTGATGTCGCTCTAGACGTCACTAGTTCACTCTAAGCCCTAGGTCCAAAATATCTCCAATAGTAAAATGTGAAAGTGAAATGGGTCACCGAAAATATATAAAAAAATCCGGTCACATGGGTGTTCACATGAAGGGGGTCTTCACATGAACACCTCTATGTGGGGTAGTTCACGCGAAGGGGGGTCTTTGCATGGACACCCACACATAATTGTGTTTACGTGAAGGGTTTGTGTTCCCTTCGTGTGAACACGTGGCTTCTGAAAAAGGGGTTAAATTTGAAAACAATTTGAAAAAAAAAAAAATTCCTTCATCCCAAAAAGTGGGACACACTATTGTGAGATCACCCAGTCATAAATTTAGTCCAAAAATTTGAAAAAACTTAAAAAACATAGCTTACATTTCCTAGAGGTCAAGTATTCACCTTTTATAGTCATCTTTGTAGATTAGATGGTGTATTTTCCTAGGAAATTCTAGCAGTGGTCTTGCATATTATATTGGCTTCATCAAAACTCAAGTTATCATGTCTTGCCTTGGCTTAGGCACTCATAATTATGGTTAAGACTTGTCTTAGAAAAAATTCATTGCCAATATTAGTCATTTTGTCCTTCCTTTTGAAGTCAAGATCATCCAAAGAATCATTCAAATATTTCTTTAGAGGGTTTACCTTAAAAAAATTTTAAATCCCTCTTACGACATATTACCTATACCTTAGGTATCATTCTAGACTTTCATTCATAGATTTCATTGGCATCCCAAAATTAAAAAAAATCCAAAAAATTAGTTTTTATTATTGTAATTTATCTTTCCTAGGTTGCATTTACCCTTTGTATGTGTTTTTCACAAGATCCCAAAATAATAAGAGCAAAATGGACCTCAACATAGAGCCCATACATGATCCCAACAACTTGATTGATCTTCCTATTTAGAGGACCCTAGAAATGGATTTCAACATTCCAGAGACATTTCAGTGTCATGAGAAAACATAGGTTGATATCCCCCAGTTACCTCATATCGTTCCACTATAGGATGAATTCTCATTCGAGAACGTTAAGTCTAAATGCAATGAAACTAAAGAATTTAATGATTCCAGAGAAAACTATGGGGTAATTACTATCTTGGGATCCCTATTAGCAACTAACCAAGATACATACTTCAAAATGATTGTATAACATGCTGCTGAACTACCCGTTGGATTCGACACTTCCACCCTAGTAGAGACCACCATTGTACCATCATCTTGGCTTGCATCCACAACACCCCTTCTAATTACTTCCATCTTACCCTCTAGTAATGCCACTCAATGTGCATCTCAAGTCACCACATCCTCCATTATTCTAGGAATCCAATATGATAATCCTCTCTTTGCTAGTTTTCCACCCACATCCAGTGCAACTATCAACACCACACAAACCCCTTCCATAATATCCTCTACCCATCTAATAGGTATGTCTAATATGGCTACACAAGGTCATAATCCCAATAGTCTCTTAATAGGAGTCTCCCAAATCAACCAGGGGGCGCCTAAACAAAACCCTACCCTTAGTATCCCAACATGTGTTCCTTCTAATTTAGGAATCCCCCAAATCAATCAAGGGGAACCTCAACAAAACCTCCATCAGTCCCAACTATTCAATGACTCTGGCTACCTTCTTGAAACATCATGGAGTAATTGGACCCAACACATACAACCCTACACCACCACCCCAATAGTAGCCTCCATACAGTCCACCACCCCAATAGTATCCTTTGTAAATTCCACCACCCCAGCAACAGCCTCCGTACATTGCACCACCCCAACAACAACCTTCATATGTTCCACCACCCCAACATACTCCACAAACTTTCTACATCCCATCACCTCAATACAATCCACAACCTCAAAAATTTTCACATCCTCAGTATACTCCATAGTCCCAGTACCTTCCACCACATGTGCCTAAAACATACACAAACACAAGCTTTGGGCCCTCATACAACCAAGCATCATCTTATAACAATGGGATAACATTTTATGATCCTAACATAGTGCCATCCACACTAAATCACATTGAAGCCTTTACTCAACAACTCCAAATTTTTTATCAATAGGTCATTAACTTGTAAATATGCACTTGAAAGAGGTCCTATACTATACTTGACCTTAGTCCTTATCCATTCAACATGAAATTGCACATGGCACATTTTCCATGCAATTTTTCAATACCTAAATTTTACAAATACAAGGAAGAGGGTGATCCCCAAGACCATATACATGAATTCTTCACAACTTGCATAAAAGTTACATACGATGACACCTACCTAATGTGACTTTTATCATGTAGTCCTTGTGGGTCAGCTATGAGTGGTTTTCCATACTTCCTCCTGTGATACGATCTTGGAATAAACTAGCTAAAAAGTTCATATCACACTAATCTCACACAACATTGTCATGGAAATAATATTAATGGATATCTGCACTACACAACATAATGATTGTGAAAACGTTTCCTTCTTACAACATTGGAAAAATGTTACCCCAAAGACATATTTCTACGTACCCATAAAAGAGAAGATCCATGTGTTCATTGAAAATTGTCAATAAAAAATGATGTGTGAATTAAACTGCCAACAAATTGAAACCTTTGAAGAGATAGCCTTGAAAGGGATAAAAGAAAAAATATCCCTCACTCTAAAGGGGTCCATCAAGAAAGAGGCTAGTAATCAACACCTTATGGAAAATCCAAATGCTGGTCTAAAAACAAAAATGTGACAAATGATGGCATTGTAGATGTTAAAGTACCCCAACAATTCATACACACACAAGCACCACCAACACATGTCCAACAATTGCAACTAGTGCACACTATCTATAGAGTCAATAACACAAACACAAAAAATCAGTCAGTCAATCAGACATACCTACAAAGTACTGCAAGAAAGAACATCACTCCACCTCAAGAATTTATACCTATTGTAGAATCTCTTGAGAAAGTTCTTCTGAAATTTATACAATCTCATTTAGTCACTCTTCTTGAAATGAGACATTACGAAGGTATTGGAAAACCAACATTGTGGAATGACAATTCTTATTGTGATTATTGTTGTCACAAGAGTTTCATCCAAAATGTTAAGTGTGAGACCTAGCCACCCCAAAAACATGGAAAGACCTTCAGGTATGTGGGTGTACCTATAATGAAGACCAATCTTCTAATTGTGGGACAACTTCCCCTATTGATCACCTAAATCTATCTTTTCCAGGAAAAGAGATAGAAAGATATGCCAAAATTGAAAGCTAAGTCTAACTTGGTGATTCACCAAAATGTGTATTTCAAATCTATCTAACAACTTTGAAACACACAATGATCTTGAAATAGCTATTTTAAATCAAAACTCAACTCACAACCAATTCTAAATAAAGGTTAAGATACAAGTCCTTAGAAATGGATGGTAATATCCACAAATTGAGTTACTCAAACTTGATAACACAATATGAAAAATATGTTAATACCATGTAAAAGATTGGATACTGAAAGTAAACAATTATAAGGTTTTTCCAAAACCACAGAAATTAACTCAATTCCACAAACCCAATACAAGAACACCAAAACAAGATAATGATTAATCTGTACTATGCCAATATCAAAGGGATCTATTGCTACAAAATTCTAAAAAATAAATGAGCTACACTCAATATTGCCTTCTTTTTCCATGTGCAAAAATAAACAAGGAGAAAGAACTCCTTAAAAGAAATACAAAATAAAGCCTTATAGAAAGGCTTGCATCAACTCCAAAGCTAACTGCATGAAGAACTATAACTAAATTGTGACTCTACCTCAAACTAAAGATTACTTTTTCATCTCCTCCAATATTTATAATATTTGAGGAGGTCAGATGGAAGAAAAATCCCTTTAAAAAGGAGGGAAATGGAAGATCATGAAGCTAATAGCCTCAAAGAGTTAGTTTGAAATAATGCAATGATGAAGGGCCTTGAACTGATGTTGAACTTCCATATAACTAATGAGTCATCCCTTTAACTAATCCATGACAGCCCTGACTTCCATGTGGCACCATTTGATTGGTTCACACATCCACATAACCACCCACTTAGCACTTGTCTATCTTGATCTCCCATGATCCAACGACTAGCTGTTGGATGCTTAATCTCCAATTCACGACTTCCATAACTAACTATCAACTAGTCTTGCAACCTAGTGACCATAATCTATCTCTACCTCTCTAATAATTACCACTAATTGTCTTAGATAGTTTTTAAGAATTTTGGGAATCACCTTCTTGTGCTTCCATTCTTGATAATATTTTAGAATTTTGGGAATATCCGTCATGTGCTTCCATTCTAGATGATATTTTGTAATTTTGGGAATCACCTTCTTGTACTTCCATTCCTGATGATATTTCATAATTTCAATAATCACCTTCCTCTACCTCCATTCCCAATGACATTTTAGAATTTTGGGAATCGTCTTCCTATGCTTCTATACTCGATCACTTTTCAGAATTTCAGGAATCACCTTCCTATGTTTCTATTCTCCATCACTTTGGAATTTCAAAATTTTAGGAATTCAACCTCCATGCTTCCATTCTCAATCACTTTTAGCACTTTGAACTTAAATTTACTTAAATTTACCACAATTTTAGGAATTTGTCTTCCATTTAAATCTACAACCTCACACCACTTACTCGCTAGCTCGCAACTTCTTTTACTGAATCCCATCCAACCTTGCAACCTAACGACTAAATGTCACTCTCCATATCACTACCGTTAACACTGACTACCATCTTACCTCATGAATCGATGACTAAACATTACTCTCCAACTCACATCTTGATTTCTTAGCCACCTGCTAACCTCGTGACCTAGCGAGAACCATTATTTCTAGCTTGTGACTTGATCTCTTAACCACATGAGAACCTCATGACCTTGGTATAACTACTACTCTCCATCTTGTGACTTGATTTATTAAACACATGCTAACCTTGCAACCTGGTGAAAACATCCACTCACTAGCTCGCAACTTGATTTCTTAACTAACTGCTAATTTTGTGACCTGGTGACAATCGCTACTCACTAGCTACCATATAATACTATCACACGCCACATGTCATAATATGGTTTTTTTCTAATCTTCCATGTCATTGTCCAGTCACCACACCAAGTCCCTCCAGCCCAAAAAATATTCATTTTTGTCCCATCCATGTCACTATTTGAATTGCTAAGCCACATACCTCGCGTGTGCATAAGTGAACCAAAAGCGCTTGATTTTTGTTACACGCTAAATGAGAACCCACATATAAAAATAGTGAAGAAAACTCTACAGGGATAATGTTGGATAAATCCCTTACTCATATCTTGCAAACACTTCTGGCAAAGCTTTCAATACTTGTTCTTGATTGCACAGTCATGACAACAACTGAAAATGGTGAAGGATTTTGATCAAAAGTCACGCGATTAAAATTTAGACTCTTTGAACGAAACAACACTAAACCAGATCTAC
Source organism: Thuja plicata (assembly GCA_018584345.1). Taxonomy (NCBI): domain Eukaryota; kingdom Viridiplantae; phylum Streptophyta; class Pinopsida; order Cupressales; family Cupressaceae; genus Thuja; species Thuja plicata. The sequence goes on from MU225386.1 coordinate 235,977, forward strand.
CAATTTGAGCTATTGTGTGAAAATTGGTATTAATTACCATAGAACAAAGCGACACAAAACTTCCAATTACATGCAATTGAAGCATATTGTCAAAGATTTCATCGATTGAGGTGAAATAAAAGTTATTGCAAATTCAATCACCACCAACCAAGATCACCAAATCTTCCCAATGCCACTGATGGATCATGGAAAAGGTAAGGCCTCCATGTCTAGACATAAGAATAAATAAAACTTCACTTTCTCCAAACCAAATCTAACCATAAACACTATTACTATCTGCGGTCCAGACACCAGTTGTGTTGTTACTACCCATCATTCTAAAATCACAGTATAAGGAGCCTCGTCAAATGTTGTAGTACCAAATTAGTCATCCAACCTTCCATTAGGTCACTACACCTATTAGATCATTTAAAAAGGACCTTCACACAAATTTCTATCTATGAGTTTCTTCTCACTTGGCCAAATCATAAAGAAACCTTAGACACGACTTTACGAGAATCCTCTTTCCCAAAAGACATAAATATTAATGAATTTCAAGCTATGGTAGGAAATATTTCCATGCAACACCATGTTTCCTTTATGAAGAAAGGCATGCCAACTCATAAACCATATCATAATTATCCTTTACATCTTTAAGTCTTTGTCCACCTCCATAAAATCAGATGAGTCTTGATAAACGATGAAGAGTGTCTTAATATATGTGCCCTAGAATTGGTAAAAGCAATGGGCTACTATGATAGTTGTGTGGAATCACAAAAAATATCATAATGAGAGCTTATGATGATGAAGAAAGTCCTTCCAAAGGTTTAATAATAATACTAATCAAATTGGGTCCAACATTACATGACACTACATTCCAAGTACTAGACCTAGAGCTAGGTTATAATATGCTCCTAGGATGACCATGGACCCACTCGATGCAGGTTGTATCATCTAATTATCAAAAATAATTTAAGCTCCCTCATGATGGAGTTGAAATCACCATTCCTGGTGATAGAGATCCTTTTCTTTACTGCACAAATATGAGAGGAGATATTTCTAATCAAGTACCCAAAAATTAGGATGCATCCTTTGCATCCTCATCTCAAAGAATAGACTGTGTAGACCTTGCAAAATAAAATGAGGAACCCACTTCAGAGCTCAAAATTTAAGTTCATCTAATTTGATGTAGAAAATACACCTACGCAGACTTCTTTTGTGTAGGAAATCTATCGATCTCACCAAATTCTTATGGGAAACTTAGGCAACCTATTCAGAGGAAACAACAACTATCAACTCTCTACATGAGTAAATAATTGAAGAGAACTTATCCTCTTGATTGTATATAGATGAAGATCTCCCTAAGGTCAAAATTCCAATACATGAATATGGATGGGGGTAGACCATTGTCTAGAAACAAGGATATAACAAACAATCTAGATTAGGCCAGAATGAACAAGGAATTGTGCAACCCATCACACCGACCCAAAATTTGAAGCATCATGACTCAGGTTATAGACCACTAGCAGAAGGCATTACAAATACCTTGATACCCTCTGATATTAACACTTTTGTTTATAACAAAGTTGAGACATTATAGGAGCTCCATTTAGATACAAAATAAAATGGATATGAGTGTGACTCTCCTCACACCACCAACACCCTACATCTCAACACTTCCATCACCCACCTATCTTTGAATGATAGACCCATTGATCGCTGATCTTGGATTGAAGAATTTTGGAACCGATCTGAACTTTCATCTTCATACTCTTTAGAAACCCATGAATTAATTATTGATTCATATATCAATACCTTAACTGAACTCCCCATTTCTTCCTTCCCAAGCAAGGATAGCATAGCTTTGGTTTACCCTTACATTATTGATTAGGAACAAAAAAATCCACTGACCATAGACATTTTTTATAATGATGAAGTTATTGTTGAATTCTTCAGACTAATACAAGGCATACCTATGAGTAACTACAAGGCAGGTTTCAACACTGAATTGGACAATAAAATATACTTTGGGGAGTTATATCAATCCTCTATTTGTAAAATTGAAAGAGAAAATATAAGGCTATTAGGTGAAAACTGAAAGGCACCTACTAGCTGTAAAAAGTAAAAAAAAAAAAAAAGGTGTATCCAAGGGTGAAAACCTCTTTGAGGTTCCTGAGGATGGAGATATTGCTATACTTCCCCCTTATAGAAGAAAAATCACCATTATTGGAAAAGAAAACAACATCAATCCAAACTGACATTGAAGAAATAAAAATACTCATCCACATTGTAGAGTCAATAACACCAGAAGAAAGAGAAAAATTCATCCAGTTCTTTAAAGATAGGAAAATCAAATTTTCTTGGTCGTACTTTGACATTCCTAGATTAGATCCATAATTAGTGCTACACCACCTGACACTGAATTTGGGGGTAAAATCATACAAACAAAAGCTAAGCAAGATGCATCCTAAAATTGCACTATTGGTCAAAATATAATTAAATAAATTACTATATGTAGGCTACATAAGGGCTATTGACTATTCCAATTGGATATCCAATCTGGTATCTATGTCTAAATCATGTGGAGAAATAAGAATCTATACTAAGTTTAGGGATCTAAATTTGGATTGTGCAAAGGATGACTTCCCCTTACCGAACATATACATGATCGTTGATCTCACTTCAGGGTATAAAATGTCTCATGGTTTCTCAGGATATAATCATATCAAGATAGCATAAGAAGATCAATATAAGACCACATTCACTTGTTCCTAGGGCACTTATTGCTGGTGTGTCATGCCCTTTGGTCTAAAAAGTGTCAGTGCTACATATGAAAGAGAAATGATGACTATCTTTCATGACATGATGCATATCACAATGGATGACTATTTTGATGATATATTGGAAGAATCCCTTGAGAAGAATCTACATCTATCAATATTAGGGCTAGTCTTTGACAGAGTCCAAGGATAAAAGGTATCATTGAACCCAAAGAAGTGTGTCTTCAGGGTCACATCTGGAAAATTATTAGGATTCATTATCTCTCACAAAGGAATAGAGATTGATCTCAAGAAAGTTCAAGAAATTATCAATATGCCTCCACCAAAAAATTTGAAAAAAACCTGAGAAGTCTATAGGGAATGCTACAGTGAGTAAGGCCATTTATTTTACAATTGGCTAACAAGTGTCATCCATTCTAGTACTTGCTATATGAAGATATCAAATTTGCATGGACATAAATTGTCAAAGTCCTTTTCAAATCTTAAAGGATTATCTTCTCTTGGCATTGGTCTTAATGATGTACATTCCAGTTCATACCCTAATGTTATACATATCATCTACACAACACTCAATGGGGGAATTGTTAGCACAAAATGATTCAGAAGGAAAAGAAAGAGCCATCTATTATATCTGTTGAACACTTGTGGATTATGAACTAAACTATTTGGTAATTGAAATAACATTTTTGGTTATAGTTTTTGATTCCCAAAAGATCATAAATTACATGTTAAGTCACAAGAAAATAATAATAACAAATATTGATCCATTTAAATGTCTATTGAGTAAAGCTACATTAATAAGGCAACTCACCAAATTGTTCATGATTCTTAGTGAGTTAAAACTTGATTATATGCACATAAAATAAATTAAAGGAAAAGATATACCTAACCAACTAGCAGATGTACTATTACCTTCTAGTCATCCAATGTTGATACAGTTTCTAGATGAAAGCTTATTTTCCCCTGGGGAAAAAAATAGTGGAAATTATACTTTGATGGTTCTCATAGAAAAAAGGGATCAGGTGCTAGAATAGTCTTTGTCACTCCCCAATGAGATTCTATTCTGAGGTTCTATAGACTTAGTTTTGAATGCACCAAAAATATATCAGGATATGAAACATTGATCATTGTGAACAAAATAGCTCTCCAGCGGAAGATCCAACAACAATAGGTGCATGGAGATTCTCAATTAATCATCAACCAAGTTAATGGAAACTATGACACAAAGGATGACAAACTGACTCATTATAAGGCCTTTGTGGAAGACATGAAGTAACATTTTGAAATGATATCATTTGAGAAGATCTCGAGAATCAAGAACAAAGAAACAGATGCTATGACTACTATAGGATCTTTGCTTTATATGCCACTAGATGTAACACATTGTGAATTCATGGTCCCTTATTTTAAAGTGCCCAAGTGTGAGGTCATGTGTAAAATGGTTGGTCCCTATTCCCTTGATACCAAGATATATATGCCTACATAACTAGCCAAGATATCCCCATTGGCTTGTCTCAGAATGAAAAAAGAAGTCTTCGATAAGAAAAGCCTCCCATTACATGATAACTGCCAATACAATTTACCAACGTAGTCTGGATAAAACACTCCTAACATGTCTCAAATCAGAAGAATCACAAATGACTATATTATAAGTACAAAAATGCATTTGTAGTGCTCATTCTAGTGGCTTGACCTTATCTAATAAGATTTAATGAATCACGTATTATTGGCCTACAATGAAAAAAAATGATTTTCTTTTTATGAAGAAGTGCAAGAAGTGTCAGATACATGAGAACCTCATCCATGCACCTTCTTAGGAGCTTCAATCACTAAAATCACTGTGACCTTTTTCAGAATGGGGGTTTGATCTAGTTGGAAAGATTCATCCCTTATCCTCTGATGATCATAAGTAAATAATCACAACCACTGAGTATTTCACAAAGTGGGTTGAAGCAATTCCAATGACCTACACCACTGGCAAGCATATTTCTAAGTTTCTTTTGAAATATATCATAATCTGGTATGGTGTTCCTTAAACCATCATTATAGGTCATAACCACACTTTAAAAAAAAACAAGTAGATGAGCTTTGCAAAACATTCCACATCCACATCCACCATAGATATTATTCACTCTAAGTTCCCCAAGTTAATAGCCATGCTGAGGCTACAAATAAAATATTTTAAAAATCCTGAAAAAGACAGTTAGTGAATCTTGTCAGGACTAGAATCTCCAACTCAACCCCATCTTATGGGCCTATCCCACTAGTTTTGGTACTCCCACAAGAGCCACTCCATATTTACTAGTGTATGATACCATAACTATCTTTCCAATATAGGTTGAGCTCCCATCAAGATGTGTATGACTTCAGCACATCATTTTAGATGAGGATTACTAGGTATCTCAACTATAGGAGCTTGAATTTCTTGATTGAAAGAGATAAGAGGCACTAATAAATTTACAATAATATCAACAATGTCTCAGGAGAAGCTATATGAAAATATCATACTAAGAGATTTTGATGTTGGTGACCTAGTCCTAATGGAAAATCAAAAAAATTAGACAGAAAGAGAAAATCCAGGAAAGTATGAACCAAATAGGTTGGGTCCTTAACCATCACAACAATCTGAGTCTAGAGCATATCAAATATGTACATTAGAGGGATAGCCTCTATCAGACCCCATCAATAGCTTGCATCTACACTAGTACTATTCATAATTGTTAGAGTAGATCCATTTCAAAAATGCAAAATATAATAAATAGAATAAAGAAAAAAAATGGTTAGCTTGGCAAAAACCTAGCGATCAGGCGTCTTTGGCTACACAAAAATAGAAATACAAGAGAAATGAATTTTTTCTATTGTGAAAACCACTTTGGTGGTGCCTTGAGAAAGTATTATGGTGAAAAATAGGAATTATGGTGTCATGTGTAGAGATTGTTTCTCTACCATCTATCATGACTCCAACCTAAAATCACTCGTCACTTTACCTCATATTCCGCAATAAAATTTTCCATGGTTTGAAGTTTGTCAATTGTTTGTCCTAGAGTCCCATATTTAGAAAAAATTCAGTCCACCATGGTCATTATGCAATAAAATTTCCCATTCTATTTTGACTATGGTCACCCTAATTTCATGCTCCATCAAGCTTTGAAAAAAACCTAAAAATTGTAAAAAATTTTGAAAAAATATTAAAAATAAAAAAGGCCTTGAAAAATTTCAAAAACACTGAAAAACATAAAATACCTTCATCTAGGGTGACCATGTTTGGGGTGTCTATGATAGAGGCCTTCAGTTATGTGACACACCGCACATAACTTGAATCCAAACATATGAACCCTATTGTGGACCAAAAACATTTGCGAAAAATCATAAAAAATTATCACCAGACAGACAACAAATTAAAAAAAAAAAACAAGAAAATTATGCAAGAAATCTCCTTCAAGTATCAATCTAGTTATTTTTCATTTCTAAAAAATAATTGAACGACGTTATACAAAAATTATGAGCCTCGTCAAAACTGAGTAAAAAATAGTCAAACTTATCAACAGTTCCTTAGTCAGATTGACTACATTGTCTTATCTATCAGAAAAATCCCATAAATCAATCTTTTGTCAAGACAATCATGTTATTTTAGACTAGGAAAGGAACACTAAAAAATAGATAGGGCAGTCTTACATGAGGTATCCTATACTTTATTTAATAGCATTAGAAAAACATCAAAACCAATGTCCAAACTACTACAAAAACACAGACACATAATCAATATGGTTGCTCACTTGTTGAGTCAAGTTGGTCTAATTATTATGTCTTAATTTTCACAAGTCACGTTCTTATGCACCTTCATAATTCCACTTAAGTGATTATAGATGCCATGATGGTTTGTGACTTATCTTTTTGTCTATTTTCAGTGGGATGTTGACCAAGAAATCTTAACAGAGCATTTTGGGTATTTGTGGTAAGAGCCTTCACAACCACATGTGATATAGATAATTGCAAGGCTTTCTATAGATAAATCGGTTGTGATACACTACACATACCTTGACTCTTAACAATTGACCTAGATTTATCAACCCACATTCCTTGTCTGTTCAGAGTACTTGTTAGAATGAAAAAGGAGAGTCGTGCCTAGATCTTTAATATCGAGGTATGATGATATGTAATCTTGCTATAATAAAAGTGGCTTAATGTTGAAATAAATTGGTCAAATAAGTTGGAAATCAAGGATGGTTAAGAAATAAATTAAGGTTTCAATCAATATTCATTCTTATCATCTCTCATTATCTCTCATTTTCTTATCTATCACTACTAAAAATTATCTCTGAGTCCTAACAAAATTCTTAAGATAAAGTATCATGATACAACAAAAAATATACACATCCTGCATGTTAGTTTGCATACATCATAGATCATATAGTATACATCATAAATCCATCCATCCATCATATAAAAGCATATAAAAACACATGTAGATTATTTAAGCATATATTATCGTCAAATTTGTATCACATCTAGTCACATTAGATAAAGTGCATATAAATACACTATCATGCCCAAAAATTTGCGCCAAAAAATGCAACCTTTTTTTTGAAAGGTTAATAAGAGTCGAAGGAATGCAGTGAAGATGTTTACTAAGCTTGCTAAGATAAGACATTATTTAAGAAATAGGGTGGCTTTGGAAAGAAATGTGTGTAGGATTAAGAGGAATCATGACCGCATGTCAACATCCCTCAACCCAATGTCAAACCACCAAGGTTTACATTGTTCAAAGATCCTAGTTACATACTTGATCCACCGAAATTTAACCGAGTTCATAAATTTACTAGGGTTACCCCTAAAGACTAACATAAAGTCTAACCTTAATAAAAATGCTAATCTGTTGTTTAAATTCGATTCTTAATAGAGTTTGATGATGTGAAGGAAACTCTCCCTAAGATAAATAATTTAAATACTTTATCCAGCTGATCCTTTACGTTAATCTACCTAAAACTCACTAAGAAAATTACAATAAATAGATAAACCGTAATATTATTTTTACGATAGCCATTATACTGGCCACATATAATGACCACATAAAAATAAAATTAACAGGTTGGGTATCCACCCAAGCTCTTTTTATTCATATTGATCTCACAGAATTTGGATAACTTAGTTAGAATTTTTCTTTAAAATAATTAGTTTATTCATTTAAGCTAAATCTATCCCTCCTAACAAGGTAGTGGAATTTTAGTAAAACCTTATCATGGTAATAAAATCAAATGAATTATAGTCACTAATAATCACCTTTTCATTAAACCCTGAAATAATTTAATCTCATATGTTAACTATAATAAACCTTTTTAATTATCAACTCGGAGAAACATAATTGACCTAAGAATATCTTATTGAGAACTTTATTCAATATCTTAATAACTTTGATTAATAACCTCACAAATTTATTCAACTATAATATATCGTTAATATTCCCCATGGAATCTTTTATAACAAAAGTCGCCCCTCTTAAAATTTTTAATTCATTCACTTATAAAATTTATTCATCCCTAAGCTACCTTAAAAGAGTCACTTTCTATTATAAAAATCTACCCCTACCCAAAACCAATAAATCAAGGGTTCACCCCATAAAAGGGAATGAAATTTTCCCCCAAACTAAATTTAAAAGCCTTAAAAAGAAAATAATGACTTTAAAATATCAACTTACACAACCCTAACCCTAATTTGAAATTAGGGTTAAGGTGCAAATTTGAGAACCCTAAAATGAAACTTTCTCATCATTTTCTCCCTTTTTCTCTGTGTTTTTTTTTGTTTGCAGGACTGCAAATCCATGGAGGTCAATGCTAGATGAAGAGTTTATTCTGCATATATACATTTAAATATATATACATACTCACTTTTTTGTGAGTATATGTATATATATTTAAAAATATATATAGATTTTAGATCTTTGCAGGGGTTTCAGACCATGGAGGTGACTATGCAAATGACCACATTTTATTATGGGGGAGGGAGGTCTATTACGCACGTGGATTTCTTTCTTTATTTTACGCGGGG
>MU225386.1:247783-271950 GCA_018584345.1 Thuja plicata
GATTGCTCAAGATTGAAGTGTTGAGTGTTGTTGTGAACCCAATATCCATTTGAATCCTTTGTAATCCAGTGTTAATAGATATATTTTACCATTGTTTTCCCTTGGGAAGGGTGTATTCATTAATTGAGTCTTTTGAAGCATAGTTGAAGTGTAGAAAGCCTTGAAGTTGAATCATTCATTGACTGAAAACTTGTCCACCGCCCTTACCGTCTGCATCAGTCTCATACCTGCACACTCAATTTAAATATCAGTAGTCCGAGGAGATAAATATACATCATAGAGAAATAAGCAATATTCAAAACTTAAGGGAACATCAACATACTAAGTTTATTACTTAAGATCACAAGAAATAATAATTTCACTAAAGCATATACATAAGGTAAGATTCACATTGCATGATATCTAAATGTTATATATCCATTTATAATAATTCTCCTATCATCAATAACCCATAACATAACCATATTGTTTTTCCAAATCAATTGTCTCAAAATGAATGTCCATAATAGAAACATAATATAGTCCATAAGGTGCATCATAAAGTATCAGGTATCCAACATCCAAATTGATCAATCCATGACAGAAAGAAAAAAATCCATAAGGTCCATAGTGCATCAAAATATAAAGTATCATGTGCTACATCTATCATAAGCAGCAAAAATGGAAAACTACGATGGGGTTCGGGGTGAGGCCTCTCAAATAAAAAAATATTAAGTGCATATCATATCATCATAGCATCACATCATGTAGGAAAAGCATAAATCCATCACATAGACATAACATAAAAATCATATCATGATTCATTGCATCTCATAGCCATCACACAATCCTCATAATTTACCAACATTCTTCACTTCTTACTAATTATTCTTTTCTTGCATTATTTCATCTAAATCTTCTTTCAAGAGATCATTCATGCCTTCCTTACATAAACAATCTCTCGAGGGGGGAATCATTTACCTCGTTCTCACCTTATTCATGTTGGGGCATACCAGGGCATGATTTTTATCAATTATTCTTTGAAACAATGCCTAAAATGCATTGTATCAAAGATGGGAAAAATGTAGACACTTAAAAATGTTCAATTTCTCTCACGAAATGAATCTACTAACATTCTTCTTCATTTATTAAATTATCTTTATTAAAAATTAATTGGCGTCTTCCCACTATATTTTAAATTCAAAATCATCATTTCTCTATAATTTTATAATTAAGTGATTTTAATTAATTACATAATTATTTCATTAATTACTCACCTATAAAGTAATTAAATACTTCATCATTATTTAATTATTCCCTATCTTAATGACAATTAAATAATCATATTATTTAATTAATATTCCTTCTTTCATATTATTATTATATTTATGTAATAATTAAATCAATTTCCCTCTCATAATTAAATAAATTATATTTATTTAATTAAACTAATTGTCCCTCTTATAAATAAATAAAGATTAATTATTTATTTATATTCCTCACATGTGCAAATAAATTAAATCTTTTATTTATTTAATCATATTTATCCTTCTAATTATGAGTTTCAGTTAACTCCCTAATGCTCTCTCCTAACTGATTAATTAAACGAGTTATGTATTTAATCTATTTGATCTTCTACTCTACCTCATCAATTAAAGTTCTCAATAAAATTAGTTGACTCTCCCATCTATTCAAACACATGCAATCAATTGAGTTCAACTCTCACTCACTCCAAGTTCAACTCTTCAATCTATCCTCTTAACAAATCCATATATTTTGTCAACATGCAATCAATTGAGTTCAAACTCCCACTCACTCTGAGTTAAACTCTTCAATCAAAGCCAATCAACCCACCAATCATGAAATATTGATACAAATTTTGGCTTATCTTCGTGATCAATTCTCATGATGAATGCCTACTCATAGGGATCTGTCATGTCATATGCTGGCAGTTTCACCATTTCACCTCATGTATCCCAGTTGTACCTTTGGTTTTTATTTTTGCACATTTGCTACTGCTTTGTTAAGTTAATATCTTTTTAGAATTTTGTGGGGCTGATTGCATTGTTCATGCAATTTTGTATCAATGTTTTTGAGATTTAGGATCATTGAGGGTATTGTATTTTTACCCATGGGGGCTCTCTAGGGTTATCTATCATATAGGATGGATTGTATTAGGGGAAAGAATGTAAGACTGGATTATATTTGGGGGAGGAAGATTTTTTGGTTTGATCTCTTTAAGCTTCTTCAGAGATCTTTTCTCATTCCTTATATCTACATTGTATATGAGCAAGGATATAGGGTTTTCTTGCTGGTTCTTTCCCTATTGATCTCTTGAACCAGTTTATTAATAATATTTATATAGTGGCTTTACACTTTCTCCCAAAAAAAATTAAATCTTGATTGGAACCCTGAAAATATTATATATAGAGATCTAATTCTCTTATTTTTTAAACCACAAAACAACAATCGCTTTGAATTCTTATGTTGGCACATGGAGCACTTATTTTTTGAGAGTATGCATTGCATAGAAAAGGAGAACAATGAAGGATGGATTTTAGTTTTAATGTTTATGGTTTTGATTGATTTCATTATTATTTGATGATTATGCAAACTTTTTATTTGATTCCTTTTTCAATATTGGGAATACTAAGTGTCTAACAGATCTGTTTGTGGTTAATATTTTGATGTTATTGTAGGTTTCTACAGGTACCTATATCTCTAATTACAATTTCATTCACCGCATGAAATTGGTAGTTAGGGAATATAAGGTAATGTGCTAGACCTTACACAACTTACCTTTGAGGACTAGCCCTACACAAAGTAAACTTTATCTCACCACATAAAATCATAATATGAACACTTTCTCTTCCATGTAGAGGTGCATCGCTTGGAATAATGGTTGAAGCTATTAACAACTTCTAAAAATAAGGGTTTGGTGATATTTATGAATATTGAGCCCATTTAATAGTGCTCAAGATTAGGGGGATCTCCTTGTTACCCTCACCAAAGAAGTATCGCTGGATCAAGGATCTTGCAACTTGGCCTTAATGATGTTGTCTACATCTTGAGGTAAAATTTTTGTTCTTCCCTTTTTATATACCTCATGAGAAAATACGGTTGAGGTCACCTTTGAGATGATGAAATTCCCAAGTAGGCCTCATAATGTGAAAAAATTAACTATGTGTATTTGATTTCTTATGATCTCAGAAAGTGCAAGGGGAGATAATGTGCACAAACTATTAAGCCTTAGATTAAAAAAACCTATTCTAAACATAAATAATATACTTGGTACTTTTAATCTCAAAGTTTGTACTAGGTGAAAGCAAATATATTACATCTTCCAATCACACTTAACAAGTTTTTTAGCCAACTATTCTAACTTTATTTCCTATATTAGTGATAAAATAAGTCTTGAACTAATGAAATCTCTAACAAACTATTGGCAGTTGAGTGATATTGATCTTCAACCGGTGTAGACAACTACACCAATTTGGTAGTAGCTAAAAAGTAAGGTTAGTACCAAAAATGAAGCTTAAAACCTAATCAAATTGTAAACTAGAAAAAAGGTGTCACTCTATGAGACACGTGTGCCCCTTTATGCAATAGAGGAAACACTTTATGTAGCACAAGAATCACTCTATGAAATAGAGGTACTACTTTGTGGAATAGGTGGATATATATATATATATATATATATGTTATAATAGTCCCAAAGGATAACTGAGAGGGGGGGTGAATAAGTTATCAGCCAATTTAATTCTTTTCTCTCTTATTAACTTTAGAATACAATAAAGTAAATACAGATTCAGATAGCACAATAAACAACACTTCAATTTGGTTATAGGGAAACCAAATGGTAAAAACCCCGGTGGAAATTATTACCCACAATGAACTATACTTATTTATAGTATCCCTATTAGAAGATATTTCAACCCTGTTAGGAGTTGTACTTTACAATGCAATAAGTATAGTGACATGATTAAGGGTCAGACCTTGTTAAGAGTATTTTACAAATAACCATGTTAGGGGTGTGGACTCACTGTCCAAAATCTCACTGCTTCAATGGTGAAGGCTACAACCTTCTGTAGAACAGATATACACTATATCTGATGATGAACTGTAGAGTAGACCTACTGTCTTGATCAATTCCAATGTATTGTAATCTTGAACTACTTATTCACATAGATCCTTGATGAATGAAACAACTCTGATATTTTGCTATGTACTTTTTCTGTCTCTGTTCTTATCATTCACACTTTGCATTTACAAATGAACTACTATAAGTATCTTATTTAAATTAGAAGGTCATGATGGCTCTTGGAAACACTTCAACAACATCTTTGTTAGCTTAACTAAGCATGTAAACAATATTAAGTCTACGCAACACAAACTGAACAAACATGACGCTTCACTAAGTTGGCTTCACCAAATCATCTCAAATAGCACGATCCTGATGTTACATGATAGGCGTGTTTAACCAAACATAGTTAACTCATAACTAATCATGAATATACACATGCATATCCTGAATATAGGCGCAACTCAAGAAACATGTTAAATATGTCGACTCTGAATAGATACTCTTCCAGAACTGTAACTGCTAATAACATAATTACACAACTTGACTGAAACATCATTACTAGACCTACGTGTATGAATATAGTAACCAAGGCATGTCTACAACATGTATCTAACCACGCAAGGTTGGATAACACTATTTTGATAAGTTCATACAAAATGCTATTGTATATTATATGTTGTCATCAATGAAAAAAATACAATCAATCAACTGCACAAAAACAAATCTCCAAAAATCTCCCCCTTTGACATTGATGGCAACATATGATTTTAAAAACATCCTCTGTTCATGGTGTCATCTTTCTTTTACAATCTTCTCAATATCCTCATCAAAGATTTTTCTACACTACTGTAGTTCCTCTGACTGTGTTTTTGTTCCATATATATACTCGCCCAGAGTATATGCTCCCCCTTAGTACATACTCTCCCTTTGACATCAATGGAAAAGGGCACCATAAACCATTAGGCATAGGTACTACTCCAAAAGTAGAGTAGTCAACCATTTATTAGTCACAAGGGACTAATGCTCTTTCTGTATTCTCTAATTAGAATTAGGAGAGGGAATTACTCCCAACTTCTCTCTGAGATACTCAAAAGTATCTTTTGATAAAGGTTTTGTGAAAATATCTGCCAACTATTCTTTGGTACTCACATAGTCCAATTTCACTTCTTTTTCTGCAACCTTTTCTCTTAGAAAATGGTACTTGATCTCTATGTGTTTTGTCTTTGCGTGCATCACAGGGTTCTTAGACATGTTAATATTGACAACCTCCATAACTAGCTGTCAACTGGGCTTGTGTCATACTGACCATCAATGCTCTTCACCTGAAGAAATTCTATAGTTGAGATATCTTTTGCATGCTCATGTACATACTTTATTCTGAGAAAATCCTAAAAATTGTAAAATGTCCTAAAAAAAAGATCATCTTAGTGAAAACCTGGCAAACATGCACTTTGATGTATCTATTATCTTGGTGAAAACCTGGTAAATAGGCACCTTGATAATATCAAAAATATATATATATAAAAATACAAAAAAAAAAAGAGAAAAGTATAAAAAAAAATAATTGAAAATATAAAAAAAAGAAAAAAAGAGAAAAATGTGCCATTGATGAAAACCTAGTAAACAGGCGTCATGGTAGCAAAAGTAGAATTTCTACCAAGATGGTGAAAACCTGGTAAATAGGTGCCTCTTTTCCTCAATTCTCTATCTATCACAACATCTCTTGGCTTTCTCACAGTTGCTATTCTGCTTTCCCGCTTCGGTTTGCTTTCCTGCTTTAGTGTGCTCATGCATTTTCTTTCAGTCATCATTGATATTTTTCTCGACCTCACATGGATTGAAATTGGTCACACTCAAGGGCATGTTCCTAGTCTAGGGGGCATTGTCTTATCTTTTGGAGTCTTTCTCCCCTGCATCAGTCACCATTGGATCTCACTGCATTTACCTATCGATGCTTTGTAGCACTTTGTCTCTCCTTGGGACTCTCTTTCACATCAGTCACCAGTGGTTCTCACTGAGTCTTCTTGTTGATGCCTAGATCTTGTCATTAATCTTTATGCTTGAGAATCTCTCTTCTAATAGTCACCAGTGGTTCTCACTGAGTCTTCCTACTGTCGCTATTGCTGAGATTTCTCCCATCATCTCGCTATCTTCTTGTTCGGCTTCGGTCCATTCGTTACTTGGGGGCATGGTTCCCCACTTTGATCAATCTTTAGTTTACACTTGAGTTAGTAATCTTGTCAAAGGACAACTCTTAACTGGCACAAACTAGTGTTTCTCAACATCTTAATCAAATGGTGTTTTTCAAAACTCTCTTTGGACACATCTGTGTTTTTCAAAACACATCGGATATCTCACAATGTAAACATCTCTCGATAGAAATCAAACACATTTCACTCACAAGCACAATGGTTTTTTTCAACACCCCACACATAGACACATTTATAAGCCTTGAAACATGCTAAACTATGATTGACTCTTTCTTTGTATGCTGGCTGTTCTCATGAACTTCATTATTATTTTCTTTGTCTACTGCTTGTTGGTGTGGTTTTAATGATCCAACAATGTCAAATAAACAGGGTGTATGTGATAAGAGCTTCTACATTAAGGTGGAAAAGCCTCACATCCCTTGATCTTGTTTATTTGTATGCCAAGGGGAGGTTGGAACTATCTCCTTGACTTTTATTGCTCTGTTTGTTTACTTGCAAACTCTTACTACATCAAACTGGAAACAATGTTCAGTTCACCTTGGCTTTTTTTCCTCGATGCTTATGTTCGTTTCCTACATTTTATCTGATCAAAGTCATATTCATATTCTTATGGTTACAGCGGCACCAGCATGGAATGTATTGACTTCGATGATCCAAAAGCACTCGATGATGATAAATATGATGAGTCCAATAACCAAGTCCTAGGGTTGCATTTAGCTTAGGCTTACATTCGCATCATAGGCTTGCATTCGGATTTTAGGCTTGCATCGTGGAAATTTTGGTGATCTCTTCATTTGTCTTCTCATTCTTCAAAGGTCCTCATCTTTCATCATGGCTTCTTCTCGACTGCACAAGTGTCTGGTCCTCTCTCTCGATCTTTGTTCGTATTATTTTGGTTAGTACCTATTGTATATTGCAATATCCTACATGAGATGTTTAGTGCCATTGCATTCGTTACATTACATACATTTCCATACATTCATAAACATGTGCATCCACTATAAGCATAAATCAAATCATACATAGCATTTATCCATCTAACATCTATCATTGCACTGCATTCATTCATACATCAATAAAACATGTGCATAAACATTTGCATATTCATCCATGGCATACATTTCTAATCCATACATATAATCATATAAGAAACATCTAATAAAACATACACATCTAAAGCAATATATAAACAAGTAAAATGATGCCAAAATCGAGCTCATATATATATATTGATTGATTGGTCAAATGTACAAGGGTGCTACTCGAGCACAATATGTCAAAATGGTGGTACAATATGCATGTCAAGTATCTCATCTAACCACCTGGTGGAAGTGGAGGGGGTGGTATACCTTGCTACTGAGGAGGTGGTCCCAGTGGAGCGGCCTGTGCACCAACATACTCTGAAAATGGTTGAATTTGATTTGCTACCTTAGGTACTACAATAGTTTAAGTAGCATAATAATAAGATGCCTGAGAAACCTTGTATCCAGTCCCTATCTATGATCTGGCCAGTGACTCTCGTAACTCTCAGATCTCCCGGTCTTGCTCAGATATCTACATCTCCCAAATAATCACCTACGTATGGAAGTTGTCACGCTCCCTCTAGGACTATCTAGCTCTCTCTCTAACTCTCTAGAGAGCCTCCTACAACTATGCTACCTGTCTGCCTGCTGGTGGTTCAGTCAGAACATCATCAGCCATAATAGTGTCATCTCCCTGCTCAGCGGCTCTGTCCTAACTGCCACTGGGCACAACACCTGCATCTGATCCCATCAATCTAATGGGAATATCAGTCTGATCTGTCCTTGATCGTACAACCCTCTCTTGTTTCTATAAGGGTGGTTGTTGTACCTATGGATACTATACCTATGGAGGGACCTTCTACTATGGTGGTGGTTGTACTGCCTGTTATACATGAGGTATCAGACCAACTTGAGCTATAAATATGGGGAATGGATGAGTTGACATATGATCTCTATATGTAGGTTTAATACCTACATTCATCACTGCAGCCATATAATCCCACCTGGCTGGTGGTACTCAGGCATCTATCATACTGCGGCCCCTGTCAAGCTGTCTCTGTCAACCCTTCTTCATCTCATTGATGAATCGGGTGTAGGTACAATACTCCTGAGACACATCCTGTGGTCTCCCGAATTGGTGCAATACCCATGTGAGCAAGAATCACTCAATGATAGTGATGGTATGCCCGATTAAAGGACGTGAACATAACATATATGATAACTCATGATGACCAACATCCCACATGTTAGTGGCTATCCAAGGCTACCATATGAATACGACCATGTCATCTATCTGTGACCTCCACTGCTCTGTCTTACCCAGCGTGGGTTGGGTCATCAGACCTGTGTACCTATATATGTATGGCTTTAAAGGCTACTATGTGTCATGAAATATCAGCCTACATATGGGAAGGTTCTCCCAGGCCTAGATCTGAAGTATGATGACTCCTACCACCATGGTACGTGCACCTCGATACACAATCTTGTGCATCTCGTGGTACATCTGAGCAAACATGCACTCGCCCCATCCGAAGGTAACTACCAGTGTGGCCAACATTCTCTATAACATGCCTCCCTAGCCACACTCCAATCCATGCTGACCATGATCAGGAACCAAGTGACAACTCAGGAACAGTGCCAACACAACTGCCAGTAGGTGATCTTTGTCGTAGCTGTGAATCAGCTCCTCTCGCGAGTTGGCCTGACCCATCACCAAATCATCCTGGAAAACTTCTCTCAAAGCCTATGTACATACTCTGGGCTGAGTGTCATATTCCACATGAGCTCCATGGAAAGGCACTCTTAGAATCCTATATATATCCTTGGGAGTAACTGCCATCTCCCCCTATGGTAAGTGAAAGGTGTTCATCTCCGAATGGAAATGCTCAACCAGGGCACCCAGTAAGCCATGATTTACCTGAATATCAGGTGTGTCATGAAGGTAATTCAATCCCAGCCCATCAATGTGGGCACCATTAGCATCTGATAGCCTATGAAGCAACTCACCCATGACAGGATGATGTGATCGGAAACTGATATCAGGGAAGTTGACCTGCAAAGCAAGCAACAAAATTGGATCAGTACCTCAACATGATGATTTTGTAAAGCAAAGATAGAAAATATAGATATGGACTTATCCTACACACAATTTTGAGATATTGCAACTGGCTGACTCTGTGACATCAAAAAATGATAACTTTTCAAATTTAGCAAGTTTCTCATGCGAGGAAACTCTTTTCCTACGCGAGCTTTCTGACTTGCGCGAGACAAGATGTCTTCCCGCGTGCTCTTTGTGTGAGCATAGGGAGGGGACCCGCGCGAGGAATCAGATTCCTCATGTGAAAGGAAACCTAGGCCGGTGCAAGGAAACTATTTCCTCATGCGAGATTGGATGCGACAGAATTTAAAAAGGCTTAAAACATGTTAAAATGCTATAAATTGATAAAAAAAATTTGAAATGCAGGGTCAGGTTGCGATTACTTACAGGTGCATCATACTCTGGTGGTCGGTTGTGTCATTGGGAGCGCTCAAATAAGTGTAGATGCACAGGAATGCTATCAATGTCAGCTGGAGCCCTCACCATCGCTAAAGTCAAAGGTGAATAATGATTTGAAAATGACCCCTCCAGGCCTTATATAGCCTTTGACCTAATTTTTCAAAGTGCTCCATTTTCTACAAAAATTGCACCCTTGGCAAAATGGACCATTCTGAATCCATTTTCATGATCGAAATTGAAATCTAACACTCCTAAGCAGCTCAAAATCACATTTTAAAATGTTGGGACCGACACGATCGGACACTTATGCTGTCAATTTTCTGACGTTGCTTTCTTGTCAAGATCATTTCTTGTTATCATTTTCTCAGCTTCTGCAATCTTTTCATCAAAGTAAACTCTAGTCAATTATGGTCAACTATGGTCAAACCTAATCAACAGGACCTCCTGATCACTCTAAATTGATTCTGTCTTCTCTTGATCTATCTGAATCTTTGATCTTATTTCTCTGCAATTTCTCGCTCTCATCATTATGATATGTCATCTTTTGATTTTGCTCCCAAGGGGGCAGGATGATTACATCATTGAATCATTTTGCATTATTCTCAAATCAGTCTGATCTGAATCAAAAGTCTCCATCAATAGGGGCATCTCATCACTTGGGGCATATTCAGTTTTTTGTACCTTATGGTCAAAATTGGATATTCCATGATCTTGAATCTCTAGGGGCATCTTGATGTCTCGCATCTTGTCATCTTTCCATCTATCTTTCTAGGTATCTGAGCAATCTAACTCGAATCCTCAAGGATCAAGCTTCATTCTGAAGATGATTCTTGAAATCTCATTAGGTATTGGGGCAATCTAACCCTAATTCCTAAAAGTTATGCTTCATTCTGAAGATGGATCTCAAAAATTCTTTAGACCGTTATCTAGGCAACCTAACCTGGATCTTAGAAGGCTAATCTTCATATCGGGGCAATCTAACCCTGATTCTGGAGATAGTCCTGGATCTTCATCAGCTATTAGCAGACATTGGGGCAATCTAACCCTGATTGTGATCTTCTCTCAGATGATTCTACTTCTCAATCTGATCAGTGTCTTGGCAACCTAACCTAGACTTCTGAAATCTTCATCTTCACATTAGACTATTCTTTGAATCAATGCACTACTCACACATCATTTCAAAGAGGAGAAAAATGTAAACCCCAAAATTGGCACCTCATAATCCTAATCAATTTTGATGCATTCCTTGAATTTTTTCACCATCGAAGTCCTATTGTACTAGGAAAATTCTCTTCCTAATTGACTTTAATTGACTGAGTCTCAAATGCAGAAAACCTGAATTTGCATAAATCTGACATTATATTTAATTCCTAAATTATCATGGTTTATTAGCTAAAAATCCCTATGATTAATTAATTTAATTCTAAAGTCCTAAGTTCTTTTAAATTAAATTAATTCCACCCGCTTTAGCTAATATACATCAAAAGGAATTAAATATTTATTTAATTGATTGAATGGATTATCCTCAAAAAGAATTCCATAATTCTATATGAAAGGTCACTCATGTGGCAATAATCCACTCTTTTAATTAAATAATTCATGCCTTTTTGTCTCAATCTCAATTCCTGAAAATGAAAAGGCAGCCATTTCTTTTCAAGAAACTCTTCACCCTCTTTCCATGGCTTTTCTATAAATTGGACCCCTTTTTCTTCATTTGGGAAGATGATTTTGGAGAGCATCAAATTTATAGTGAAATTTGCATTGATTATTTCATTCTTTTGAGCTTAATTGCATAAATAGATTAATTTCAATTTGGATTAATGATATGTTTATTTTTAATGCAATTCATTTACATATCTAACATCTCAATTTCATCTTTCAAGCTTTCTAGTTTAAATGCAATTTCATTTCTAGTTTAATAGCATTTCAAGCTTTCTAGATTAAGACCATTTCAACTCTAGATTAATTGCAATTTCAATTTCATAGATTAATTGCAATTTCATTTCATAGATTAAGAGCATTTTATTTCATAGATTAATGGCAATTTTCTTACTTCTCATGCTTTAGAAATCCTCAATGTTAGCAATGGTCAGGTTGGTTGCTCTCATTCTGAGAGTAAATTCAACATCCCCAACTGATTAGGAGGCAACAAGTCACTTCAATCAAATTTGCAAGATGAATAATTCATGTTTGTCTTTGTGAATTGAGCTATTGGGTAAGGACTATGTTGAGTATGTGCCTCATTTAGAGGTCACATTTAAGCACACACACTCACATCTCTCCCCATCAGAATACATACCATGACGCTCCTCAATGAGTTAGAGTTAGAGAGGCACTATAGTGATACTTGAGTATGTGCAATCAAAGGAATAATTGGCTGATATCTTCACCAAGCCACTGCCCAAGGATGCATTTGAGTACTTGAGAAAGAGACTAGGGGTCAAACCCTTGTCTACTAGTTAGTAAGATGACTAGAAGGCTGCATCAGCCTACATATTATTAAAATATCATTCATGTTGATGCAAGAAAAGAGATGAACTTCAAAGCTACATCTATATATAGACAGGTATATATCATCACCAAGAACTAGAGCATATTGTTGTATTGCTAATGGATAAGGTAATTTCAAGGAATATATTATGGATTGAGAAAAAATATTGCTTGACATTAATGATAGATATTTGTGAGATATTTGTTTGGCATTGCTGTCAAAGGGAGAGAAATTATCCATATTATCACATCCTATTATCACATCCTTCTAGAAAGGGAGAGAGATTATCCATTATCACATTACTCCAATAGGGAGAGATTATATCCTTAGGGAGAGAGATTGTATGGAAAGATTATACAAAGGGAGAGTTGCTGATACAAAGGGAGAGTTGCTAACAAGAGAAATAGACATCAAAAGAGAATAAAAGTCAAGGGAGAGAAATTGACACAAGGAGAGAATGCAACACATCAGAAGAAGAAAGATAGAGAGATGCAAGAATCAAATTTAAGATAAAAATAGAGCTTACCAATGGTCAGACATTTTTATCGGTTATCAAAATAAAAATATTGGTAGTTTGATGAATTTAAAACTATTGTATTTCATATTGTATTAGAAATAGTAAAGTGTGATGATATAGTATGTTTCCATCAATGCCAAAGGGAGAAATTGATGACATGTAACTAATTAAATATTTGAAGATGTTAAGTTAATTATCATGCAAGACATTAAATCAGTTAATATATTGTATTGTCATTGATGTCAACTTAATGTAATCTATACGGTCATGTACATAATGTCAAAGACCTCAAAGAACTCATGAATCAAGGCTATGCTAATCACTAATGCATAAAATTAAATTATTCACTATGTGACTATATACACCAAAGGAGTGCACCTGATAGTCAGAGTAAAAGAACAAAGTCATAGTGTTGCCCGACGAGGAAATACACAGCATTACCGATGAGCAAGACACATAGTAACATGATAGACATAATTTTAGTTTTTTCCTGATGGATAAAGATCACGAAGCTAACTGAAGTCTCACCGATGGTTTAGTCAGTTGTCACTGACAACTAACTGAAGTGGTGACTGCTAGAAAAGAGAGTTCAGAAAATGACAAAATATCTAGCTAGCACAGCTAAATATAAAATTAACTGGTTGTCTACTATTTTTTATTATACTAGAGATAAGTGATTGATTTAAACATGATTTGTACAGTTGGAAAGAAGATATCTATGAGACAAATTAGGAGTTATGCTTTAAATCTAATTGGCTGGATTGTTTATTACGCCAAAAATCAAGAACCAAGAAACAATAAATATTATATCTATATAAGAGACAAGCTTAATTCCTTTTTGAAGGGGATTAAGGGGAGTGAATAGAAATAGAGGATGTTGGAGAGAAACTGATGAAGAATAAATTCATGCAGTACTGATCAAACAAGCTGAAGGGAGAGCTAAGGAATTCTGTAGACATTGACAAACAGTGAGCACAATATCACAAAGAAGAAAGTATTGAGCACAAAGGATTGAATTGATACATTAGTTAGAGAGGTAATGTACTTAAATAGATTTGAAAATATGCAATTAAAGTTGCAATATGAATAGGTCATAGTGTTTCAGTTTAACCATTGAAGCATCAAGTCTCTTAACCATGCAGGAGTTAACAATCTTCTATATATTGAGGTACATCTCAAGGACTGCCTAAAAGGTTGAATCATGAAAGTAGCATTGGACTTTCCTGATACCTATTGAAAGTATAAGAAAGAGGTTGATTCAAGGATGGTAGCAATAGATGCCTGATACTAAGTGACAACCTATATGTATAAAATCCTCTAAAAAGGTCACACTTAACAATGTGTTTGTAACCTTTAACAGGGTTGGCTCCTAACAGGGCTCACTTCAGAAGAGTGAAAATTTGGGGTACCAATCCTAGTGGTTTTTCCCTTAACATGGTTTCCACGTTAAAAATCCATGTGTTATGTGTGTATGATTCATTTCTTTACTATTTTGTATCTTACATATTTGATTATGGATTTATCGGTATACTCTGCATATTTACTATATTTCAATAAATAGATGATTGCTTATCGGTAAACATATAGAAGAAGGTTTGACAAAGCAATCTAACAAGTAGTAAATTGATATAAGTATTTCATGGTATTCATCTTGTAGGAAAGAAGATAACTTGAGATATAATTTGTGGTTATAAGTTTAAAGCGTTGATTTAAGGATTAATTTTTTAGGCCACTGATTCACCCCCCCCCCCTCTCAATTATTTCTAACATAAGATANTTCCCCCCCCCCCCCTCTCAATTATTTCTAACATAAGATAGTGAAGTTTTGTGGGTGCCATCCCCACCATAGTTTTTACTTCCTAACAGGAGTTTTCTACGATATCATATCTTTTTTTATGTGTCAATTAATTTCATGAATGTTTCTATGAATGATTCACATGTTTATTAATGTTATGAATTGATATAACTCACATCAAGATAGTTTAGATGAGATTGAATGGACATGCAATTGATTACAAAGGTTAATTGAGTAAAGGATACAAAAAGTTTTAGAGGTACTAATTCACCCCTCCCCTCTCAGTACATACTTCCAATTAATCCCAACAATTGGTATCAGAGCTAAGTCTCTTCTTGGAAAGATTAAAGGATTAAGAGAAAAGATCATACAATGGAGAAGTACAAACTTGATAAAAAAATATTGAGAACAAAAACCTTGAAATTTAGATGTTCTTTGAACATTATAAAGAAGCTAGAAGAAGTATGAGAGAGTTTCTGGATGAAAGAAAGAATATGGCATCTCACTATAATGAGAAATGTTGTCATAAGGAAGAGATACCAAATTTATTTAAGTCTTCAAGATCAATTACAAACAAAGCATCAGATACATCAGAAGACTAACTGAAATCAATCTACATCTGGCTGGACAAGTTAAATCTCTGCAAATCAGTCAAGAGACATAGATGGTAAGGATGATTTATGTCATGAACAATGCTAGACAAGCTGAACAAGAAAGAACACTAGCTACCGATGATAGAAGAAAGATCATAGAAAAGCTACAAGAAAAAGAGTCTGAAATACAAAGACTTACAGAGCATCACCATGAGATAACAAATCAAATTATTCTTATGAGTCAAGAGAAAAACATAATAAATGTTGAGCTCATTGAAACAATAGAAGCTATTGGTGAACTGAGTGATGAGAATGAGAATTTAAAGCATGATTAAGAATACAACAACAACATAATAAAATTATCAAAAAGGCTAAACAAAGAAATAAAAGAATGGATGATTTTGGTGAGGGACAACGAAGAGTCAACAACAACAATGGTCTAGGATTTATTGAAAATGGAGAATCATCAAAATCAATCCAATCCAAAGAATGTCTATGAAAATCCAAGACCAATAAAGCTTACATGCAATCCCTATGGAAAGCAAGGCCATACATCAAATGTATGCAGAGGCAAAATGAAAGGTATTCCTAAATCTATATCTTCAATCATAGGATTCTGTTATAAATGTAAAAAGAAAGGTCATAAAGGATATGAATGTAAGTCTAAGATGAAAAAACCACAGAAAGAAGCCTACATGGACAAATATTTTTCTACATGAAAAATGAATGGGCACACAACTCTTGAATGCTATAAAAAAGGAAAAGGCAAACATGGAAGCCTAAAGGTCAAGAAACTCCCTATCAACTGAAGAGTGTTGGTAATCAGTATGTATGGGACTACAATACCTTGAAAAATTGTACAGCATGTGGAAGATATGGTCACATTGCTGCAAACTATATGAGACAATGGAATAGAAATTCTAGAGGTTGGAATAACCCCAAAATGGCATGCTTACACTGTCATAAAGTTGGTCATCTCAAGAAATATTATAGAGACCGAATGATAGAGACAAGCACATATCCCAATGGAAACACCATTAAAGATATCTGAAGGGTTGGAGACAAAATATGGAGAAAATCTTCAAGCAATGATGAAGCTAGAATGAGAAATACAAATGGTGACACCCCATCCAATTGATTCGATGACATCACCAACCCCACCTAAGTAGAACAAGTATGGAACTGCATTACCCCAAGCTATTACTTTACATTAGTTCCATAATATGTTGATATAATTCTAAATTAGCATAAGAAAGATGCATAATGGTTGTACTTGTTGAAATATGTGATAACTATGTTTTCAGGCATATATACCGAAACCCGTTGGTATACACTCAAAGTTAAGACTGCCTACATTTACCAAGATGCATTGGTTAAAAGCAAAATTTTCTAGTATAGACCGAGTCTTGTCAGTAAACAAGCACATGAACAAGTTGTCTATGATACCGAAACTTGTCAGTAAAAGCAAAGTGAACATCGACTACTCCAAAATGTTGTAAGTGTCATCGATGGAAGTAAAGTCTTCACTATGAACTCAGTCTCTATACACCGAGGAGTTGGTAAGCATTTATGGCATGATTTTTAGGGAAACTGCTATAAATAAGGCATCAAAATGACTCATTTGTCATGACACCTAGAGAAGAGTGACCAAAGGTATTTTTGAGAAAAAATAAACCAAGCTATAGAGAAATCATGACTCGACCTCTAGCACTCCAAAGCAGTTCAGAGATCTTTTCAAGTACAAATAGTAAGTTCTTCAAGACAGGCAACTTCATTTTTACACATTATGTAGAAGCCCTAATTTTCTGAAAATGGCATCGACTTCACAAACTGCAAAATATAAGAATGAAAAGAAAGATGAGTTCAAACTCATTAAGAACACAACATGTGAGGAACCTAATTATAAGATCCATCTGGAGGTTTCCTAAAAACCTGACAACATTGGTGCATTTTCACGCATTCCAGCTAGGGTTTTTCTGGTTGAAGATGTTCGATCCTTCATACACTGCAAGATTGCAGAGATTGCAACATTAGAGGTAGAAGAAGCTTAAAATAAGTGTTGTAACAATCATGGAACACTTAAGGAAGAGCACAAACACATTGAGGTGAAAGGGCTCACAAATTCCCTAATGTTTCTAAAGGTCTTCAAAACTGATTGGATTCAGTTAGTGTTGAGTATAATGCATAACAACAAATTATGGTTGGATGAACCAAAGGAAATAACTCGAGATGTCATCCATGCATTCACTGGCTACCCCGTAATAGATAAAGTAAAGGAACTGAATCATCCACTGAAGGTAGAGACCAAAAATATTACAGGAGCCAAATGGAATGACCGAGGTTTGAAATTAACAATAATTACCGATGATGAGATCAAGTTTGGTACATGTGTTTTGGGTTACAAATTCTTCCAGGAAGGAAGATTAAACAACATAGCATCAGGTGCAGTGGACATAGCCTACAAAATTGTGAAGAAGGGTACACCATTGGACTCATTCATGCTACTCCTGAATCAGTTGAAAGATAACCTAAAGACAATGAGGAATGCAAAGTCAAACACTTGTAAGTTTGGCTCACTAATAATGTGTATCTTCTTTTATTTTCAAGAAAAGTTCACATCGGTAGGAGATGTGAAATGGGATAGCACCAAACCAGTCACCATGCATATAAGTGATCACATAGCTACACTGGGAGATAACTTTGAAATTGTCATGGATGCATACTTCAATGTATTCAAAGACCAAATGCAAAAGAAGGTAAGAATCCCTGAGCAACTCATTGAGCAATATAAGGATGAGATATGCTTCATGGTTGACATAGATAATACTTACATCAAACCTACTGTAGCAAGGAAAAAATGGTTACAACCATTAGAATATGAGATCAACATTGATCTTGCAACAAAGGAAATTAATGCCTTAATCAATAAACCACTAGACAATAAACAACCAAGGTTTAGCACATATGAATAGGCCAAGACACGAATTAAATCAGGCCTAGTTGTCAAGAAGATAGTAAAAAAGAAAGACAATATGGTAAAGAATCTTAAGAAGATTATGTCAGAAATTGAGTAAGAAGTTGAGGAAGGTGAAGAAGTTGAACAAGAGGAGGAAACCAAAGAACATTTATCTGTCAGTAAAGATGAAGAAAAGAATGACTCTAAGGAAATAAAGTTAGATACGCCACCTCCTCCACCATCTAAGAAACCGAGGACAACAACTTCTTCAAAGACTAGAAGCCAAACATCCAAAGAATATACTCCTTCACCTCTGAAGAAAGGAAAGGTTAGGACTTACAAGAGGAAAGCTCCCGCAAAGAAAATAGGAAAGAACAAGAAAGGAAGGAAATTCATTAGAACCTGAGAGGATATACAAGACATCGATCAAGATGAAGCCATAGAGGTAGAAAATTTCAAGGTAAAAGAACTTGACACTATTGATGACATTTGTGTGTATATTGAAAATTATGGATCTATTATAGATCCACACATTAGAAAATGGCAAAAAATAAATCAAGAAGATTAGAATAAAATTGAGGAAGCCATGATAGCTAAAATGTACAACTTCAAATATGTACCAATGCAATTTGAAGGAAGTTATGTACCAAGGGAACTCTTGGATAGATTATCCTCCTATTGGAAATTTTCATTGAACAATGAGAAAGAGATCAAAGAGAGAGAGTACTTTTTTCTCTAATGCCACCTGAATCTAAGAAGGAAGAGATAGATGAGATGACGGAGAAACACAAGAAGGAATTCTCACCAAAGTTGAAGGCATATAAGTTTCTTGAAGGAAATTTAATTGAACTTGAACAGGACAGCCATAAGAAATGGTTCAAAATCATGAAAAGACCTATTGAGGAGGTAAGCCCTGACAAAGACCTTCAACAACAAGATGTTGACAATGAAACTAAAGATGGTACATCTATTGAGTTAGATAAAGAAGAGGATGATACAATAGGGAACAAGATTGCAGATGTTGCAGATGAAATATGGGATGATACTTCAAATGACAACATTGTGGATACTAATGTCATTGACATTACTGATGACCCAATAGATGAAATCAATAGGGATGAAGATGTTACTGTTGCAAAAGACACAACTGATGAATATGACACAACAATTGATACTGCACAAGTGAATATTCTAGGCAAAATGCCTTTATTGATACAAGCTATCAATATCCTGCAAGAAACAAGCAAATCACTAGAGAAGGATACTCCAAAGGATGCAGTAGAAGAAGCAAACAAAGACAACACCGATGGTTAGAAAGACATCAGAGATAATCAAGATGTAACCGACACTAATAAGGTTACTAGAGGAGATAAGGAAAAAGATGCAGATACTCAAGACAAGAATGAAAATACCAAGACAAATGATGCAAAGGACACCAATGAAGGAGACAAACCAAAAGATGGTACTCTTAAGAAAATAGACAAGAGTGCTACCAATGATGTTAAGGTGAATGTGGAGATGTCTGCAAATACCCAATGAGCTGGAACTGATGCCAAGCAGTAGAAAGAAGCGCAACTGGTCACTTCATTAAGCACAATAGAAAAGGCTGAGAAATTGGCAATGGTGTTACATTCTACTGAGTCATAGAAGAAGAAGAAGACAAAGAAGAATAAGTTAGAGGTTACACTAGATGAAATCATTGAAATAATAAAGTGTGACCCCTCTACACTTGACATTGATGCATTACAATAATATGTAGAGATATGCCAGAGGAAGGCATTGCAAGAGAAACTGAAGAAACAACACAAGGACTTCATGGTACTAGAGACAACATCGGACATACTACATCAAATAGTGCCCAATGTTGACATTGATCAAAACAAGCCAATACTTGATCAATTAGCTACCCTAATTGATGTAATCACAACTCAAAACATTGATGTTGAAAAGGTAATTGAGGAGAGAGCCAAAATGAAGTACCAGCAGAAGCTAATAGAGAACATTAGCCAAGAAGTGGCAGTAAATAAGGTAAAGCTATCAGAATTCATATCTGAATTAGAGCCCATCATATTTGAAGCTATAACCTTAATTCAAAATCTGAGCACAATAGAGAAGTTCACTAAGGAGAATAGTGACAATATAGCAAAGCTAGATGCAAATCTAGAAAATAGTTCTAGTAGCTTAACCAAAGATGGAGACAATATAGTCAAACTGCATTATGAGAATATAATTGAGGTAAAAAGGTTAAGACAAGAGCTATGGAAAGAAGAAACACATTTCAGGGAATAAGTAACCGAGCTACAAGCTCAAATTCTACCAAATCTTACAGTGCTCCAATAGCATATTAGTTTTGCAAGGCAACTGATAGGAACTCCCAAGATGTTTGTAGTAGACAATATCTATCATATGCATTTAAAGATCACACTTGAGCACATGGATCTAGAGAACCTCAAAGAGCAATGGAAAAAAATGATGGAGGACATGAAGTCTTCACATTCCCATATTTTTGATAAGCTCTAAGGTAAATGACCTTTGCCCTTAATATAAAATAAAGGGGAAAATGATATAAGTACAAAATAAAAAGGGAAAATGTTATGTACATTCATTCAGATGGGAAAATGGTAGATATGTATATGTATATTCATAGAGGGAAAATGATATGTAGAAGGAAAATATATCATATGTAGAGATATACCGTCATATACATAGAGGGAGTCATTAAATGACTAAGGATTATATATGTTATATATACTTAACATTTTTTTAGTATTTTGCACATATCAGTTTTTGATACTAATGTTAAAGGGGGAGATTGATGAAATTAATTTTCCATTAGTATACAAACAACACTTTCGGTAAGTCTACACCGAAAGACAGGAAAGAGAAAACTAAAGACCAAATTAAGAGATCAACAAAGATGACTAAGTATAGAGAGAACCCATGACACAAGTTAGTGTGTAAACCAAAAATCACAAAGTACAGAGATAAAGTGGAATCCGACAGAGGAACCTGAGATAGAAGTTATAGTGCCAAATGACAAGACAAATACAGTGCAACCAACAGACAAAACTGAAGGACAGTCAAAGCATGATTGACATACAGAACCGAAAGTTAGTTGCAGCGCGCAAAAAGTGGATCTAACTTCCATGTCGAATAAATAAAGTGTATCCTACTTATAATATATTTAATTGTTTTAAATATATTTCTTTAGGGACAAGAAACATTAATGTAAGTTTTTAATCAGTCTAACTGATTTAAAACACATAGACTAGGAGATCTAGGTATAAGTTGTAAACTTGGTCTTAGAGTTAACATTGTTTTTATAAAAAAAAGATGAAGTCAATCCATCTATAAATAAATGATGCAATCATTCATTACAATGTGTGTGTGAGAAGGAAAAAGAGAGAGGAGAATAGGTCGAGCACATCTATGGATTGAATTGAGAGTTTCAAGAACAAGAACAACAAAAAGAGGATTTGGTTAGCAGAACCAAGAACAAAGGAAACTGATAATCAGAGGTATTAATCAATCAAAATTAGGCGATAATATTTTTCATGTAAACTATATTGGATCTGTATCAGCAATAGGAGATTGTATTTACTAGGTCAATTTTTAATTTTCTATCATTCTAACAAGTGGAGCAAAGTGTAAAAATCCTTTCAAGGAAGGTGGATTTAACAGTCCAACATCAAATCTCTTAACCAAGTGCACACTTAATAGTGTTGCTAAAGCACTTAACAGAGTAGACTTTAACAGGTCTCCACCAATACTCCTAACAGGGTAGATCATCAGAGGTGATGAAATTGTAAGCCTTAACTAGCCCCTTCCAATCTACAGATAGTGAATATTTGTGGGTGCCATCCCCACCGTAGTTTTTACTTCCTAACAGGAGTTTTCTGCGATATCATATCTTGTGTTATGTGTCAATTACTTTCATGAATGCTTCTATGAATGATTCACATGTTTATTAATGTTATGAGTTAATATAACTCACATCAAGATAGTTTAGATCAGATTTAATGGACATGAAATTGATTACAAAGGTTAATTGAGTAAAGGATACAAAAAGTTTTAGAGGTACTGATTCACCCCTCCCCTCTCAGTACATACTTCCCATTAATCCCAACAAACTCTACTAAAATTTTCACATCAACCATGATGCATCACTAGAAGATAAATTAGAAATATTAATGAATTAATTATCTTGTTTAAAATTTCATGCCTTATGACCATGTGATTGGACCAAGTTGAGGGAAAAGAAATGACCAGAAAGTAGACCAAAAAAATTAATTATGAAATTGACTAGTTATTTTTGAAGTAGTCACATTAAACCAACCATAATACATCACTATAAGGTAATATTCAAATATTGATGAATTTATCTAACATGGCGATTGTTCAAATTCATCAATGCAAAAAAAAAAATGATTCATAGTGTCAAATTTATGTGATAGTTATCCTTTGATGAATTAAATATAAGAAATAACAAAATATAGAGTTTCTTCACTTTCTACAAATGTAGAAATAATGAACCCTTACACTAAATTGCAAGATATATATTAATTGGTGCAATCATAATGAAATAAATTTAAATTTTTGGGAAAGTAGTGTATGTTCATTGATTAAACTCTTTGTAGTAACCATCAAGTGCACACTCATTTTCTTAGAAAATTATTATGGAATTATAATCCATATAGTTTAAAATTATTATGACATAAGGGAGTTTTGAGGGAAAATATTTTTCCAAGGATAGAGATAGATATCATGTACAAAACCATCCACCAAATCCAATAGCTTATAAACCAGCCCATTACATATTAGTCTCATCCCTTATCAACTAGACTATCTATATTAGAGGAGGTGTGATCCATAAGGTGTACATAATGTCGCATTTATGAGCTCCCTCATTTTTATTCTATGTATATTTGAAACCAAAATAATAATCTAACACCATGGTATGGTGTGGATTGGATATTTATGACCATCATAAATGAGCTAGTCCATGCCTTGGGTAGACACCGAAATCTATCCATCCCTACTAATGCCTCATTTCACCTTATCTTAAGTTTCTAATTAAATAAATATTTATTATTTATTTAGTCAATTACATCATTTACCCTACTACCATTCTAACCTTAAATTAAAGGAATATTTATTATGTATTTAATTATTCTTCCATTTACTTAATATTAGTAATAACATAAATATCTATTATTATTTTTAATTAGCTACATAATTCACCTTTAGCTTTGTCCATTTAATCCTAACCCCTCAAATTGTTCACATGGATCAAAATCTAAAATGATCATCAAGCAACAAGTGTGTCCTTCACTTTTTTCCTTAATCCTTATTCCCATTCATTGAACCTAGACACCTTACTAAAATCCAAATAAATGTTAATATTATTCATCAATCTAAAACTAAAACATCTTAATCCTATCCATTCTCATAAAATTATTTCCTTAAACCTCTTCATTTTTGAATGTTTAATGGGACCCACATACTTGTTTTTACCTTTTTGGTTGATTTTTAAAGTTTTTTTTATATTGAAAATTGTATTTTTAAGATCCCAATTATTTTTGAGCTCCTTTGTTACATAGAGAGACATATATGCATCAAACTATGGTTCTTGTGTTTCCAAGAGCTGTTGTTTTTTTAAGGATCTACACTTGTGTCACCCAAAACCTCACATTTATTTCCATTCAAAATTAGGTTTTCTTTCTATTTTTTTACTAGTAGTACCTTGTTATTTAGGCATTTAGCTCTATTAAATTCTATTTTGTAGGTTGTTTAGATCACTAGTTGCAAAAATATAGCCTTTATCTAGGGTCTTGCCTAAGTAAACATTTTGAGATTCATTCTCTCTTAAGGCCTTTTAGGCTTGTTGGATAACCTATTCTTCTAGTATTGGTGCCCTACTTTATTATCATTCAATTTGACATCTTTTTTAATTCATATAACAGTTTTTTCATTAAAAAAAATGTTTTATCAAGTAAAACATATTTAATTCTAATTTTCTATGT
>MU225386.1:272140-307352 GCA_018584345.1 Thuja plicata
TTGCATAAAGAGGCACATGTGTCTCATAGAGTGACACCTTTTTTTCTAGTTTACAATTTGATTAGGTTTTAAGCTTAATTTTTGGTACTAACCTTACTTTTTGGTTACTACCAAAGTGTTGTAGTTGTCTACACCAGTTAAAGATCAATATCACTCAAATGTCAATGGTTTTTTAGAGATTTCATTAGTTCAAGACTTATTTTATCACTAATATAGGAAATAAAGTTAGAATAGTTGGATAAAAAACTTTTTAAGTGTGTTTGGAAGATGTAATATCTTTCCTTTCACCTAGTACAAACTTTGAGATTAAAATTCCCACATGTATTATTTATGTTTAGAATAGGTTTTTTTTAAATTTAAGGCTTAATAGTTTGTGCACATTATCTCCCCTTGCACTTTCTGAGATCATGAGAAATCAAATACACCTAGTTAATTTTTTCGCATTATGAGGCCTACTTGGAATTTCATCACCTCAAAGGTGAACTCAACCATATTTTCTGATAAGGTATATAAAAAGGGAAGAATGAAAATTTTACCTCAAGATGTAGACAACGTCATTAAGGCCAAGTTGCAAGATCCTTGATCCAGCGATACTTTTTTTGTGAGGGTAACATGGAGATCCCCCTAATCTTGAGCACTATCAAATGGGCTTTCTATTCATAAATATCACCAAAACCTTGATTTTAGAAGTTGTTAATAGCTTCAACCATTATTCCAAGCAATGCACCTCTACTTGGAAGACAAAGTGTTCACATTATGATTTTACGTGGTGAGATAAAGTTTACTTTGTGTAGGACCAGTCCTCAAAGGTAAGTTGTGTAAGGTATAACACATTGCCTTATATTCTCTAACTATCAATTTCATGTGGTGAATAAAATTGTAATAGGAGATATAGGTCCATGTAGAAACCTACAATAACATCAAAATATTAACCACAAAGAGATCTATTAGACAGTTAGTATTCATAATATCAAAAGAGGAATCAAATAAATAGTATGCATAATCCTCAAATAATAACGAAATCAATCAAAACAATGAACATGCAAACCAAAAGTCATCCTTTATTGTTCTCCTTCTCTATGCAATGCAGGCTCTCAGAAAATAAGTGCTCTGTGTGCCAGCATAAGAATTCAAAGCAATTGTGGTTTTTTGGTTTACAAAATAAGAGAATTAGTTCTTTATATATAATATTTTTCAAGGTTTCAATAAAAATTTCATTCTTTTTGGGCCAAAGTGGAAAGCCACTATATAAATATTATTAATAAACTGGTCCAGGAGCTTAATAGGGAAAGAACCAACAAGAAAACCCTATATCCTCGCTCATATACAATGTAGATATAAGGAATTAGAAAATAGCCCCCAAGAAGCCAAAAGAGATCAACCCAAAAAATATTCCTCCCCCAAATACAATCTAATCTTACATTCTTTCCCCCAATACAATCCAGCCTATACGACAGATAACCCTAGAAAGCCACCATGGGTAAAAATACAATACCCCTAATGATCCAAAATCTTTAAAAAAATGATAGAAAATTGCATGAACATTGCAATTGGCCGCAAAAAATTCTATTAACTTAACAAAGCAGTAGAAAATGTGCAAAAATAAAAACCAAAGGTACAACCAGGATACATGAGGTGAAATGGTGAAACTGGCAGCATATGACATGAAAAATCCCCATGAGTAGGCATTCATCATGAGAATTGATCAGGAAGATAAGCCAAAATTTGTATCAAGATTTCATGATTGGTGGTTTGATTGGCTTTGAATGAAGAGTTGAACTCAGAGTGAGTGGGAGTTTGAACTCAATTGTTTGCATGTTGAAAAAATAGAAGGATATGTTAAGAGGATAGATTGAAGAGTTGAACTCAGAGTGAGTGAGAGTTGAACTCAATTGATTGCATGTGTTTGAATAGATGGGAGAGTCAACTAATTTTATTGAGAACTTTAATTGATGAGGTGGAGTAGAAGATCAAATAGATTAAATACATAACTAATTTAACTAATTAGTTAGGAGAGAGAATTAAGGAGTTAACTGAAACTCATAATTAGAAGGATAAATGTGATTAAATAAATAAAAGAGTTTATTTATTTGCACATGTGAGGAATAAAAAAAAATAATTAATCTTTATTTATTTATAAGAGGGACAATTAGTTTAATTAAATAAATATAATTTATTTAATTATGAGAGGGAGATTGATTTAATTATTACATAAATATAATAATAATATGAAAGAAGGAATATTAATTAAATAATAAGATTATTTAATTAATCATCAATAAGATAGGGAATAATTAAATAATGATGAAGTATTTAATTACTTTATAGGTTAGTAATTAATGAAATAATTATGTAATTAATTAAAATCACTTAATTATAAAATTATAGAGAAATGGTGATTTTGAATTTTGAATATAGTGGAAAGATGCCAATCAATTAAATAATAAAGATAATTTAATAAATGAAGAAGAATGATAGTAGAGTCATTGCGTGAGAGAAATTGAACATTTTTAAGTGTCTACATTTTGCCTCTCTTTGATACATTGCATTTTGGGCATTGTTTCAAAGAATAATTGATAAAAACCATGCCCCGGTATGCCCCAGAATGAATAAGGTGACAATGAGGAAAATGATACCCCCCTCGAGAGATTGTTTATGCAAGAAAGGCATGAATGATCTCTTGAAAGAATATTTAGATGAAATGATGCAAGAAAAGAATAATTAGTAAGAAGTGAAGAATCTTGGTAAGTTATAAGGAGTGTGTGATGGCTATGAGATGCAGTGAATCATGATATGATTTTTATGTTATTTCTATGTAATGGATGCATGCATTTCCTATATGATGTGATGCTATGATGATATGATATGCACTTAATATTTTTGTATTTTTATATGCACTTTATCTGATGTGACTAGATGTGATGCAGATTTGATGATAATATATGCTTAAATGATCTACATGTGTTTTTATATGCTTTGATATGATGGATGGATGCATTTATGATGTATACTATATGATCTATGATGTATGCAAACTAATATGTAGGATGTGTATATTTTTTTTTGTATCATAGTACTTTATCTTAAGAATTTTGTTAGGACTCATAGAGAGAATTGTTAGTAGTGATAGATAAGAAAATGAGAGATAATGAGAGATAATAAGAATGAATTTTGATTGAAACCTTAATTTCTTTCTTAATCATATTTGATTTCCAACTTATTTTACCAATTTATTTCATCATTGAGCCACTTTTATTATAGCAAGATTACATATAATCATACCTCGATATTAAATATCTAGGCACGACTATCCTTTTTCATTCTAACAAGTACTCTGCAAAGACAAGGAATGTGGGCTGATAAATCTATGTCGAGTGTTAAGAGTCAAGGCATGTGCATTGTATCACAACCAATTTATCTATAGAAATCCTTGCAATTATCTATATCACATGTGGTTGTGAAGGCTCTTACCACAAATACCCAAAATGCTCTGTTAAGATTTCTTGGTCAACATCCCACTGACAAAAGACAAAAAGATAAGTCACGAACCATCATGGCATCTGTAATTGCTTAAGTGGAATTATGTAGATGCATAAGAACATGACTTGTGAAAATTAAGACATAATAACTAGACCAACTTGACTCAACAAGTAAGCAACCATACTAATTATGTGTCTATATTTTTGTAGTAGTTTGGACATTGGTTTTGATGTTTTTCTAATGCTATCAAATGAAGCATAAGGTACCTCATGTAAGACAGCCCCATCTAGTTTTGAGTGTTCCTTTCCTAGTCTAAAATAACACGCTTGTCTTGACAAAATATTGTGTTATGGGATTTTGTTGATAGATAAGATGATGTAATCAGTCTGAATAAGGACCTATTGATAAGTTTGACTATTTTTTACTTGGTTTTGATGAAGCTCAGACTTGTATAACGTCGTTAAATTATTTTTTAGATATGAAAAATAACTAGATTGAAGAGATTTATTGCATAATTTTCTTGGTTTTTTTAATTTTTTGTTTGTCTAATGATAATTTTTTAGGACTTTTTGCAAATGTTTTTGATCCACAATAGGGTTTGTTTGTTTGGATTTGAGGTATGTGTGGTGTATCACATAAGTGAAGGCCTTTTTCATAGACAACCCAAACATGGTCTAGATGAATTTTTTTCAATGTTTTTGACCTTTTTCAAGGCCTTTTAGATTTTAATATTTTTTCAAAAATTATAAAAAAAATTAGTGATTTTTTTAGAAATTTTTACAATTTTTAGGGGTTTTTTCAAAGCTTGATGGAGCATGACATTAGGGTGACCCTAGTCAAAATAGAATGGGAAATTTTATTGCAGAATGACCATGGTGGACTAGATTTTTTCTGAATATGGGATTCTGGGACAGACAATTGACAAATTTCAAGCCATGGTAAATTTTATTGCGGAATATGAGGTAAAGTAACGAGTGATTTTAGGTTGGAGTCATGATAGATGGCAGAGAAACAATCTCTACACATGGCACCAGCTTGCCTAATTTTCACCATAGTACTTTCCCAAGGTACCGCCAAAGTTGTTTTCACAATAGAAAAAAAAAATTTCTCGTGTTTCTATTTTTGTGTCGCCAAAGATGCCTAATCACTAGGTTTTCGCCAAGATAACCATTTTTTTGCTTTATTATATTTTTTACATTTTGCAATTTTAAAATGGGTCCACTCTAACAATTATGGATAGTACTTGCATAGATGCAAGCTATTGATGGGGTCTAATAGAGGCTAGCCCTCTAATGTAGATATTTGATATGCTCCAAACTCATAGATTGTTGTGATGATCAAAGACCCAACCTATTTGGTTCAAACTCTCCTCGATTTTCTCTTTCTGTCTAATTTTTCTTATTTTCCATTAGGAATAGGTCACCAACTTCAAAATCTCTTAGTATGATATTTTTATTCTAGCTTCTCCTAATACATTGTTGATATTCTTGCAAATTTATTAGTTCCTTTTATCTCTTTTCATCGAGAAACTCAAGCTCCTATAGTTGAGATACCTAGTAATCCTCATCTAAAATGACGTGTTGAAGTGATACACACAATGATGGGAGCTCAACCTCTATTGGAAAGATAGATATGGTATCGTACACTATTTAATATGGAGTGGCTCTTGTGGGAGTACAAAAACTAGTGTGGTAGGCCCATAAGATAGGGTTCAGTTGGAGGTTCCAGTCCCAACAAGCTTCACTTACTGTCTTTTTTAGGTTTTTTAAAATTATTTTATTTGTAGCCTCAGCCTGCCCATTACCTTGGGGAAAGTAGAGTGAAGAATAGCTATGGTGGGTGTGGAATATTTTGCAAAGCTCATCTACTTGTTTGTTTTTCAAAGGGAAGACATGATCTATAATGATGGTTTATGGAACACCGTATCGGCTTATGATATAATTAAAAAGAAACTTACAAATATGATTGCCAGTGGTGTAGGTAATTGGAATTGGTTCAACCCACTTTGTGAAATACTTAGTGGTTGTAATTATGTACTTATGACCATCAAAGGATAAGGGATGAATCTTTCCAACTAGGTCTAACCCCTATTGTGAAAAGGGTCATGGTGATGTTAGTGGTTGAAGCTCCTAAGAAGATGCATGGATGAGGTTCTCATGAATCTGACACTTCTTGCACTTCTGCATAAACAGGAAATCATTTGTTTGCATTGTAGGCCAATAATACCCGATTCATAAAATCTTATTAGATAAGGTCAAGCCACTAGAATGAGCACCGCAAATGCCTTTTGTACTTTTAATATAGTCATTTGTGATTCTTCTGAGTTGAGACATCTGAGGAATGTTCCATCCAGACTACGTCCATAAATTGTATTGGAAATTATCATGTAATGGGAGGCTTTTCTTATCACTAGTAGAATTTGGGCAAATAAATGACCAGGTGACAAAAAAAATTAGTTACGTTACTAAAAGTTTTAGTCATGTGACTAAAACGATCATTTGTCTACCATTTTTTTCAATTCATAAATATAAATGACTAAATAAATGACCATATAAATGACTAAATAATTAGTCACCCTTATAATAAAAATGACTAAATAAATTATATTTGCAATCATATTTTATCCCTGATCAGTCCTAATTGACTCATAATTACAGTGCTAAATTATTTGTATTATCAATAATTTAATATTAACTATAGTGTTTTATAAAAGCCTCACTTTTAGCTAATATTTTACATTAATCAAATCAATGAAAACAAAAAATAAAATGTCAAAAACCCACAGTTACAACTCTTAGTTGACTGATTAATGAAGATTAATAAAATTATTTTGCATCAAATAATATTTATTAAGTGAATGATAAAATACAAATAAGTTAATAAATATATTTCTCATTTTAAAATTAACATGCAAAAATTATAATAAAATAAACCTTTAATTTTTGGCGGCAAGCTAGGTTCACATTTTAAAATTAATATACAAAAATTATAATAAAAATAAACCTTTAATTTTTTGCGGAAAGATAGGTAGGCATACAATGTCATTCATTCTTCTAATTTAAATGAACTTTTTTTTTCTCTGCTACGTGCCACCATACTAACCAGGGTTTTCCAGGTGTTGTGTGGTTTTTTTATGGTTTCTTATGTGTAGATGGTGACTTTTAGTGCATGACGTAGATCTGGTAAGCTCATGTTCTCTTATTTCAGGAAATAATGAAAAAGTATTCTATGTATTTTAATGCTCCAAGTTTGAGCACTGTGAGTCTAAACCAAAAATGTATGTTATTGGAAGCCTTTTGTGATTGTGCCATTTTTTTATTTGTAATTATTTGTTTTGTTCTTCAAATGATGTGTTCTTTTTCTAAGATTGAGATGGTCATTTTCCTTATTTGAATAGATCTGGAACTTGATTTGAATCCATTCTTATTGTCTGTATTTTCTAGCCTCTTTTTGGGCTTGAAGTTCACTATATTTGACTCATTAGATCATTGTCTTTTTATACAAACAGTATCTTTGTCATATTATAGTCCCTCACTGCCCCTTTTGGTATCTAGAAATTTGTCACTATTTCAAACTATTTTCCTACTACACCCCTAATTGTTGCTTTGAGAAGCATCTTAGTTGTGCCCTGCATATGATCATTGCACCATCTTGATAAATTAGAACACTGTTTTGACCTTCCATGTGACATTGTTGATCCACATTTTTTAAATTTCTTTCATTAGATTAAAATAATGAGGTGTTATTTTTTTTCAATCGGTAATATATTATATAGATTCCAAAAAAGAATACAAATTAAAGAAGGTTTTTGTGTAGGCCAAAGTGCAAGATTGCATTGATCAAGGCCAACATGTGCATGTAGCTGAGACTAAATTTGAATAGTTATGACATAGTATAGTGTAGAAAGACCCAAAAAGTAGAGAAACAACCAGAGACACTAGAGTATATGCCCTAAGAATGAAAATGTCCTAGAGTATCAAACGAGCTTCAAAAAATGTTTAAAGA
Source organism: Thuja plicata (assembly GCA_018584345.1). NCBI lineage: Eukaryota > Viridiplantae > Streptophyta > Pinopsida > Cupressales > Cupressaceae > Thuja > Thuja plicata. Next base: position 279,626 of record MU225386.1, read on the forward strand.
GTTTTTAGGAGCAGAAGGGTAATATGATGTACAGTCTACCAACAAACTAGATCAACCTTAAACCAAGTTTATAAAGTTATTACAAAAAGAAATTTTTTTCTCCTAAAAAAAGTATATGATCATGATTCACTCCATCCACTACTGTTTTCTCTTGGGATAGTATTATCCCATCCATCACCATTGTTTTCATTCTGGTTCACAATTCTATTTGCATTCTGGTTCTCTTCTTCACTAGCCCAATAGTTGTGACTTTCCTAGTTGTCCACTAAAGTTGTGTTTCCAATTCCCTGGTTAAGGTTGGTTGTGCCTTCAAATGTACCAGCTTCTTGGGGATCTTTGGTATATGAGCTAGACTAGATCTCTTTCTTAAATATGATCATGGCCCCCTATTTTATCAATGAGTGGAATCTCTCCCTTGGTACTTCGATGACTGTAGTGACCTATGTAACAATATGAAAAAGTGTGAGTTTGATAGAAAACTCAGTAAGATCTTTCCTTCTACCTTGGAAAATATCCTCATTCCTCAGTCTCCAAATGGTCCACTTGGTTACAACAGTTAGAGAAGCCAAAAACTTATTCGTTTTGAGATAAAACTCATCCACAGAAACCAAAAAAACTTCATACCAAGACAAGTTATTAGGACAATTCCAAGAAATGGCTCGAACAAGAAGACAGTACCAAATTTTTTTAGCAAAGGGACACTCAAAAAATAATTCACATAAGTTTTGGGATACTTACAAATGGAACATACAACATTTAGGATACCCTATTGGGACATAAAAGATCCAACACCCAATTTTTTAAAATAAAGCACCCATTTGAAACATAAAATTTTAGGTTCCACTTGTGCATGCCAAAAAAAATAAAAGAAGAAATGTCATCTGTTACCTGACCAGTTGGGTCCCCAACTCTGTATGATTATATTAGTAATATTCACATTAGATTTGAGCATATTATAAATACTTTTACTAGAAAATTCAAAATTCTTTCAATAATTTACCATCACTCCACTTTAACTAATCCATTATTTGCTTAGTGTTGAAAATCTTACCACAAAAGAATCTTCCCACAGCTTTAGCAATCATTTTGTAAGTTTTTTTATGTGTTTTAGGGAGTTTGTATACGAGGGTTTAGAAATTTCATCACCTCTGAGAGGTATACTGTCAGGTGGCTCTTTAATCTGTTCAACTAAATGTTGTTCATGTCCTCCCTTGTTGTCATTGTTCTTTTCTTTTAATTTAGCTATAACTATTTGTTCTGCATTTTTTTTTTGGGCATCATCATCATTACATTTTTTTGTAACCACCGGGATGTACTGGGGTTGAGAATTAAATGGGATCTGTTTATCAATGGTATGTCCTACTTTTTGAATTTCAAATTCCTCTTCAAAGAGTGGGTTTGAAAGGGACTCAAGTTGGTCATCTTGGGTATCAACAGTTCCCTATGGTGAAGGAGAATTGCCTTTATTATTCATATTTATACTACTATCATTGTCTTTAAAAAACACCACACATAAACCTCTCTAAATCATACAAATAAAACTAACATGTATGCCAAGTTTCTTGCCCCATATATTATTAAACCAGTCATCTAAGAATTTTCTAATGGGTAAAAAATTCATGTCCATACAATAAAAAAATCATAAATGCTCTTTAATCTATCTTGCTTAGATTAAATAGCCTTTACCATGTATGTATTTGGCGATAAGGCAAGGGTATTAAATCTAAAAGGTGGAGTCTTACCTTCCTTTCTCCCTCCATCGCTATTGACTCTTGCTGGGATTTTGTATTAGTCTCCTCCTCCATGTCTATATCCATTGGATTTGACCATTCATCCTCCACGCTCCTTTCCGCTTTTGGGTTCCACATTTTTAGTAATAAACTTTCCTTCAAACAGAGCGGAGGGTGGTAAAACTATTTTCTCATCCAAAACCACTTTATACGATGGTTTAGAACTTTCGACATGTAATCCTACATTACCTCCACTTGCCATTTTATCCTTCCCACCATCCTTGGTATCTTTCCCATCATTACTCTCCTCTACGACCATCAACATAGATCTGACACAAACCCAATTGGATCAAGGTCAAGATGGCATACTCCATAGAGAATTAAAGCCCACACAAGTGAACCAGAGAAAAAAGGGAGGGAGAGAAAACTCAAAAGAATGGGAAAGAAAGACAGACCCAAGCACAAAAATAAAAAAGGACAACACATACATACCACACACATGGAAAGACACATCAACCAGCCCAAACACCATGAGAGGCCCAGGTGGCACCTAGCTCTGAACGTACAAGAAGAAGTGCCAGGGGCCACTTCTAGAGCCTCGTAATTGAATACTTTATTATCCCAAAGTTCTATTTCTTATAAATTTTTGTTTTTACTATATGAAATATTTTGTTTCTAATTATTTATGCTCCATGAGAAGTTATTGTATTTATATCCTCATTTTTTTCTATAGTTTATCATGGATAACATAGATGATTATGTTTTCTTGGTAGTGGATTCAACTATTGCTTTAGGAATCATGTCATAAATTTAGGCCTCTTTGATGACATTAATTTTTCCATTAGTACACTTAGTGAAAAACATTGACAGAGATCATGGATACAAGCATAACCGGTGGACTGCAAGCATAACCGGTAGATAGCAAGCATACCTGATAGAACAAAGAGATGTGAAAATGCTAAGTATACAATTGACCGACAAACACTGCCAAGTGTTACACCGATGAAGTAAACATGACATCACTGATAGGTCAATAACATAACATGAAGATCATCACCAACGATATAGTTTTGAGAACAAAACCGATGGAGCAAAAAAGGAATACCCAATGAACAGTTCAAGAAAGGAACACCGACGGAAAAGAAAACTGACAGACTGACAGAGAAGCCCAACCATCAAAATCGACAGTCAGTTAGAGAACTCGCAAATAGTGGATCTAAGTTTTACACGTCAGATAAAGCATTGTAATTCTATTTTTAGAGTTTTAATTTGTTTTAAATCATTACTTGAGGGTCAAGAAAGAATTATGTAAATGTTTTAAAGCATCCTAATGGATCTAAAACATATCTAACTAAAGATCAAGGTCAAGTTGTATACCTTGGATCTAAAGTTAACTTGCGAAGCGTGAATCAAGAATAGAGATAAAATCTAGTATAAATAGATGTTCAATCAATTGTGAATTATGAATTCATTATTGTTCATAGCCACAAAGAGCATCTAAGGAGAAAAAGGTAGAATTAATGCAAAGTTCAAAAATAGATCACATCAGTTATCAAGAACACATAGAGGCTACCGACGAGAAAACAAAGGTATTATTCAATCATGGAAAGATGATTACTCATACATACGAAGCTTTATTGGATCTGTTATTAGCAATTAGAGATTGCATACATCATCAGATCAAAGACTTATGGAGTTGCATTCTAACAAGTGCATCACATTTAAAATCCTTTTGTAGAAGGTGGACTTAACTATTCTTTACAAATCTCTTAACAAAGTGCACACATAATAGTGTTGCTAAAGCTTCAAATGAAGTAGATCTTAACAGGTCTCTATTGTAATAATCCTAACAGTGTAGGTCATCATAAATGAGTAGTTGTAAGCCTTAACTAGCCCCTTCTTATCTTTAGATAGTGAAGTCTTGTGGGTAACAATCACCACCATTATTTTTACTTCCTAACATGAGTTTTCTGCGATATCATATCTTGTGTCATGTGTTATCTATTTTCATAAATGTTTCTTGTATGGTTACATATTAAAGAAATTATGTTATGTTTGCATATACATAAAGAAACATGAACAGTTAGATAAGATAATTTACAAAATGATGACTAAGGGTTAATGGGCTAACCAAGAAAAGTTTTAGAGGTACTGATTCACCCCTCCCCTCTCAGTACATCATTCCAATATAATTCCAACAATTGGTATCAGAGCTAAGTCTCTTTCTTGAAATGCTTAAAGACTTAAGAGAAAATATCAGAGAAATGGAAAAGTATAGACTGGACATGACTATTGAGAATGAGCAGTTATAGATGCAAATAAACTATGAGCAGTATAAAGAGGCGAGAATCAACTTAAGAAAAATTCTTGATGAAAGAAAGATTATGGCAACTAGGCTGAATGAGAAGGAATACAAAGAATCAGAAATACAAGATTACTTTGAGATAGAAGAATCATCAACAAGAAAAGCTTTAGATGCATCAGTAGAAGAACTCACAAATCTATAAGAGGTCAATCTACATCTGACAGAGAAAATCAAGATGTTGCAAATCGATCAAGAAACTCAAATGGTGAAAATGATTGATGTCATGAATGATGCAAGAAAAGCTGAAAAATAAAAGAACACTAGCCATTGATGATAGGAGGAAAATAATAGAGAAGCTACAAGAGAAAGAATCAGAGATTCAAAGACTTACTGAGCATCACCATGAGGTTACCAACCAGATTATTCTTATGAGTCAAGAAGCAAACAGACTAAATATAGAACTCATTGAAAGAATGCAGATCATCAGTGAGCTAAGAGAAGATAATGAAAAATTGAAGCATGAAATCAAAGTCCAGATTCAACACAATGAATTTTTCAAGAAAGCTAAAGATAGCAACAAAAGGATGGATGATTTTCTTCATGGACAGAGAAGAGTCAACAACTACACAGGATTAGGGTACAATGAGAATGGTGAATCTTCTAATCAACCAAATCAAAGGAATTCTTTCACAACCTTAAGATCCAAGAAGCTATCATGCAATCACTATGGAAAACCTGACCACACCTCAAACATCTACAGAAGCAAAATGAAAGGTATTTCTCAGGCACACTCTACTTTCATTGGTAATTGTTATAAATGTCAAAAGAAAGGACACAAGGCACATGAGTGCAGATCCAAAGTGACAAATCCAAAGAGGAAAACCTACATGGAAAAGTATTGTCCTACCTGCAAGATGAATGGGCATAGACATGAAGAGTGCTAAAAAAGAACAACAAGGCCTGGACACCAAAAGAAACTGATAACAGCCACAAACCAACAAGAGTAGGTAACTCATATGTTTGGGACTATAACACATGGGTAAACTGCACAACATGTGGAAGGTATGGTCATATTGCTGCCAACTGTATGAGAAAGTGGACTAGAAGGTTAAGAGGTTTGAAAAATATAGGTATGGCATGTTTGCATTGTCATAAGGTTGGACATGTGATAAAAGATTGCAAAAATTGAATGACAGATACAAGTACTCATCCCAATGGAAATATCATTAATGACATCAAGAGAATGAGAAACAAGATGTGGGTAAAAGCCACAAACACCAAAGGTGCTGGAACAAGCAATGCAAATGGTGACACCACATCTAATGGATTTGGTGACATCACTACATCCAACTAGATCTCACATGTAAGAATGGAACTGCATTATGACAAGTTATATTATGCATCGGTTCCATTACACATAGTTCATATTATAATATTAGCATGAATAAAGATGCAATATATTGTTATTTTCTAAACTATTAAAAAGAAACCATCAGTTATTGGGAACAATTTGCATTGGTGAACACACACATAAAAGTTAGCACTACTTACCAGAATGTATCGGTCATTACACAAATGCCAAGTTGCTAAGTGTAAACTGACGGACATCGGTGAACCTTGAGGCAACAAAAGTTGTCATCACCACTTTACCAACCATCGTCGGTGAAGTCACAAAATCCCATAGCAACCCCGATGCTTTGCATAGAAATCAAAGATGTTATGAATGCCTCTACCAACAAACCCAGTCTTTGTATACCAATGATTTTGTGAGCATTAATAATAACTTAGCGCACAAAAAGGTTATAAAAGCCCGACGGGTAAACTCATTTTCGCACCTGTGATTTTCAAGTAGAGCAGAGCAGAGCAGAGAAGAGTGATTTCAAATAAATTTGGAGAGTGACCCAACAAGAATAAATTTGACACAAAGCATTCACATTCACAAGCAATCACAGAGAATCAGTAAGTAACCACATTCATCGATCGCATTATTTTATTTGTGAAAAGCCCTAAATTTTTGCAACACTATGGTATTGACTTATAGAGTTGAGAATATTAAGGAAGATAAGAAGAAATAATTCAATCTTGTAAGTAGAGGCTCTTGTGTTGAACCCAAATTCAAGCTACACCTAGAAAAATCATCACAACCTGATGATTTTGGAGCGTTCTCCAGAATCCCACCTAGGGTTTTGTTGTTAGAGGATGTAAGGTCCTATATACACTACAAGATCTCAGAAATAGGAGATCTAGACCTAGATAATACCTATAGGGCACTATGTTATGATGCTAGAAATCTCAAGGAAGAGTACAAACATATGGAACTAAAAGGACTCGTGAATGCACTACATTTTCCCAAAGTCTTCAAAATAGAATGGATAAAGATTGTTCTTAGCAGAATGCACAACAAGACTCTATGGCTTAATAAGCCAAAGCCAATAAAAAAGGATGTTATTCATGTAGTTACTAGTTATCCTATGACTGACAAACCACAAGCTCCCAAGAGCCCATCCCTGGCAGAAGTGGAAAAACTGACTAGTGCTAATTTAGACAAAAGAGCACTCAAGGTCAACACTATCACCGACGTAGAGCTGAAATTTGGAGCATGTCTTGTTGGATATCAAATATTCTAGGAAAGTAGAATGAATAGCATATCAAGTACTTCTATGAGCATAGCATACAATATCATTAAACAAGGAAAGAAAATGGATCTTGCAGAGATCCTGTTACGTCAACTAGAGGAGAACATGTTTACTATAAGATCTTCAAGGACAAACACTTGTAAGTTTGGTTCCCTCATAATGTGTATATTCTTTTACTTTGAAGAATACTTTCTTTCAATAGGAAAATCTGCATGGGACATAAGCAGACCTATAACCATTTAGATAGGTGAATTCATAGAATCACTACGAACATATTTTGATAATGTAATGCATGAGTATTTCAAAACCATTAAGGAAATGTTGCAAACTAGAACAAGGATTCTTGAAAATATGATAGAGGAACACAAAGAGAACATATGTTTCATGGTAGATATTGATTTCACGTACATCCAAGCATTAGTACCTAGGAGGTCATGGCTTTCATGGCTAGAATATGAAATCAAAATGGGACAAGCCAATGAGTGCATTGAGGCACTACTCAATGAATCATTAGACAACAAGAAACTAATATTTGGCACCTATGAAGAGGCCAAACAAAAGATTAAAACAAATCTTTTTATCAAGAAAGTTGTAAAACAGTCAAGCAGAATGGTGAAGAATCTGAAAAACAACTTGAATATATCTTCTGAAGGTGAAGAGGAACAAGAGGGTAAGGAGGAACTCACCGAGGACCAGCTACCCATCGGTGATATAGCATAGGAAAATGAATCAGAGGAAGAAAAATATGATTCACCACCTCCTCCTCCACCTAGGAAGTCAAGAACAAGGAGTCAGACAGCAAAGGATGCAACTCCTTCTCCCATGGTAAAAGGAAAGGTGTATAAAAGGAAACCTGACACATCTAAGGGAAAAAAACCAGTGAGGAAACCTACCAAAAGGAGGAAATTTGTTTAGACAAATGTGGATATAGAGGACTCAGCTATGGATAAGCCTAACACCATAACTTAACAAGCAAAGGAAACAATAAAGGAAACATCAACTACTGAAAACATTGATGAAATATGTAAGTACATTTCAGAAGCCTCATCTATTTCACATCCTAAGATTAGGAAATGGTTGAAATGGGATTATGTAGAATAGAATAGAATTGAAGATGCAATTATAGCTAAAATGTGTAGACACTACTATGTCCCACTTCAATTCACTACATGTGATGTACCACAAGAAATGTTGATTAGATTATCTTCTAGGTTCACATTTGCACTCCACGAGGAGAAATGGATAAGAGAAAGAGTACTTGTTTCTCTTATGCCTCCTGAATCAAAAAGGGAAGAAATAAATGAAATCATGGAGAAATATGAGAAAAATTTCTCACCCAAAATGAGAGCTTACAAATTTCTTGAAAAGAAGTTTATAGAACTAGAACAAGAAGCTCATGATAAATGGAGAAAGATACTCAATCCTGTTGAGGAGAGAAGTTATGAGAAGGAAATAGTCACTCAGAAAGATAACTCAACAATAGAGTTAGACAGTGAAGAAGTTCAAATAACTGGCTAGAAATAGGTCGATATTGTAGATGAAGAATGTCCTGACAACAGTGAGGAAAATCAAGTACCAGCAAGTCCAATTCACATCAGTTTAGAGGATGAAGAAGTTACCAAAGAATAGTTAACAATAAAAGGTAACTCATATGATGATATAAATGATGAATCATGGTTAGACAACATTGTCAATGACACTATAGGAAAAGACCCTGCAGTAGAAATACAAAAAGATGAAGATATAAATATTGCAAAGGGAAATACCGACTGACAAGATTCAACTATTGACACTACAATAGTCAATACACTGACAAACATGAATATATTAATAGATGCTATTGATATTCAATCAAGTTAGGATAAATCATCTAAGAAAGATGATGATATACCCAAGGATATGGGTACTGATGAAAACAAATATGCATCCAACACTCCAAAGGATATAGATACAGAAATGAAAGATGCAACCGACAATCAACAAGAAGTGTCCAATGAAAAAAACAAAGAAGCAGATAATAAAAATGAGGATACATTGAGAAAGGGTGAAGAAAAAGATAAAAGTGAAGGAATCAAGCAGGATGAAGGAACAAAACACAAAGAAGATATATATGTTGATACACCTAAGGCCAATGAGGAGATTTCTTCACCAAACCAGCCGGTGGACTCAGAACAAAAACAACAAGATGTTTCATCTTCTCGACCCTCACCTATCAAGTCAACCCAATCTCAAGCTTTACAAATGATAGTACATCAATCTGCCACCCAGCCAAAGAAAAAGAAGAAGAAAGAATTGAAGAAAGACATCTTGGCTGTTACAATGGAGAAGTCCCAAATTGGGATATTACTACTTTGGATAGTGATAAAATTCAAGAGTTTGGAGTGATATGCCAAAGGAAATCCATTCATAAGAAAATGATATAGGAACACAAGGAAACAATGACACTTGATAAAGCTAGAGACATTCTCCAACAATTGGTTCCTGAGGTGAAACTTGAACAAAATACTATAGTTAAGGAGAAAATTGTTGTTCTTACCGACGCCATCATAGATCAAAATATAGATGTAGAAAAAGCTATGGAAGAACAAGCAGAGAAAAAGTATCAATACAAGTTAATTGATAAGATCAGCCAAGAAGTGGATGTGAACAAGGTAAAGCTCTCTAAACTAACTGATCGATTAGAGCCAATGATTGCTGAGGCAATTACCTTAGTTCAAAAGATGTGCACACTTGAAAAGTTTACAAAAGAAAATAGTGACAAGTTAGTAGAAATAGATTCTAATGTCAGAACAAGTGCACAAAGCCTAACCTCAAATGTAGAAAGTATCAAGGTGCATCATGACAAGGTCATTGAGGCTAACATGCTATAACAAGAAATATGGGATGCTGAAACACAATTAAGAGGTGAGATTACCAAACTATAGGCACACATCTTGCTTAATATTACTATTCTACAAAAACATATTTCTGAAGCCAGAAAATTAATTGCAACCCTAGAGATTTCTGTAGTAGACAACATCTATTATATACATGTAAGGATATCATTTGAGCACATGGCTCTAGAAATGCTGAAGGATAAATGGGAAAAGATGATGGAGGAGATCAAGTCCTCACATTCCCACCTTTTTGACAAGATATAATTACCTTTGCCTTTATTATCAAAAAAGGAGGAATAGAAAGGAAATGTATATTGTATGTATAGAAGAAACAGATATGTAAAGATAGTTATGTACAATATATCAAAAAAAGGGGAAAAGAAAAGTACAAAAGGAAATGTATATATACTTACACTTACTGGCATATAAAAAGGGGGAGTCATCAAATGACTAAGGAAGAAGTATACATAGGTGTACATACTAAATACATTTATTTTTTTGCACATATCATGTTTTTGATACTAATGTCAAAGGGAGAGATTGATGACATTAATTTTTCCATTAGTACACTTAGTGAAAAACATTGACAGAGATCATCGATACAAGCATAACCGGTAGATAGAAAGCATACTTGACAGAGCAAAGAGACGAGAAAATTCTAAGTATGGAACTGACTGATGAACACTACCAAGTGTTACATCAATGAAGTAAACAAGACATCATCGATGGGTCAATAAAATAACATGAAGATCATCACCGATGATACAGTTTTGAGAACAAAACCGACGGAGCAGAAAAGGCATACCCAACAAATAGTTCAAGAAAGTAACACCGACAAAAATGAAAACCGACAGACTTTTAGAGAAGCCTAATCATCAAAACCGACAGTCAGTTAGAGAACCTGCAAATAGTGGATCTAAGTTTTACACGTTAGATAAAGAATTGTAATTATATTTTTAGAGGTTTAATTTGTTTTAAATCATTACTTGAGGGTCAAACAAGCATTATGTAAATTTTTTAAAGCATCCTAACTGATCTAAAACATATCTAACTAAAGATCAAGGTCAAGTTGTATACCTTGGATCTAGAGTTAACTTGCGAAGTGTGAATCAAGAATAGAGCTAAAATCTAGTATAAATAGATGTTCAATCAATTGTGAATTATAAATTCATTGTTGTTGATAGCCACAAAGAGCATCTAAGGAGAAGAAGGTATAATTCATGCAAAGTTTATAAATAGATCACATCAGTTATCAAGAACGTACAGAGGCTACCGACGAGAAGACAAAGGTATTAATCAATCATGGAAAGATGATTACTCATATATAGGAAGCTTTATTGGATCTATTATCAACAATTAGAGATTGCATACATCATCAGATCAAAGACTTATGTAGTTTCATTCTAACAAGTGTATCACATCTAAAATCCTTTTGTAGAAGGTGGACTTAACCATTCTTTACAAATCTCTTAATAGAGTGCACACTTAATAGTGTTTCTAAAGCTTCAAATGAAGTAGATCTTAACAGGTCTCCACTTTAATACTCCTAACAGGGTAGGTCATGAGAAGTGACCAATTGTAAGCCTTAACCAGCCCCTTCTTATTTGCAGGTAGTGAAGTCTTGTGGGTAACAATCCCCACCGTAGTTTTTACTTCCTAACAAGAGTTTTCTATGATATCATATCTTGTGTCATGTGTTATCTATTTTCATAAATGTTTCTTGTATGGTTACATATTAAAGAAATTATGTTATGTTTGCATATACATAAAGAAAGATGAATAGTTAGATAAGATAATTTACAAACTGATGACTAAGGGTTAATGGGCTAACCAAGAAAAGTTTTAGAGGTACTGATTCACCCCTCCACTCTTAGTACATCATTCCAATATAATTCCAACACTCTTAGAAATTGTTTAATCAGGTACCTGACATTTTATTAGAATTAGCTTTAGATGTGTTTTTATCAATCTAAGCTATTTGTTCTAGTAATTTTTATAGAGGTAAGTCTAGATTTGATCATTTTGGTTTACTATCTTCAATAAATTTTATAGAACCAATTCTAGATTCAATTTTTAGTAAAATTTCATTTGTCCAAATTATTATGTGCATTTCTTTGCAACCTATCTAAATATTTGGAGACTTTTGGTGATTGAATTCTTGTTTCTATTGTTTATAGGTGTTTCCCACCTCCACTTTGCAATTATTTTTAGAGAAAGAAAATCTTCTATGTTATGAGCATGACTTATATGAGGTATGTGTAAAATGGTTTAATTGATGTTCCAAGTATGTTACATTCTCTATTAATGCTTGGTCTTGATTTGTAAGATATTTTATAAGGATGAAATGTTAGGGATCACATAAAATTTGATCAAAATTATACTGCTTAATGCTCATTGAATGTGAGTATTTTGTATAATGTCTGTCAATTTTTTTCTTTACTCAAGCAAGTCCACAAGAAATTTTTATATTCAACAAGGTTAAATGATCAATGTATCTTTCCTAATCAATGTATTGATAGTATTTTAACATGCAAGTCCTTCAATAACAGATTAATTTATATTGTAGGATTATTAGAAAGTTTCCTTATTTTGTTGGAGATATGAAGGTAAGAGATTTATTTATTTATCTTTTATAAATCGACTGCTAAAAGACTTAATGTTTAGTTTATGTTGCCAAGTTGTCAACTTTTACATCCTTTTATGTTATGATCAATCACATTCACAAGGTCTTTTTGCAATTTGACTAGAGTAAACATATATTAGTGACAATGATTAGTGTAATTTCCCTTGCTAGGATGGTTTAAAAACTTAGGACAATTACATCAAATTCTTTGGGAAAGATCTTTAGAAAAAGAATGACACAAATAATTAAATATTGTCAAATATCCTATTGAATAAACCCAAACATTTCCAACTCATACTTCTTATAAAAATCCTTGTATACCACCAACTAAATTTATGTCCTATCCAAAGCATAATTTGATTTGATCCTAGATCAAGACTAAGGATAAATAACACATACACAGATATACCATGCAATGAACCAGAAGATTCATAACTCACAAGATGAACACAAAGGAGAGATCTGAAAGTGGAATATTTGAATTAAGTATATAGAATCATATTCTTGTATACCTTTTCTCTCAAAGTACAAAACCACTTCAATAATAACAAAAACCTGAACTATTTTCTCAAAAGACACAATATAACTTAATCTTTTATATCCTTGACTAAAACATTACATGTAATCCCTTTTACAATTTTTTTCCAACCCTTCCAAATGATCTTGAAAATCCTTTTATAGATGAAGTATTGCAACAAGCAATAGATCATTTGGATAAGATAAAAATAGGTGACTCCAAAGTACTTTTGTCAAATGACCGCATGGCTCTTGCAACTTCTTCAAAACTATTATGAGTCCGCAAAGTGGATCCTTTCTTGTTTGTTCTTTATGCTCATGATCTTTTGTGCCCACGGTCTCTTTCATTTTTCTTGAACATTTCCATTAACTAAAATTTGACAAGGCATTTCACTTTCAATGTTCAATTGTAGGATACTTTTCCCTCTAGGCTCTAAACACCTCATCACTAGGAAAAGGAAACCCAAAAATCTTGTGCTTCTTACCCTCCAGCTCATCCCAATCTATCTTTAATTGACAAGCCTCCTTCTTCCAAAAACAAAAAAATGCCCTAGCATTTTCAAGTACTTCTTTAGTTTGGACAAACAAGATACTACTATCCAGGATCAAAATTTTGTTCATCCTTATAAATACTTCCTCATCCATCTCATGCATCCACTTAGCTTTATCTTTCAATTTACCATTTTTCCTAAAGATACTAGGACATATCTCACATTGAGCTCTGAAGTATCCATTTCTCAATACAATTGCTTTTTATTTGACTCTATTCCTTTTTATGTCAAACTCCACCATAGTTTTGACAAGTTTGTATGTGGTCTTTATTTTCTCATCACTATTCTCCTCCTTCTTGGATGAAGAATGGAAAAACCTCAGCTCTGGGAGCCTCCCAATCCATATAGGCAAAAAAAGGTCCAAGGTGTCCTTTTCTAACTCCAAAGACCCTAGGATACTTTCCTTCTTTTCCACATTTGCATAAACTAATGCATGCTCTAATATTGTATGGATGAACTGCATAATAGCATCTCTTACCCAAAACTCAAATTTTTTCTTATATGTTTTTCATCTTTCAAATCTTTAGATTCTTCCAACAATTGTTCTTTCATCTTGTTTAAGTTCTCCCTTTCCTCTCCTAACTTTTTTCTTTCAGAGTTCAATTCCATTTCTAACATGGAACCAAGAGGGAAAGGGGATGGGGGGTACTCTATAATAGGGATAGATGAGGCAAGCTAGGCTGAAGTTTTAGCAATCATCATCTGAAGTGATGTCTAGATTTGTTGCCGGTCCCTTAGGTGTGCAATAATCCCATCCATTTCCTGGGATTGTCTCTTCACCTTATTGTAAGATTGAAACAACATCTGCAACTTTGTCCTGAGCTCTTCCTTCTCCTTAGCCTCCTTTTTTGAGACCTTCTCATTCAACTTGGAAACCTTGAGTACTAAGCTAGATGATTCTACTCCTGTGGTATCTGCTACCCTTCTTATCACTAGGCTCCCTGAGAAATTGATTGGGACATCTTTGTTTCTTCTCTTCTTCAGTTCCCACATGAATAATGCAGCATGAACATAACACCCTTTCTACATTGTTGGGTTGCTCCTAGCATGTTACTTGCATATTTGTCTCCTTTTCTCACAACATCAAACAATAATGCATCTTCTATGTCCCACTTAGGGAGAAGAAGGAATCCATATTTTATGACTAAGTCTCTTCCTTATTCAATATCATTCAAATTCTTATTAGGTTGTTCTCCATGCCTCTTTTGACATGTATCCTTGAACCTACCAATATTTTTTCTCCATAAGAATTGCATGAATTATCTGGCCATGATAAAGATGTCATCTGATAGAAATTCACTGATTTCTTACTTTGTAATTGGATCCAATTCCTTTCCAAAAAACTCTGCAACTGTGAGGTCTAATGTTATTTCTTTAGGTACCTCAGGGATTCCCTCTTGAATTTCCTCATGTGTAATGTCAATCCTCCATGTGTTGGCCATATGTAGCAATTTATATGCTACTCCTTGTTCATCAATGTGTAGAGGGGATTGAGATGGTGAGTAGACATTTTAAGTATGTTGTATTTCTTCCTCTGTTGTGAGCCTTTTTGGGGAAGGATGTGATTCAGGGTCAATAACCATTGGCCTTTTTACTTTTGATGTAGAAGTTAGTCTTCTGACTCTTTTGATATGTAACCCCTTTGGGAAAAATGACATTGTACCCTACATTATGGTGAGATAAATAATCACCTAGTGGAACTATTTTGGCAAAAGCCGGTCTGCTCAATATAGCCTTGGATTTCTCAGGATCAAACTTTAAATACTTATCCCTCTTCTCATTTATAGCCTACATTATTTCCTCAAAAAGTGTCATGAAAGAATCTATCTTCTTCTCCATAGGCTCAAATTATTTCAAAGGATTATAAGTCCTCTCAAAATGATGCACTAATTCTAAGGTCTTCTTAAACACCAGCCACTTCTCCTTTCTGATTTCCTATTCTTGCAAATTGAAAATATTCCTAATGATATCTTTAGTAAATTGGAATTGATGTTTCAATGGAAAACATTTGGTTCTTGGTCCAAACATGTCCTTGATGAATCCCTCAGGATCAACACATCTTGAGACTATAGTAGCTAAATGTTAAGGTTCCAAGAATTTACCCAAATGAATCCAACAACCCTTGGTGATAACAAATTGATGTGAAAAAGTGATGCTTGTGAAAATAGAACCTCTGCCCCTTCCTATCAATGCAACTTTTTGTAAGCTGCTAATCTACCTAAGAATCTCTGTAATGCCTATCTTAAGAGGCACCTAGTATGGTAGTATGTATGGGGTATCTCTAAAACCATATACTTTGAACATAGTTGAGACTGGATATAGAATGATGTCTCCCCAATTAAGAACAATCTTGATATCCCTGGTATATTGCTTTGGTCTCAAAAACAAAAGAATCTCCTTTGGGATTCTAGGATTTTTAGTAAACAATAGAACTCTAAGCTTAGATTCACAACATCTATCAAAAATGACATAACTTGCCTCCTTCCTATCCCAAGATCATACTGGGCTCCACAATGGCACTGACATTACTTCTTCATCTTTAATCCTCATCATATTCATTTCCTTTCCAAAATAATGTGCATGTTTTTAAAGAAACATGTGCATTAACAAAGAGTGCCAGCCAAAAGGTCTGTCAACCTTTGAATTTTGGATACCAATCATACCATTATGGATCAATTCAGCTAATTGAGATGCAAAATCAAAGATGATAGAAAGGTGAGGATGGAGGATCTAAACCATCATAAACATGTAATGGATGGGCATTTTTGTCTCCACATCTTCCCCAAATATTTGGCTCAAGGCACAATACACAACTTTTGCCCTTAAATTGAAATACTCTAGCTTAAGTGGCTATAGTGTATTCTGACCTA
This sequence comes from Thuja plicata, assembly GCA_018584345.1. Taxonomy (NCBI): domain Eukaryota; kingdom Viridiplantae; phylum Streptophyta; class Pinopsida; order Cupressales; family Cupressaceae; genus Thuja; species Thuja plicata. The sequence goes on from MU225386.1 coordinate 295,733, forward strand.
CTAGAATGAGATTTCCAAATTTCACAAAGAATTCCCTTAAAGGAATATTCCTAAAAGAATCCCTTTCAGCTGCATGTACCTTGTTGAAGGTGTAAAAATTAATTTCATCAAGATGAATAGAAGGGTCATTTAACTGAAATACCTCTCTAATCTCATTAGTAGAAATGCTTAACAAGGGATCTACCTTTACATCCCTCATAAACCTAGCCACTGGTTCACTATTTTTTTCCACTTCAAGCAACAAATAAACATCCATAAAAATGTTTGGGACTACCAACTTTCCCACATCAAATTGCCAGATGTTTCTATCTGGGGCATATGCATTATTCTTCCCAAATCCTACTTTGAATAGTCCTAAACTAGTTACATCAATGTTAGCATCCTTGAACCAGCCCCTTATCATATAGACCTTCCCTTATTCTTAAATGAGGGTTCTTTGGAGTCAATTCCCTAACCTGAGTAGGATTATTCATTGATTTATCCAACTAATCTAGAAAATCATCATATACATTTATTTCATGGTATTCCACCTTCCCTTTCAACTCCCTATGTGGTGCCATTTCCAATTTTAAAAATATATTCAAACAATAGGAGAACAAGAATAGAAAAAACCCTAGAACCTCACAGATTCTAACTTGAAACCTTATGGTATCCCAATTTATGAATTGGAATTGAAATTAATCAGGAACTTACCGATTCTGCAATTTCTTAAAACAAACAAAATCACTAACTTTGTGGCTCTGCTCCAAAATCCCTTAGTAATTTGTGGTGTCTGAGAAAATGAAATGGGACTTTACAGTGTAATCATCTCAAAAATTTGCATTCAATTTTTGATTAGATGGCCGCACATTCTTTAATTAGTCTCCACTTGGAAAATCATGACTCAAATGCTCAAAGATCTTACTTTTGGTAGGAAAGCTACCATTAAAAAATGACCGTTGATGTAGAAATTTTTTTGATGATCATGTGGCTTTCAGCAAACTCATAAGAGCATCGAATGGGAACATTTAGTTGCAATGTTGTGAAGGAAAAATCACATGTATTTTCCTTCAGCGACACCATGACAACCGTCTAATCAAGATCTTCAAAATGACACTTCACAAAGTTGGCCCATGTCAAGTGCCACATGTCATTCAGTCATGGTGTAGGAGTAGATAAATAGGAAACACCTTTCCCTAGAGAAACCATGATAGCCATTATATTTTACAAGATCTAATAGCTTTCCATTTTTTACTAGTCCCACTTTGGCCACATCAGAGGAGGATAGGCGTCATTCAGTTGCGGTGTTGCAATGGATGATCAAAGAATATTAAAGATTGACGACACCATGACAACCGTCCAATCTCAAAATAATCTTGGCTGGGTTCATAACAAGCATGGCTTTAGGAGATGCGGGCCCCTCAAATTGAAGACATGTAACTTTTTCATAGTGTTGTGATGGATGAGATGAAGATCTTGTTTCTTCACAACACATGACAAGCATTAGACCTTACAAGATCTGATGGCTTTCATTGTTTATTGGTCCCACTTTGGCCACATTATAGGAGGAAAGGTGTCATTTAGTCATGGTTTCACAATGGATGATCAAATAATCTTAGAGATTGGCGACACCACGACAACCATCAAATCTAAAAAGAATCTTGGCAGGGTTCATAATGAGCATGACTTTAGGAGATGCGGGCCCCTCGACTTGAAGACATATGTCACTTGGTCAAAGTGTCATGATGGATGAGATGAAGATCATTTTTTATTCACGATACCATGATAGTCATTAGATCTTACAAGTTTTTATGGATTTCCATTGTTATTGGTCCCACTTTGGCCACATCACAGGAGGACAGGTGGCACTCAGTCGCAGTGTTGCAATGGATGATCAAAGAATCTTAAAGCTTGGCTACACCACGACAACCATCCGGTCTCAAAATAATCTTGGTGGGGTTCATAACAAGCATGGATTTAGGAGATGTAGGCCACAGACTTGAAGAAAGATGTCACTTGGCCGCAGGTTCGCGATGGATGACATGAAGATAGTTTTTTCTTCATGACACCATTACTACCATTGGATCTTGTAAAGGGTACATTTGGATGATCTTTTAAATAGGTTTTTAATAATGGATATTTTCATATAAAAGAGACCCTATGCCATATTCAACAATTTACATTTAATTGTTATGATGAGGAATGTAAAGCTGGAAATACTTGCAAAGAATAGTGGAGTAAAATACCTACCTCACATCATAGTAGATATGGAAATACCCTTTTTCTGGTTCATGTGTTGAGTTTCTATAAAATCTACAACTAGATCTGAAATAGAAACACAGAGACAGAAAAAACCCTAAAATCTGTTTCCAATTTGGCTCAGTTCCAATTTTGACCCTCAAGTCAATGTCACCATTGACCCAGAATTTCCAATTTTGACCAAGGCTAGAATTGAAATATGATACAGACCCAGAACAAAATGTCGATTTTGACCCAGAACATAATGTTTAATTCTGACCTGCAACTCCCTAAACAACACCTACAAATATCTTTAAAGGGGGATATGGGATCTCTATATAGGGTTTTTCCTTAGTCAAACCCCCATTTTGGTAGTTTTCACCTCCACAAATAGCCGAATATAGTAGAATTTATGTGTGTGTTTCTCTTAGAAAGAGCTTTGAATGTGTAATTCCAAGATCTAATCCTCTAGATTAAAATCATAACATGAATTGAAAAAGAGAAAGAAATGCATAGATTTTAATATGATAAAGAAAGCATACCAAGCCCCCAAGGCTAAAGTATTCCTAGGAAACTCACAATCCATAGTTGCTACCCCATGATAGTATCTGTTGAATGCTTGAATGTTGAAAATGGTAGATCTAAGAAGGAAGGAAGAACTCTTTCTTTCTCCAAAGAATATTCACAATAGCTTGTCCTTAAAATGCTTGTATGTATTAAGGAATAATCATATCTTGTTCTTCTATATCATCCTCTTTCTTTCTTGCATCATCATGATGTCATAATTTTAATTGCATCATGTCGTCTCATGATTTCCTTTCATGAAGAAATGAAGGCAAAAGAGAGTGTTTATGTAAAGATCTGAATATAGACCTCCTAGTGCAATGCAAGGGACCCAAATTCAAATTTCATATTGAATTATGATCTAATTACAATCACCAACCAAGGAGGGGATGTATTAATTTGAATATAGGAGAAAAAAATTCCGTATCCAGACTCAGGGACCTATTTTCAAGTTTAGAACTCGGATAAGCTCTAGATCTAAAAGCGGGGACCAACACCCGACAGAGATCAAAATTGACCTCAACCTTGACCTAGGTCAAGGTTTACCTCAACCTTAACCTAGGTCAAGGTTGACCTTGATTCTGACCTAGGTCAAAATTGACTTCACCAATGACCTGAGGTTTCAAGCAGGTCACCTTGAGAAATCTGCAAGATTCCCAGGTCAGTCGGGGACCTAAGAAGGTGAGAAAACACACCAGAGTGTTGAGAAGAGGCACAAAGGCCATAAAGGAGGTATTATGAAGATTAGGAGAGCCAATACATAGGTTCTACCTAAAAATAAATCCATAGAGAAGGAAATTAAGGAGGATCTATAGGACCCTAACCCTAGTTTCATCTAGAGATGGAGAATTAAATGCAGATTCATCCTAAAATGTAGATTTAATATGCAAGTATACTAAATGAGGGTACTAAACCTACCAAAATAGAAGTGCTTCCATTTTAAGATGATACATTTAGCCCCAAATTTAGCTTAGATATGACACTACATGAATATGCAAGCTAAAGTAAGAAAACATCATAAAGTAAAAAGGATATAGCCAAGTCCTCAACGTGGAGATCCTGCAAGAAACTGTTAGTACCCACAACCTAAAACATACAAGGTTAATGAAAATTCATAGAGCACCTAAGCCTTAATAGGATGATTTTGAGAAGTGCATAAAGCCCCTTATGCCCCCTATTTCACATTACTAATTATGAAAGGTGAAACATGGTGATAAGGTTAGATCTATACACTAGATATGAAATTTATTGAAAAGTATTTTCCTAAACCAATTATAAGGATTCCAAACCTTCCTAAACTGATTCAAGAGGTTAGGTATCTTAATTACAATTCCAACACCACTAATGACATAAAAATGGAGCTACCAAATGCAAGTTATGATGAGAAGAGTGAATGTCTATCTAAATGCATATAAAGGCAAATTCAAATTTAACCTAGGTAAATTCAAATGAAACCCTAATAAGACCCTAATTTGTAGCTATAAATAAGAGAAAGAAACACTTACCTTCTCATTCTTACCATTTTAAAAGTTTAGAAAAAGAAGAAAAATAAAGAAGAGAGAAGAACTTTGAGCGAGTCGCATGGAGGTCCTGAGAGAGCGTCTGGCCAGCGGACAACCACTTCCTGAGGTAGGTTCCTTATTTTGATATTTGTGATTGAAAAATTCCTATTTTTATAAGTAAGGTTGACCTTAACCCAAAAAGGTCAACCCTAACCAGTTATATTGACCTTGACCCTTTAAGGTCAACCATAACTGGGAAGGTCTCATCCTTTCTAGGGATAAGGTCAACCCTAACCCAAAAAGGTCGATCCTAACCCAAAAAGGTTGACCTTGACGCAAAAATGTTGACCTTGACCCAACAAGGTCAATCTTAACCTAGTTAAGTGGCTATTAGAGTTGTCGAATGATAGAGTACTAATATCATGTTGTTTGTGTTGACATGATCTTGTCGGTCTACGAGAGCACCCCTTTGGAGGGCTATTACTGACTGTCAAAGAGAAACTTTTTGAATTATAAAAGGATTAGATATAGCTATTGAGAGATGTGGGATTGTTCTAGGTAGAACTCCTACCATAGATGAGGTTCCTGTTGGCAAGTTGACTACCTGAGGATGTATGACTCATTTTGTGTTGTCATCATAGAAACAAAGTCATACTTAGTCTCTATCTTAAAAGACAAAATGACTAAGGAAAATAGGGCAGACAAAGATACTCAATGATTAGCACATCAGCGCACGTGTGAGAGATCGATTCAGCTTATGCATGTTCAGATATAAGTTGTATGATAAGTGTACATGCTACATCCAAACATGCATAGTACAGAACTACAGTATGACAAAGTTACAAGAAAATCAATAGACCAGCAGTCTAGGAGACAGAGCATGGAAGTGGACTAAGTGTTCTAATTAGTGTGTGTTATTTTATGATGTTATTGCTAAGCGCCTTTTTTTATATGTTTTTAATGATGTAATAAACATTGTAGTAAACATGCTTGAAGCTGACTTGTTCGGAAGCATTGTATATTTTGTTTTAAGGCTAACTAGTGTTCTATTTTGGGTTGCACCTATTTGGATATATATAGTATGTAATGTAAAGATATGAAAGGTGTGTTGATTATTGTATAAGAGGAAGTTATAGAGGGACAATACTATGAATTCAGCACATGATATAGCTCCTTGAAAGAGCAAGAGCATTCATGCATACACGGAACTAATCAGACAACAGTGTCATCACATCAGCTCATTTTGATATAGTGCATATCATCTTTCAGAAGGTTGCATCCTTCATCTTATTGGGCAGTGAGCCTAGGCAGTGAGCCATATACCTTTAATAGGGTTTTTTAAAAGACTCCTAACAGGGTCCGACCTTTAACCAGGTCATTATACTCATATTGTAAAGACTGCTTCTAACAGGGCAAAGGAACTCTCACAAGTTCATTATACTTAGTACAATATTTGTGGGTACTAATTCCCATCGGGTTTTTCCTCTGATCAAGGTTTCCCCATAATCATATCATGTGTTATGATTTGTTATGTTAAGATTCATTCTATGTATGTTTGATTTATGTTTAAGTTGCTGAAAAGCAATTAACAAGACAAACACTGATTCACCCCCCCCTCTCAGTGTTTCTAACAATTGGTATTAGAGCTCTGGTCCTCAACAAATAAGTTTAACCACTTGAGGAGATCATGGACTCAGCAGAAGAAAAACATTTGAAAAATAATCTTGAAGAAGCTCTTGAAGATCTTGATAGATCTGAAAAAGAAAATGAAGAACTTAGACTGGAAGTCGATGGCTCACAAATGCTTATCAAGAAACTAAGAAAAGATCTGAAAGATTGTTCTACAAGTGACTTACGGAAAATGATAAAAAATCTTAATGAAGAGAATATGTCTCTAAAAGATAAAGTTGAAAATCTAGATGAACAGCTCATAGGTAGCCAAATTTCTATTGAAGAAACGATCAAAGAAAGCAAGCAACTAGATGATGAACTTTTAAAAGAAAACAAGAAAGTTCTAGAATTAGAAAACATAAAAGGGAAGTTGGAATCTGAATTAACAGAAGCAAAGGATAATATTGATAAACTCCACACAAGTTATGATTCACTTCAATCTTAGTTCAATGCACAAAAGAAAAAAGGTGACACTACTAGTCTTGGATTCAATATAACACAAACTAAAGTCAATTCATTACAGGAAACAGAGAAACCTCATGAATCACTTTCAGAAGCAAAGACAGTTGAAAATGTTAAAGCTGATCTACCAAAAAGGGAAATCAAGCAAGTTAATAGAACTTGTTACGCATGTAACAAACATGGTCATTTGGCAAGAGATTGCAAAAATGTAAGACCCTTTAATGGTTATTGTTTCTGTTGTAATAAATTTGGTCATAGGGCTATACATTGTAAAAATTATTCACAATAGAATCAAAGAATAATGAATCAAAACAATCAGAGAAATCAACCTCAAAGGAATTGACAGAACACTACATGTCAGTTGTGTAACTACAATGGACACACATCAAAGAAATGCAACTTGATGAACAAAAGCATTAGACCTCCTATCATTTGTCACACATGTGGAAAGGCAGGACACGTCTCAAAGTTTTGTAGATCCAAAACTCAGAAGCAAGATGAACCTAAGAAATCACTATTTGAAGAGAAAGGAGAAGTTAAGTTTGTTCAAGAAAATGAAGATTCAAGCAAAATTTGGGTTTAAGTAAAGAAGGAAAATGATGTTGACAAAGTAGTTGATGCATCCACAGTGGACGCACCCTCTACTTCTGCTTAAAATAGACCTTCTTGGTCTTAGGGGGAGCTATTCTAGCTTAGGACCCCTGCGCGGTTGGTATACTCACCTTTGAGTATGCACCTATGAAATCATGATTACAAGAACATTATATTGCTATGTGCATTCATGCATCATCTAAAATGCATCAGGATCAAAGTTTCAAAATCCCTGGGTAATTTTTGTATGGTTGCAAACATTAAATGCGGTAGATTGTATAAAAATAAAGTAAGTATTCAATCATCTTCACACTTTCATTTGAATAGCACATAATTTGGAGAGTATTGGAGCACTAGACATCAAGGCACGAAGGCATAATAGATTTGGCAGTTGAGCTAACAGACAAAAAGATTGAAATAGAACCCTAGCAGTCGTGCCATTTCAAAATTTCATGAAACCCTACTTAAGCAAATCCCAAGTAATTATGGCGACTCCAGTTGTGTTTGATATAGTAGAGAGGAAAATATTTGTATTGAAGAAACATCCATTCAAATCCATACTGGATGATGTGGAAGGGGATTTCTCCAAAACCCCGATAGGTGTTGTTCACATGGAAGATATCCACGTGTACATATACTGAAAGAAGGAAACAATAGGTGATGTCAAAATAGCTACTCATATGGCATCCATGATGAAACTTGAGTACACATTCAAAGATGAATTTGTGCACTTTATTGATAACCCTATCTTTGAGTATTCTAATGTGCATGATTTTGATGAGTCTGAATGGGTAAAGATTTTGTTGAACAGAATACATGATGATCTTTACTAGATTGGTGAGGTCCCTATGCGTATCACCACAGACCTAATTCATGAATTAATCAAACTTCCCAAGATAGGACCACTCTTTCCCACTGGCAAGGATGTCAAGAAGTAGATTAACAAGTTTTTATGTCCAGAAGTGACAAGCACAAAATGACAGTTGACCCTATCAAAGAAGATGATATAAAAATTCTGACAATGATACTCGGATATAAGTTTTAGCAAGCCAGCAGATTGAATAGTGTCTCTGCAGCAATAGTCCTAGCAACTATAAGAATGGTGAAGGACAACACTCAATACAACCTATGTGAGATCTTGCATGGTCAATTGATTGACAACATCCAAATCATCAAACATGATAGAAGCAAGACATTCAGGTTTGGGTCTCTAATCATCTACTTGTATTTCCACATAGTTGGAAAGGTTTCAAACCTCTACCTAGACAAGAGAAAACCTACAATGTCTCAGATATCACTCAAGGTCACATTAGAAAGTAGTGCAAGGGATGCCATGGATATGGATATAAAGACATTCAGAATCAAAATGCAGAACAGGTACATATTATCTGAGAAGATAGTTGACAAATACAAGGATACCATATGCTTCATGGTAGAAACTGATTGCACATGCATGGAGGTAGTTGAACCTAGAACCAAATGGATTCATCCTCTTGGTTATGAAGTGGAAGAACATGTTCTAGAAGGATATGCACAATTTCTATTATCAGTGCCCAAAGATCCTAATGAGCCTAGGTGGGGCACATACAGAGAAAAGACCAATGAAGTGGATAATGTCTTACACAGTGCTGATAATAAAAGTAAAGCATCTAGAATTACATCCAACATATTGAAAGTTCATGGAGTCACCCAAGAAGATCTTGACAAAGCTAGAGATACCAAGATAGCAAAGGAACTTGAGAAAGTTGAACAGATCCAGAAGAAGAAGAAAGTAGAGAGCACCTCTGCACCCTTTGCCACCATTGACTTAGATTCATCTCCACTATCTATACCAAGAAAGAAGACTAGAGGAAGAAAGCAGGCGCCTACAAATCACCCATCCTCAAGGAACACTCGAAGAAAAGCTAAGAATACTCAAGCTCCTCCTGAGGTAGGATTTAGACCTAGTTTAAATGTGTTGAGGAACATGATTGTTAATGAAAGGAGATTAGATACACTCTCTAAAGTCTATGAAAAGTATCAAGAAATTGATAAAATGGAGATACACTCTATGATCATATCTCATATGATCAAGTTCAAGAAGATAGTTCTTGAACTCAAGACAGTGATACCGGATCAGTTATGGAACTTGTTGGACATAATGAAGAGACATGCAATAGAGGAAGACATGAGGATAAGAGAAGAAACTTTGGATACTCTTCTTCCTGTATGCTTGCATGATGAGAAGGCTATATTGTTGGATCTAGTGAAACCTCATCTCCGAACTAAGACAAGGACCCTACAAATTATTAACAAGGAGTATGACCAGATAGGTAAGGAGACTGAAAAGGTATTTGCACAAGTCTTTATGGACGGACAAATGTATCCACCAATGGCACCTACAGCAAAAGAACTACTCCAGCTCCTCCCAAACAAGCTACAAAACTAGTGATTCAGATTGCACCTATGACAGGTCCACAAGTCTCATTGCCCATAGTGACAATAACTTCTGATACAGATAAAGATTCAGAAGACACTATAGTAGTTGAAAATGTCAAGATATCCATGACTACATCTGAAAAAGATATGGACAAAGTTGATAAGGCATTTGTAAGCACTGAAGAAATGTGCACTAATGATACCACCACACAATAAGATGAAGTTCCCATCAATGATCAAATTGACACTAATGAAGATACTCAAGATGATATGCAAGGTGATAAGACACCGATAAAAGAGAAACCAGTAAAGGTTGAATGTGTGGATACCAGTCAGAACATTATATTCTCACCATCCACTCAACCATCTACCTCATTGTTGTCAAGGTTAACTCCTAACTCAGCAAGTCTGGATGCATGGGGAGAAGAAGACCTAATAAAAATCAGCGTTCTTGCTATGGAAAAAGAAAAGGAAAAACAAGTGATGAGGAACCCTTTATTTTTGGAAACAGTGAACATTTTGAATGACTTAGTACTGGCTGACCAGAAAGTAGCCAAAGTCCAATCCGTTGATGATGTGGACAATATTTTGTCAAACTTCAAATCACACTTCATAAGCTTAGTAGACTCTACTATTAAGATTGTAGAAGATGAATATAAGAAGGAGAGATTGAATGATTTGGTAAAGAATTTTACCTTAGATTTGAACTCCTTAAAGACTGGACAATCTATACTAAAGGAATTGGCAGATAAAGGAAAGACAGTCATAGAAAACTATATGGATAGAGTGAAGCTCACCTCTAAGCACACTAAAAAGGTAGAAGAGGTGGATTTAATGATAGATAGCATAAGAAAATTAGTTGAAACTTCGACGCAAGACATGAACATATGCAACAATGTCTACCAAGGGCAATTGGACAAAATTGAGAAAGCAAAGTTAGAAATCAGCAAGATAAGGGTAAGGCAAACCCAGTTAAGAAATGCACTTGTGCCATCCTTAGAAGTCCTCAATGAGAACATCAAAAATATTGATGCCACTATTGTGATATATGATCAAGGTCCCAACATGGATCTGATAAAAATGGAGAAGCTGACATATGCATTGTGCGAACATTTACAAACAGTTGATTCTATGAAGGTATTTTGGCAGAAAGAGATCCAATCTCTTAAAATTGTGTGTGAGGAACCTAATTACAAGATCCATCCTAAGGTTTCCTCACAACCTCATGACGCTAGTTCATTTTCATGCATTCTAGCTAGGGTTTTACTTGTGGAAGATGTTCGATCATTCATACACTGCAAGATTGCAGAGATAGGAACATCAGAGGTTGAAGAAGCCTAGAAGAATCTATGTAATGATGATGGAACACTTAAGGACAAACATAAGCATATTGAAGTGAAAGGGCTCACCAATGCCCTAATGTTCCCGAAGGTTTTTAAAACTGAATAGATTTGGTTAGTGCTAAGCTGAATGCATAACAAGCTATGACTTGAGGAACCGAAGGTAATAACCCAAGATATCATTCATGCAGTCACTAGATACCCAATAACCGATAAAGTTAAGGCACTAAGACATCCACCAAAGGCTGAGATAGAGGAAATGACAGGAGCCAACACTACTACATTTGGGGCCAAATTTTGACAGAAGTTTTTGATGGGTAACTTTTTCTTATGAATTTGGTGTTTTTTTTTGTAATAGGCCCCGATGATATTGGTATTCTGATGGGTGTTTAATTGACCATCGGAACTCTGAAAAATTTGGGGTATACATTAAAAAAAAACTGAAACAGCCTCATCATTTTCATCTTCATCTTTTGAGCCTCTGGCATCATATTTGAATGCATTTCATTTTATTGTTGAGGGAGTTTCTCTCTAAAATGACTACATTCTACTAGTTTCGTGCCCTAGCCAGTGATTTATCTCTATTATTTGATGTTATTGGTGCTTGTGCTCAAGGATATCGATTCATTGTATTCAGATGTTTGGATTCATGTTTGTTGATATTACTGGCATATGTGTTTAATGACGCCATTATATATTGTTGTCACTAAAATGACCATATTCTACTGGTGTCATGCCCTAGCCCATGCTTTAACTCTATTATTTGATGTTATTGGTGCTTGTGCTCAAGGATATCCATTTTTTTGAAATGTTGACTATGGTTATCAAATGGATAGCCCGTGAGCTTCTAGCTAG
>MU225386.1:324158-353238 GCA_018584345.1 Thuja plicata
ATCAATTTGTGCAGTGTACATAAATGCAAGGCGGTGATTATTCTCGATGATCGACAGGTAGCTAGGATAGTAGCTAGGACTAAAGATAACACAGCTCAAGAGACCATCATAGGTTGTCTCTTTCTTTAGTCTATATTATTGACAGAATGTTTTACCTTTCATTAGCTCATCAAATCTAGGGATTTGAAATAATTTAATAGAATATTTTCATGACAACATACATTATTTAAGTTGATGTTGAACAAATTTATCTGCTTCGCGCACTTGTATACTATGAAGATGGCCATGCTTCTTTATCGTCGTCCTCATAGTCTACAAGTGTGTGAAGTAGATAAATTTGTGAACGTCAAATTAAATAATATACATTTTTATTAAAATATTCTATTAAATTCTTTCAAATCCCCAGATTTGATGAGCTAATGAAAGGTAAAATATTCTGTCAATAATATAGACCGAAGAAAGAGACAACCTATGATGGTCTCTTGAGCTGTGTTAACTTTAATGTGCCTATCCGTTGGTTTTTTGACAATTTATAATTAATTTTGATAGAAACGCTATGCTTTCGATAGACAAAATGTTGGAGAAAAATAATTTATGACATTTATTGCGACAGTAATGCTATACGTTCGACAGGGCAACCTGTCGGAGAAATGTTGCACAACTGTCGGTCTTCTGATAGTTTAAGTGTCATAAATAGAAAAGTTTTGACAGACCCTTCAACATTAAAGCCATATCCCTGACAAGTAGATTTGTCATAATTTGGTGCCATAACTGCAAGAAATGCCATAACGAAGCCATTGTCATGTGCAAGTTTCTGAAATGACATGGTGTCGGTAAACCGATGGGTATGTCTTCTGTCACAATTTCCAATGCAAAAATGGTGATGGACTCAAGTGTCAAAATCTTGACAAATGAGCGTTGCAAATCTGACAAATGGCCATCATAATTTGACCTCAAATGTACTAGTGCAAATGGGATGGCAAAGGACTAAAAGTTACAACAATAACAAATGATGAAATCAATTTCGATGCATGTGTTCTGGGCTATAAATTATTCCAAGCAAGAAGATTCAACAACATAGAATCACATACAGTGGACACAACGTTCAAATTTGTGAAGAAGGGAACACAATTGGACTTATATGAACTATTTCTAAATCAATTGAAGGACAATCTAAAGACTATCAGGAATGCAAATTCAAACACTTGTAAGTTTGGCTCAGTAATAATGTGTATCTTCTATTATTTTCAAGAAACATTCCCATCGGTAGGAGATGTTAAATGGGACACCACCAAACAAGTCACCATACAAATCAGTGAGCACATAGCTACATTGGGAGATAACTTTGAGACAGTCATGGATGAATACTTCAATTTATTCAAAGACCAAATGCAAAAGAGGGTAAGAATCCTCGAGACACTCATTGAACAATATAAGGATGAGATATGATTCATGGTTGACACTGAAAATACATACATTAAGCCTTATGAACCAAGGATAGCATGGTTAGAAATATTAGAGTATGAGATCAAAATTGATCTTACAACTAAGGAAATTGATGCCTTGATCAATGAACCATTGGACAAGAAACAACCAAAATTTAGAACATATGAAGAGGCCAAGACAAGAATAAAATCTGGCCTGGTTGTGAAGAAAATTGTTAGGAAGAAAGGCAAGATGGTGAAGAATTTGAAAAAGATACTGTCAGCAACTAAGGAAGAAGCTGAACAAGATGAAGAAGTTGAAAAGGAGGAGTAAAGCGAAGAACAATTTTCTATCAGTAAAGATGAAGGAAAGGATGACTTCAAAGAAACAGAGTTATAGATTCACCACCTCCTCCACCATCTAAGAAACTAAGGACAATAGCTACTTCTTGGACAAGAAACCAAACATCAAAAGATTCTACTCCTTCACCTCTAAAGAAAGGAAAGGTCAGGACTTACAAGAGGAAAGCTCCTGCACCAAAAAGGGGACAAAAAAAAAGAGGGAGGAAATTCATAAGAACCTGAGAGGATATAGAAGACACCGAGCAGGATGAAGCTGTAGAGGCAGAAAGTGTCAAGGTAAAAGAACCTAAATCTATTGATGACATTTGTATATATATTGCAAATTATAGATCTATTATAGATTCAAACATTAGAAGATGGTCAAAACTAAATCTAGAAGATCAAAATAAAATTCAGGATGCCATCATAGCAAAAATGTACAACTTCAAATATGTACCAGTACAATTTGAAGGCAGTTTTGTACCAAGAGAACTATTGGATAGATTATACTCCCATTGAAAAATTTGCTGAAAGAATGAAAAAGGGATAAGAGAGAGTACTTTTTTCTCTCATGCCACCTAAATCAAAGAAGGTTTAAATAGATTAAATGATGGAGAAGAACAAAAAGGAGTTCTCACCAAAGTTGGGAGCATACAAATTTCTTGAAGGAAACCTTATAGAGCTTGTGCAGGTTAGCCACAAGAAATGGTGCAAGATAATGAACAGACCTATAGAGGAGGAAAGCCTTGAAAAAGACCTTCAACAACAAGATGTTGACAAGGAAACTCAAGGTGACACATCTATTAAGTTAGATAAAGAAGAAGATGATAGAACTAGCAAAAAGACTGTAGATGTTGCAGATGAATCATGGCCAGATAACACAAATGACAACATTGTGGAAACTAATTTCATAGACATTACTGATGACCCAACAGAGGAAGTGAAAAAGGATGAAGATGTCACTATTGCAAAGGATAAAATAAGTGAGAAGGACACAATAGTTGATACTGCACAAGTAAATATTCCAGGCAACATGCCTATATTGATACAAGCTATCAATATCCTACAAGAAACAAGCAAGTCATTAGAGAAGGATACTCTCAAGGATGCACAGGAAGAAGAAAACAAGGATAACACCGATGGTCAGCAAGACATTAGAGATACTCAATATGTAACTAACACTTATAAGGTTACTGGAGGAGATAGGAAAAGGATACAGATACTCAAGACAAGAATGCACAAACCAAGACTGATGAAGCAAAGGACACTAATGAAGGAGACAAACCAAAAGATGGCACTCCTAAGGAAACTGAGAAGCGTGCTATTGACAATGTTAATGTGAATGTGGAGATGTTTGTAGACACCCAACAAGCTAAAACAAATTCCAACACACAGAAAGAAGCACAACATGTCACTTCATCAAGCACAATAGAAAAGGTCAAGAAATTGGCAATGGTTTTATATTCTACTGAGTCATAGAAGAAGAAGAAATCAAAGAAGAACAAGTTAGAGGTCACCCTGGATGAACTCATTAAAATACCTAAGGTTGACCCATCTACACTTGACTTTGAAGCATTACAAGATATGGAGAGATATGCCAAAGGAAGGCATTGCAAGAGAAGCTAAAGAAACAACACAGGGAGTCCATGGCACTAGAGACAACATGGGACATTCTACATCAAATAGCGCCCGATGTTGATATTGAGCAAAGAAAACCAATACTTGATCAATTAGCTACCCTCATCGATGAAATCACAACTCAAAACATTAATGTTGAGAAGGAAATAAAGGATAGAGCTGAGATGAAGTACCAACAAAAGCTCATTGAGAACATCAGCCAAGAAGTGATGGTAAATAAGGTAAATCTATCAGAATTTATCACTGAATTAGATCCCATCATATATGAAGCTATATCCTTAATTCAAAAGTTGAGCACAATAGAAATTTTCACTAAAGAGAATAGTGACAACATTGCAAAGCTGGATACAGATCTAGAAAATAGTGCACAAAGCTTAACCATCGATGGAGACAATGCAGTCAAAATGCATTATGAGAAGATCATCGAGATTAAACAGTTAAGGAAACAGCTATGGGAGGTAGAAACACATTTTAGGGAAGAAGTAATCAAGCTCCAAGCTCAAATTCTACTGAATCTTACACTGCTCCAACAACATATCAGTTCTACAAGGCAACTGATTGCAACTCCCGAGATGTCTATAGCAGACAACATCTACAACATCTACAACATGCATTCAAAGATCACACTCAAGCACATGGCTCTAGAAAAAATCAAAGAAAAATGGGAGAAGATGATGGAAGAAATGAATTCTTCACACTCCCACATTTTTGATAAGCTCTAAGGTAAAGACCTTTGCCCTTAATATCAAAAAAGGGGGAAAATGATATGAGTAAAAAAAATAGAGAAAATGACATGTATTCATTCATTCATTCAGATGGGAAAATGGTAAATGTGCATATGTATATTCATATGAGAAAATGATAAGTAGAAGGAAAGACATCATATGTACAGTTATACCAGCATATACATAGGGGGAGTCATTAAATGACTAAGGATTATATATGTTGTATATACTTGACATTTTGTTAGTAGTTTGCACATATCAGTTTTTGATACTAATGTCAAAGGCGGAGATTGATGACATTAATTTTCCATTAGTATAAAAACAACACTTTCGGTAAGCATACACCAAAAGACATGACATGAGAAAACTAAAGATCAGATACTAAGAGATCACCGAAGATGACAAAGCACAAAGAGAACCGATGACACAAGTTAGTGTGTAAACCAAAATTGAAAAAACAGAAAGATAAAGTGGATCCCGAAAAAGGAACCCGATATGCAAGATACAATGCAGACGGACAAGATAGATATAGAGCAATTGAAAGAACAAAACCAAAGGATAGTCAAGCATGACCGACAGATAGAACCAAAAGTCATTTGCAGCCCACAAAAAGTGGATCTGACTTCCACGTCAGATAAAACAAGTGTATTATATTTATAGGATATCTATTTGTTTTAAATTCATTTATTTAGGGACAAGATACATGAATGTAAGTGCTTTAATTAGTCTAACTGATTTAAAACACATAGACTAGGAGATCTAGGTATAAGTTGTAAACCTAATCTTAGAGTTAACATTATTTTTATCAAAACTTGATGAAGTCAATCCATCTATAAATAGATGATGCAGTCATTCATTATTGATGCATGAATAGATGATGTGAAGAGAGAGGAGAACATGAATGAATCAGATGAGCACATCTATGGATCAGAATGAGAGTTTCAAGGACAGAGAAAGAAAAAGGTGAATTTGGTTAGCAAGAACCAAGAACAGAGCATACCAAAAATTAGAGGTATTAATCAATCACAATTAGGTGATAATTTTTTTTATGTAAACTAAATTGGATCTGTATCAGCAATAGGAGATTGCATTTACTAGGTCAAGTTATAATTTTCTATCATTCTAACAAGTGGAGAAAAGTGTAAAAATCCTTTCAAGGAAGGTGGATTTAACCATCCAACAACAAATCTCTTAACTAAGTGCACACTCAATAGTGTTTCTAAAGCTCTTAATAGAGTAGACTTTAAAAGGTATCCATCGATACTCCTAACAAGCTACATCATTAGAAGTGATCAAATTGTAAGCCTTAACTGGCCCCTTCCAATCTGCAGATAGTGAAGATTTTGTGGGTGCCATCCCCACCATAGTTTTTACTTCCTCACAGGATTTTTGTATGATATCATATCTTGTGTTATGTTTCAATTTAATTTCATGAATGTTTATATGAATTTTCACATGTATATTAATGTTATGAATTGATATAACTTACATCAAGATAGTTTAAATCAGATTGAATGGATATACAATTGATTACAAAGGCTAATTGATAAAGGGGATACAAAAGTTTTAGAGGTACTGATTCAGCCCTCCCCTCTTAGTACATACTTCCCATTAATTCCAATAGAAACAACCAAAATGGGGGTTTGACTAAGGAAAAACCCCGTATAGCCACCATAAAACTCCCCCTTTTTAGATATTTGCAGGTACTATTTCAGGAGTTGCAAGTAAGAATCAGAGATCAATTCTGCCCTAGCTCAGAATCAAAAATACTGGGTCAATGGTGACATTGACATGGTCAATATGTGCTATGATTTGAGGTAGGTATTTTTCTCCACTATTCTTTGCAAGTATTTCCAGATTTACATTCTTTATCATAAAAATTAAAGGTAAATGTTTGAATATGGCATAGGGTGTCTTTTATATGAAAATCTCCATTGTTAAAACCCTATTTAAAAGATCATCCAAATTCACCCTTTACATTTTGGTGAACCTGCGATAGACAACTCTTTCTTTTTGGTGTTAGATTTACATTTTATATTAGATCTTGCATGAATATAGAAGTAGATTTATTTTATGCTATTGCATTTATATTTCAAAAATATGTAACAAAATTACAAAATTTCTATAAAAAAACAACACAAAAACATTTATATGCTTGTAATTTTATTTTTTTTTCAACATGTATGATTTTGTTTTGAATACTTTGATGAGGCGTTTAATGCACAAGAGGATAGACCCCTTAATGAGGTACATGGAAGTGAGAATGAAAATGGTTTGAATGAGATCTCTATGGATCCTATTCCTATTTCATCCTCCTCCACAACTTCTCCAATTGACCTTTACCATAGGGTGTGTGCATGGTTACCTTCATGTTCCACTATTTGCAACATTGAGGCACCTAGAATTTTATTCCCTAAAAATTTGATTATGGTAAAAGGATGTCCTCAAATAAATATTAAGGTTAAACCTAAAGATCCTTTAGATTTCTTTGATAACACGGATTCCGTTTCACATGCTTATCGCAAATGGAATAATCCTCAACCTATTTTTCCATCTTCTTTACCTCCTTTTCAACCTGTGCTTCCTCAAGCACCTAGGTTACCTTCTTCCTTTAAGGAGTATGACTTAGTTGAGAAAATATGCACTACTCCAGCTAAGATATCTTTATGGGAATGGCTTCAAACTTATACATATCATGAGGCTTTGCAAAAAGCTTTATCTACTCTTCCTGCTCCACCCCCTAATCAAGAGAATATTAATTCATTTTTGGATTGCATGCATACTATGCCTTCTGTACCTCTAATTGTGTTTACCAATGATGATTTACCCTCTATTGAGGTGCAAACTCAATATGATACTCTTATGGTTGTTGTTTCTATCAATCATAGTATCATTTGTAGAACATTAATTGACAATGGATCTAGGCTTAATGTTTTTAGCATGGATATGCTTAAGCCAATTAAGGTTGATCTTACAACTATTCAACCAAATAATATCCCTACTCATGGATTTGATAATATCACAAAGAAAACTTTGGGAATTATTACACTACCTATTAAGGTTGGCCCAGTTCTTCTCAACATACCTATTTATGTTATGCCTAGACCTCTCAATTATAACCTCTTGTTAGGAAGACCTTGGCTACATAATATGCATGCATTTCCTTCTACTCTTCATTGTAAGGTTAGGTTCATTTAAAACAATCTGATGTATACACTATATGTGGATGATGTGTCAAATCATTGCCTAAATGTGGAATATGCTAAGGTTTCTGAACCTATACAACCGAGTAAGGAACATGAGAAACCACCTGAAGTTAAACAAGATGAAGCTCAACCTTCTTTTTTGACTAAGGATGATTGGGGAACATTGGATTTTGATCCTTCTTTTATGGGATAATATAAAGTTTTTGATTTAGAGTTTATGAAAGAACAAAGTGGGTTTGAAAAACAAGTTTTTTCTCCTTCTCCACTTTATGAGGAATTAAAAAGTAACTTTGTTTCTGCTTCACTTGAAGAAACAATTGAGATAATAAAACCAAATCGCTATGACATTGTGACATATGCTACTCCTTTAACTCAATCTAATATGGCCGATAGATATGGTTCTAGTTATCATCTACTCAATAAATCAGGATTCAATGGGAAAGGATGTGGTAAATATGAACAAGGTATACAAGTTCCATTGGACAATGAATTTTATGATTATACTTATGGGTTAGGACTCAATCCTTATAAATAACCATCAGATTTTCCTCTTAATGTCAATCAAACCTGTGGTGGACATTTGAAGTTGGTTAATCCACTTCTCCTTGACATTGATCAAAAACCTAGTTTGGATATTTTTCCTGATGATGAAGCCTTAGCCGATTTTTTAGGGGCCTTATCAGGATCTACCTACGTTTCATCATAAAAGAAGAAAGCCCTATTGTCTAAATAATGAAGCCTATTTTGGAGAACATGATGAAAAATATATTTCTCCTTTGCTAATAGATTCTCCCATGCAAAGTAATTTATTAATAACTAAGACTATGGAAGTTCAAATGGATGTGAATGACGCTGAAAAAATAATAAGAATTAGGAAGTGTTTGAATCAAGATGAACATGATCAGTTGGTTTCCCTCTTACTTGAATATAATAATATATTTTCTTGGATATATTCAAATATGCCGGGTATAGATCCTAAGATTGTTACTCACAATATTGTTCTCAAACCTAATGCTAAACTTGTGAGACAGAAAATCCACAAGATGAATCCAAGCATTGCCTTATTATTTAAAGCCGAAATTGAAACATTAATAGGTGTTGGATTCATCTTCTCTATTGATTACTCTGACTCGATTTCCAATATTGTGGTTATTTCTAAAGGATAAAATAAGATAAGAATAGATGTGGTGGTAGCGGGATGAATCATGTCCAATGGCTAAACAGATCATCCGGGAGTCAGGAGAGTCATAGGCAGGGTAGCATAATGTCTCCACTAGGAATTCATGTCTAAAATCATTCTCCAGCATTTGTAACATAGAAGCCAGAGTAGCCATAGCATCAGCCACTTTATTATCTACCCTGGGAATTTTCTAAAAGGTAACATGTGCAAAGTATTTCTTAAGCTTGTTAACCATCTTTTTATAGGGCACTAGCTTTTCATCTTTTGTCTGATAGATGTTGTTCACTTGATTGATAACTAGTTGTGATTCTCCAAAGACTTTTAGTTTATCCACTCGCCATTCAATAGAAATCTTTATCCCATTGATCAAAGCTTCATACTTAGCAGTGTTATTAGTACAAGGAAACATCATTTTGTATGCCTTTGGTAAGGAATACCGCTGAGGTGTAATAAACAAAATTCCAGCTTCTGACCCCTGTTGGGTGAATGATCCATCAAAGAACATTGTCCATGTCTAATGCATGAGAAGCATGATGGATTCATTTAGAAATTCCATCCTTAATGGTTGATGATCTATAAGAGGCACTTCATCCAACTGATCTACGATTGCCTACCCCTTAATAGCTTTCCTCTCAACATATACAATATCAAATTCACTAAGAAGCATGACCCATTTAGCTAGTCTACCTGTGAGGGTAGCTTTACTGAGTAAGTATTTCAATGGATCAATTTTTGTGATTAACCTTGTAGTTTGAGCCAACATGTAGTGTCATAACTTCTATGAAGCAAACACCATTGCTAGGCAAGCCTTCTCGATTACAGAATAATTCATTTCGTAAGAGACCAATGTTCTGCTGATGTAATAAATGGCTCTTTATTTTTGGTTTTGATCTTCTTGGGCCAAGAGAGTACCCAGAGATGTTTTTGTTGCTGAGATATATAAGATCAAAGGCTTTCCCTGAATGGGAGGCATCAATATAGGTAGATTGGCTAGATATTGTTTGATCTATTGAAATCCTTGTTCACATTATTTATTCCAATCATAAGTCACACGTTTATGCAGAGTTTTGGTGAATGGTTATGAATTGTCAGGTAGCTGTGATATGAAACACCAGATAGATTGGATCCAACATTGAAGACCTCTGATTTGTCTAATATTACAGGGTGGAGGCATTTCTACGATGGCTTGCAATTTTGTAGGATCCACCTTAATTCCCTTCGTAGAGATGATATAGCCAAGTAATTTTCCTGAAGTAACCCCAAATGCACATTTCTTAGGGTTAAGACATAGCCTAAATTTTTCCATATGATCTAGTATAGGACCTATATTAGTGAGATGTGTCTTTCTATCCATACTTTTAGCAAGTGTGTCATCTACGTAGTCCTCCATTGTCCTATGCATCATGTCATGAAATATGGTAGTAACAATTCTCTGATAAGTAGCTCTAGCATTTTTAGACCAAAAGGCATAACATTCCAATAGAATGTACCCCATGCACAAGTAAAAGTGGTCTTCTCTTGGTCCTCTAGCACAATTTTGATTTGATTATAGCTAGAGAAACCATCCATTAGTGAATACATCTCATATCCTGCTATCATATCCATGATCATGTCAATATTGGGAAGTGGAAAATCATCTTTTGGACATGCCAAATTTAAATCTCTAAAGTCTGTGCAGACCCTGGTAGATTTGTCATGTTTAGTCACTAGGACTATGTTAGAGATACACTCTGCATAATCTATTGCTCGGATGAACCCTGCTTTTAGAAGTTTTTCCAATTCTACCTTGATTAGTAACACTACATGCAGATGCATCTTTCTAAGTTTTTGTTTGACAGGTTTCACACCTGGAGCTATTGATAAGTGATGCATCATGAGATTAGGATCCACACCCGGCATGTCAGAATATGTCCATGCAAAATGTATCTTTTTCTCCTGAAAGAAATTTTCAAATTCCTTAAGTTCCTCTATAGATAATGACTTGGCCACATGAATGATGTGTGGATGTTCTTCTGTTCCTAGATTTACCAGCTCAGTTGGCTCAATTAACACTGATGAGTGTTCCTAGAAGTGACTCAGAAGCACATCAAGTATCTCATCCTCGAGTACCTTAGAGAGGTTTTCACCTTCAGATACGTCTTTTCTTTTTACTTTTTTTGGCTCTGATACTGTCACAATGTGGTTTTCACCACCAGAGCGCCTATTTTTTCTTATTTTAATTTTGTGACTAAGATACTTGATGTCAGCCTCGGTCATATTGACACTTTCTTCATTAGTGGAGGACATCATAGGTTCAACAATGTGAAGGTAGCAGGCTAGTGTGCAGTCATTCTAGAATGTAAGGACTTCACTAGATGAAGAAGGGGAATTCCAGTCTATTAATTCAGGATGTTGGAGTGAAAGAGATGTGACAGGTTCAAATGCGTTCATAGTATATTCATCGAAAGAATTAACTAGCAAGATGAGAGCTAAATTGATCTCATCCAAAGGTGTGTTTGAATCCTACTGACCCCTAATGACCAAAGTAGAAGACATGTTAAAATTTATGGACTTGAACTCTTTAGACCTTTCACTAGATCCATCACTTACGTTGAGAAGTTTTTCATAAGATCCTTCTGAAAAACTATCAAACTCATATTCATGAGAGTCAGTATCTGAACTTTTACTTGGGTGCTTGCACCATGATGGTTTTTGAGTTCTTGCAACACTATCCTATTCTTGTGCCAACCATTCTTGAAACTGTAGTGGTATATATCATTCACCTTGGAAGTTAGGATCTTGTAACGCTTTCCATTTCTCAAAAGTTAGTGTCTCAAATGGAGTGGTTTTATCAGAATCATTGTCAGTCTTGACTGTACCAGTGCACAATACAAAACTATCTAGCTCAGAAAAGAATGTTGCCAGTTCTAGAGGAATGGGATAAGGAAAGCAATCCTCATCATAACTATCTTCTATGGTGTTGACTGCAGCTGTATTTTTAGGTTCTGGTGAGGTCTCTAATTTTGGCACAAACTTATTGATCCCCAGATCGAACGAGATCTTTTTGAAACCTAAACCAGTAGTGTCTTTTGTCTTTTGACCTATAGCTTTAATAGGTTCAAGTAACCCACTACCATTCACCCCTATTGGGCCACTCCCTTTGTACCCAAAATGTTTCATAATCTTAAGACCTTCATTGTTGGGATTTAGTTCCCAAGTTAGGGCAGTCTGTTCAGCTATGTTATTTCCTTTACAAAGCCAAGCCTTAATAGCTCTTTCTTCATATTCATCTTCTAATTGTGTAGAAGACCATACAAAGACACCATCATAAACAATCTCAGGAGTAGAAGAAGATCTATTATTCTTAGAAGGTCTCCCATAAGAACAAGGAGATAGAGGTAAAGCTGCTAACGATAGCACGGGTTCTATTTGATATCCCCCCATGCCTATGTCTATGATTTTTAGAGTTTGTTCCATATCTTTGAGCTTGGCATCACAGAGTTTTGTGTATTCTCTATTAGTCAGAACAAGATTATCAACTGATTAAGTGAGCGCATTACAGGAAGAGCCCATACTAGCAGGAATTGTCACCTCTGCGCCTTGAAAAGAAAACTTAATACATTGATGGTATGTAGAAGGAACCGCTTGCATCTCATGGATCCACGGTCTTCCTAGAAAGATATTATATGCAAGAGGAAGGTCTAGCACCTGACATGTGATGTTTCTTTCAACTGGTCCAACCCGAATGGGTAGCACAACTAGACCTTTAGATTTTCTCTCCTCTTCATCATAGGCCTTTATGGTAATTCTTTTGCAAGAATCTATGTGGTCTTCACCATAACCTAGCTGAGAAAGAAAGTGAGTGGAGTAAATATTGAGACCAGCACCATTGTCAATGAGGATGTGGAAGACTAGCTATTTGCCTATCATGACTTCTATGTGTAGGGGAGCATTGTGTGGGTGACTAATTGAGTGATCATCTTCTTTAGAGAAGGATAAATAATGTGGTGAAGTGAAGTGACCCACCATGGATTGAAACTATTCTAGATTGATATCTTTGGTGACATTAGCTTCTATGAGAGCTTTGTCCAGAATCTAACTATGAGCAGGTGAGATCTTCAATAGCTCAAAAATAGTTATTTGAGCATTGGTTCTTTGAAGCTGGTAAAGAATACTATAACCAGTAGTGGGAGGCATAGGGACCACTTTCATGGTCTTGTTGGCAGAGCCAACAATAGTCTTATCCATAGTTTTTTTTGGCACAGATGTAGCAGTAGAAGGGTTAGGACCCTTAATAGTGACTCTAGTGTGAGATCTAGTAACAATGTTTGCACAATCTTGAGATGTTTTAGCTTCTGATAATTGAGACCCAGGGCCTCTCAAGACAAATAGGGCTTTGGGTTTAGAAGCATTCCCACTCCCCTTGCTAGTAAACATATTGCAATATTCCACTTCCACTAGTTCAATTATATTGATAACATTATCATAAGTGGTATGTGCATAGTTAACTTTGGCATTATTGTTCTAAGCATTGGAGGACTCACCATTCTTGTGACAAGGAAAGGGATCTTTGAATGCTTGATGATCCAAATTCTTGTTATGATTCTCCACAATGATAACCTTGTTATCAATCAAATCTTGGACTTTATGATGCAATTGGAGACAAGTAGCAGTCTTATGACCTTTGTTTTGGTGGTAGTCACAGTATGCATTCTCATTCCACCAATGAGGTCATGGTTGCAAATTATATAGACATTTCTCCAAAGGAGAAAGAATCTGATTTTGCACCAAAGTTTTGAAAACCACATCAAGCAGTTGTCCCAAAGAAGTAAACTCATGCTTGGGCCATGGTGCCCAAGGTTTTTTGCCAGAAAATCTAGAAGATTGTTGAGTATTGGTTGTAGCCTTTTCAATAGCTTTGGTCACTTGTATACCAGAGGTGAGATTGAAGACTGGTTTTGAATAAGTTGGAGTCACACTATCAACCACCCCATAATTCACAACATCCCTATTTTTGTTGGAAAGCTTTCCTTTATCTTTGTTGGAAGATGAGGAACTTTGTTTGTTATCTTTATACAACGTCAATTCACCTTTTTTAACCATGAATGCTTCTATTCTCACATATTGTTTTATCATGCTATCAAAATTAAAGAGGACCTTGAAGTTGTACTTGATACCCAAAATCAGGGGTGAGATTATCCAAGAAAATATCAAGTTTCTCAGATTTGGGTATTTTGCGAGGATATTTAGTGCAAAGTTGTCTCCATCTTTGGAGAAATGTCAAGAATGGTTCCCCTTTCCTTTTCTTAAGGTCGCAAAGGTCCCTTATGTTGACAGGATGTTGAATATTGTGAGAATAATGTTGTATAAAGAGATTGGCAATTTCATCAAAAGTCTTGATACCAGTGGGTAGTTGTGAAAACCACTCCATAGTAGGGCCACCCAAATTTCATGGGAAAAG
The DNA here is from genome assembly GCA_018584345.1 of Thuja plicata. Taxonomy (NCBI): domain Eukaryota; kingdom Viridiplantae; phylum Streptophyta; class Pinopsida; order Cupressales; family Cupressaceae; genus Thuja; species Thuja plicata. The sequence goes on from MU225386.1 coordinate 338,114, forward strand.
ATGCATCAAATATGTTTGATCATGTATAAATTCCATTGATATTGCACCAAATTCTCTTAAATGATCCTGAGGATTAGTGGTACCCAGATACTTGTCATATTTAGGGAGCTCTACACCTTTGGGAAAAGGTGGCTTAACAATACTCCTATCAAATGGAAAAGGACATATGATTTCCATTGTGAAATATTGCATGGGTTTGTCCTTATCCTTCATAAGTTGGCTGATTTGACCTTGCATGTCTTGAATTATTTTATGCAATTTGGAGGTTTCACTTTCCCCTTCTTTAGCAACAAGCGTTTCCACTTGGAAGTTTGCGGGTATCTTAACTCCTTGTTTCGCTAAATCTAGAAAGTATTTTTCTTTATCTTCCACAAGGAGTATTTCCATCATTTTCATGAGAGCTTTATTAAACTTTGTAGTGTCTATTTCATTTTGAGTTATTGGCTCATCATCATTACCAAGAATTTCATAAATACTATAAGTCTAATCTTGACCCTGGTGGTGCTCTTCTTCTTGATGACCTTGTTCATTTTGGGATTGGTCATGACCTTATGTGTAATCGAAAGGAGATGCCATGTTGTTAATGTGAGATTGTGCCATGTGCACTCTTTCAGTATGAGCATGAGTATCACATTGAGAACTCGTAGTCAATGTGCCTTTTGGTGAATCAAAAGGATTGAAGTGTTCGAAAGGATCACTAAGGAAGTGAGGATCATTGATAGGATCAACCCAAACAGGTGATTTTCTGAAGCCTAGTTGATCTAAAAGAAATGGATAATGCTGATCTTGAAATAATAGATTAGAACACACCTGCAACACTGGTTTTAGATTCAGACTCAGATCTATACTAAATGGGGAAGAGGAATGTGAGGATCCCTCTTGATTATCAACTTGAACAACAGGTTCAAAATGACCTTTTCCTTGATTGTGAGGTTTACTTCTACCTACTCCAGAACCACGTATGGGAAAACTATTGCCGCCCCTAGTCGTAACAAGCATAGATGAAGCTAAAATGAGAGGAAACTTAAGATCTGACTCTGAACTCTGTCTCTAGAGATATTAAAAAAGAGATAATATGCTAGAACAACCAAGGTGTGAGATGCACCAAGCACGAGTCATCGAGAGTATGGCTAGAATAGCCGAGATATGACTATCATCTTGTAAGGTACAAAAACATAAAAAGGATAGGATGGAGACAAAGAGATGAGATAAGTTTGAGTAAGAATTAGTCAGTTCATGACTTGGAACAACTAGTTTTAGACTGTAGACAATAGGGAAACAAGCAATCAGACCCCAGACAAAAGGCAGATCAGGCAGAAAATTCACCAATTAGCGGGAAAAAGGTCGATGTTATGAACGCTAGGCTATAGATTCACATGAGGAAGTGTTGTGCCATGCAAGGAAGTGCTCAAATTCACATGAGAAAATGTCATCTCACACAAGAAAGTGCTAGGTTTCTAAAATTTCATCCCAGAAAAGACCAAATTTTGATAGACGAACTCAATTTTTGAGGTAAAAAATAGATTTTGAGACACAGTGAGAACTGTTCTCTGACAAAATTTATAGGTTCAGGGCATTTTTATGATGATACAAATCAGCAATCTCCATTTCAAGGTGACAAGCACTTGTTTACAAACACAAAGTTTGAATCAAGTAGTAGTGATACAAATAGTAGTCGTAAATAGTTCTACCAAGGTCAAAGCAACTTGGCAGAATTATGGGAGTCTCTATTTGATGATGATTTAGACAGTTTAAGACTCAAAAACAAACACTTAGTTATCCCTACAAAGAAAATTGGTTGAGAAGAAAAAATCTATGCCCCGCTGTCTTATGCGTATGCGTGCACCTCACACAGCAATGTCACCCTCAAAAGAGCGCCCGTGCTTTTGGTGTTTCCAAGGACTAAGTATATATGTTCAAAGGTTACCCTTAAATCAAGGGCCAAAATCATATACCACTTCAAGCATCCAGGTGCATACCTATGTCGATAATCTAGGGGAGAGATTCTTCCCTCTCCTTGTGCACAGATTATGTCTCCTTTCAGAGGTGAACCAGGTAGGCATCTAACTAAGAGAGTGTTTAGTGGGATTCCATTCATAATAAACTTTGGTGCCTCTGATACAAATTTGGGGCCTCACAACCACACCAACACTTGGAAGTCATGTTGGAAATATAATAATGGGAAAGAAAGATACTGAGAGGGGGGGTGAATCAGATCTTCAAAATAAAATACTTAAAACAAACTGATCCACATTCATATAGATATGAATCTAATGTAATCAAAGATAGTATCCACACAAAGAAATAAATAACACATAACACAATAACTTGGTAACCCAAAAACCCAAATAGGTAAAACTGGGGTGGGGATGACACCCACAAAATTCTCCACTACTCTAGTAATAAAGTGTACCTGTTAAGGTTACAAATGTTGATTACAAAATGTAATCTACCCTGTTAAAGGTCTGCCCAATTAAGAGTGTAAGATCATTACAATCTACCCTGTGAAAGGATTTGAACTTACAATGAAGTAAGCACTCTATTAAGAGATAAAGAAAGGTCAGCTAGAACCACTCTGTTAAGATATTTTCACCTGATACAATGATTAGAATGTCTCAAGTATTGATCCTTTATTATGCACTCTAATGTTGATGACATATCTCCTCTTTCCAGTACCTTCTATGATCTCACAATCTGATATAACTTTACTCTGCTATTCACTGTGTTCTTACTCTGCTTGATCTCTGCTTCTTAACAAAATAACCCTCTGTGCATTTCACTTCAAAATGTAGTCACCAGAAAATTTGTCTACTCTCTCCTTACACATGCAAAATAGGGTTTAGAAGCAATCTAATATACCTGTTCAAATATGATAGTGAGATCTAGATCAATGATCAAGATATGATACCCATACCTTGATGGTATAACAATTAATGTTTACAATAGGTCATGTATAGGATAAAACAATTAAATTCATAACTAACTCCGTAGAAGAATATTAAATGCATACATAAGTTGGCCCAAAAAACTTATACAAGTTGGCTAGATCACTTATCCTCAAAGTTTGTATCATTCCATACATGTATACAAAAATTGTTCTACTCGACACTTGACTTCTCTGTCGCTTGGCACTTACCATCTTTGAGTCCTACTCGGCTCGGCAATGTAACTCAGCAAACTGAAAACTGCTCGGCAATGTTGCTTGGCCTTGCATAGTTTTAGCTTGGCCATAGTTATAGCCAACTAAAACTGCCTATGTGAATGACTAAGTGTTGGTCACTAATCATCAAAAAAACTTAGAGATTAACAATCTCCCCCTTTGATATTAGTGGAAAAAACATTTATCATTACTTTTGTTCATTTCATCAAAATATTGCCTAAGTACACTAAGTACTCCCCCTAGGAATATACTCAGAAATAATCCATACAAAAAGTTTACATGCCTTCAAAAATTATATACAAGTGTACCTGTATTGTACTGATGTATCATACTGTGTCCTTTAATACTTCCTTACCTGTACTATACTGATGTATCATACTGTATCCTTTCATACTTCCTTACCAACTTCTCCCTAGTTTTTGTCACTGATTGCTGGTGGGGTTAAGTTGTACTTATCCAAAAATTGTTTATGAAGTTGCAAGGTGGATTCAAATGTAGTATCCCAACTTTCCTTAGCAACCTTTATAAGTACTTATTTTATTTCTAGCTCAGGATCTAGACTCACTAGAATTTCTGCAGTTGATAGATTTGCATTGCTCTGTGATAACTCCTTTGCAATTGAAAGTTCCTTCTATATTACCTCCAAGTGAGGCAATAGGCTTGTCTGAATAGTTATCAATTTGGCCCTTATTTTACCATCTTCATCCATAAGCTCTGCTATTCTCCATTGTGCATTTATCAACTTATTAAGATGTAAAGAACTAGAAGTAGTATCTTTACCCAAAGTAGTGCCAGTTGATCTTAAATCTAACTGTGGCTTCTCAACAAGTTGTAGATTATCCTTTGTGAGAAATTCAAAATCACATAATTTCCTATACAAAGAATAAACATTGGCTGTAACTTTCTCTAAAGTTTCCACAAGAATAGAAAGTTCAACCTATTTTGTTGCAATCTCTTTTGAGATTTTCTCTAGAACTTTGCTCTCAAATCTTCTCCTAGACCATTTTAGAAGCTTCTCATTGTTGTCTATGTCCTCATCAATTACTTTCTATACAATGTTGACTAGCTGATCAATGATTGGAGCTGGAGGCATTTCATCCTCTAAGTAAAAAGCCTTTGCAAATATGTCTTTAATGTCATGCAACACCTACTTTTGCTTTTGTTCTATCTTCAACTCTTCCTGTCTCTTCTTCCTTTTAAGTAATTCTTAAAGATTCCCTATTTGTTCAAAAGATAACTCATTGGAATCCCATTGTGGAATCACAATGACTTCATCTAATGTTACATCTAGAATCTGAGACTTCTTCTTCAAGATTTTCTTTTTCTTCAATTTTGGAGAACTTATGCTCAGCAGCATAATACCTTTTCCTTTGACAGTGTCAATATCCAATGCCTCTTTTAATTCTATCAATATTATCTGTGGATTTGGAATACTCCCAGTTTTAGGACCTGTGGGAGTGGATGATGTAGAGTGTGGTAGATCAACCAACACTTGCACTACCTCTTCTTCTTTAGGCTCATCAACAGCATCCTTCATCCCTACTCCAATATCTAAAATTGTTTTCACAACCTCTAAAATAGGCGGATTCTATGAAGTTACCTCTTGTTTATTTGTTTCTTATTTCTCTTCATTTTTCTAATTATTGACAACTTCAATTATTTCATCAGATATTGTGGACTTCCCTTCTTCAGTATCAGTTGCCTTAACATGCGAATCAGTATCTTTACCACTTGGCATCTCTTGTTCCTCGGCATTCAAATTGCTTGGATCATCAATTATAAAATCCATAGGACTATCTACAGTCAGATCAATAGAGTTTGTTGCATCTAATGCATCTTTGGTTTTGTCCTTTTCTATGGAAATTTGATCTTGTGTTATCTTTGGCTCAGGGGTAGTCTTTACTTCAACTTCTTTTGCCTTTTGCTCAGATGTCCCTTCACCATATTTCTTATCTTTTGGAATGGCCAGTCCAAAAATTTCCTTCCAGATCCTTGTGCTTTGTTGTACTACACCTTCAATATCATTTTTCAAAACAACATAGCCTCTGAGTTTAGGAACAAACCTATTCTTATAATCCTCAATGAATTTGGCTCTTTGTTTTGAGGTTAACTCAGGTATTACCTTGGCTAGAGTTCCTTCCCTGATCTGTCTCTCTGTGGCAAGTGCAAATTCCCATTTTCTTGATAGAAAATCATAAAGTTCATTGGGCACATGATTTCCTATCTCTGTAGGAGTTAATTTGAAATTATTCATCATATCCAAGAGTGCCTCCTGTACTTTGTGCCTATCTGCATTATTCAACTTTTCATACTTAACAAACTTAAAAGTTGCCAACCCTGCTGAATTCCTCAAAGTGTCACATACCTCATCAATACTAGCTGGTTTCTTAAATTGTGTTGTTGGTATGTTGCTGGGTTCATCAGTTTCTATCTTTTCCTCATCACTATCTGTCCCCAAATCTAGTCTACTTCTTGGTCTCTTTGCTGGCTTCTTCAGCTCAGCCTTAGGAGCAACCATTGCTTCCTTTCCAGAACTACTTTCTACAACTTTCATCTTACCATATACTTTTGTTTGTACTTCTACTAGAGAAGTAACATTAGATTCTCTAGTCCTTGGATGATTAGCTGTAGGAGGTGTAACCTTGGGTTTGGCTTTTCTCGGCTTGGTTACTATGAAAATTGATGGTTTCTTTCCCTTAGCTTTCTTAGTAACCTCTTCTGATGCACTTACTTCCTCCTCTATAGATATATCCTCACCTTGTTTAGTTTTCAGGCCTAAAGGTGCATCCTCAAGTTCTTCATCACTACCTAAGCCAACCATTTTCTTCAGGTTTTTCACAATCTTCTTTGTTTTCCTCTCCATAGTTCCCTCATTCAAACTTCTAGAAATTTTTTCCTTAGCTTCATCAAAATTTCCAAGTCTCTCTGTTGTAGTATCAATTGCCTTGACTAAGAGTGAAATGATAGCAGCTGATGCTTCATCAATGTTAATTTCATATGGAAATGGTTCTAAGCATGTTTTGAATTAAGTAAAAGTAGGATTTGAAAGGTCCCAAAACCTTGTACAAGAGATCAGAAGATAGACAAGGCTGATCAATCAAGCAACAAAAAACTAGACAAAAGAGAAACAAGGGCCCAAGGCCCTACAGACCAAGAGATAGAAAAATACAACACTAGAGAAAAGATAGTCCAAAGACAAAAAGGGAGTAGACAGGGAGTTAACTGGTCTCCATCAGCAGTTTTGCCTACTCTGCAAGGAGCTCCATGTTATCCATTGACAGCCTAAGATCATTTGTGTCTTTCTTCTTTATGCTTGAGTATGGATACCAGAACCCATCCTCTCTCTGGGGTCCTTACTTTCCTCCCCTCTTATGGCTTCAAGTTTCTCCATCAAGTTCTTGCATTTCTCAATAGACACTTTCAGAATATTATAGCTCTGCTCACAAATTTTTTTAACCATCAAATCCATTTTTTTCCTTTTTTTCTTCCTGTGAAGACATATGCTCCTCAATCTTCTTGATTTCACCCTCTTTGCTATTTATTTTTTCCTCCATAGTTAACACCTTAGTACCCAGTTCCCCAAAGGCTTCACCTTTTTTAATGGCTTCAGTCCAGTTTTTCAGATTGTTAACCATGGAATCTTCCCCAAATGTAGCTATTTTTATCATACCCACAGTCTTTGCCTGTTCATTAAAATCAGTCTTTATTTTTTTAATTTCCTAAGCAATAGTGGCCATGAACTTCTCGAAAGAGAGGATGCTATCTTTCTAAGCTGCTTCAATATTGAAGCTCTCCTTAGCATTCATAGTTTTTTCAGACTTAGTTTTACCCTGAAGACTAACCTCTGTTTCTTCAATCTATGTTTTAGTTTTTTCCTTTTCTTGCTCCATGTTCTCTTTATTATCCAAAGTCTCATGACTAGGGATCTCCTCATTAGATGAAATAAGGACTTGGTAGAGATCTTAGGCCTGAAGTTAGCTTTCCTTTTTCTCTGACTCTTGGGAGTTTCCTCTTCTTCAATAAAACCCTCCATATTAGGGTTCATGTCCTCATTCCCCAGTTTGTACTTGGAAATTTTTGAAGAACTACCCTTCAAATTTCCCTTACCCTTGGTTCTAGGAATGTTCTCATCCTTAGTTTCTTTATCAAATCTATCCCCTGAATCATCATCTCCAGTCTCCACATCATTGAGAATTTTGCCTTTACCTACAAATTTATCCAACTTCCTCATTTTTAAAACATCCTAAATGAGGACCATTAACCCTTGGTGGGAAGCATGATACCCAAAAGGGTCTTTCTAAAATTCTTTCATGGTGACATTCAGAGAGCTCATTAAGTAGAAAGGAATACTAATATCTTCATTATTCCTAAAATAGTTTAATATAACAAAGTGATTCCTATAGGCTCTAGTAAATCTACCATCTAGGGTAAGATAATAGATAGCTGCATAAAGCACAAAACACCATGGATGACTAATATTAGCAGCAATAAAAAATCCACCTACCTTCTTGGCAAGTCTGTCAGCCTCCTCATCATTCTCAGGGAAATGCTCATAATCTTTATCAGAATAACTCCTATCTTGGTAAAATTTCATGCCATGCATAGGGAGACCAGTGGCCTCCACTATGAGTTCCTCTATTATTTCAATCCATTGATTATTGCAATTGATTTTACCTTTTATCCAATTATGCATAGAGAAGCTTTTAATTGCAGGGTTTCCTCCATGAAGCTTTTCTATATACGCAACAAATTTTCCTTTATGTAGAATTTCCCACACTTTGTCATTCTTCTTCCATTAGCTACAATCCAAAGGTTCATGTCTTTTCTTTCCTCCTCCCATTCTGTATATTCTTTTAGTACTGTTCTGGTTCTCTCTATACTTAATAATGCCATTGTTCTCCTTTTCAATAATATTGTCCTCAATATTCATGAACCCCCAAAATCTATGCATAAAAATAATACAACCCCAGGTGGTATTATAGAGGATTAAATCCTCATTATTAGGACATACAAAACTCGTGTAATCTATATTCATTAAAATAAATGAATCTCAATTCTCTACCTACCATAGATCAAATCCATATGTGTGAGGGATTTGAGATCGTACGACAAACTACATTCATCATTCCAAGTATAAACTTGGTCACTTCTGCATGCGTAGTTGGCCGCCCAATCGGCACAAATATTTCCTTCATAGTACACGTGTGTCACAATGCATTTATTCATGTCCTTCATTATAGATTTGGCATAAACAATAATGTTTCTAATCATCCACGAGGGTTTAGATATATTGTTGAGGGCTTTGACAATATTCAAAGAATCCCCTTCAACCCAAATATTTCTATAGTTATTTTCTTTTGCCAAAATTAAACCATTAAGGGCAGCTAAAGCCTTGGCCATATGATTATTTTGGACCCCTATAGGGATAGCCCTTGCAGAAATACAATTCCCTTTCTCATCATGAATGATCATACCACATCCTGTAATTCCAGGATTACCCTTCAAGGCCCCATCAAAGTTAATCTTAACCCAACCATTCGGAGGAATTTCCCAAACAATTCCTTCTCTAATGTTATTATGAATTTTCTCATCAAACTTGATACCCCATTTTTCAAGGACAGTCCTATCTTCTTTACCTTCAAGGTTCTCTTTGACTTTCATAATTTTGAAGTTTTCCATAATCATGTTTAGGGATTTCCTAAATAAGATATTAGGGGGAGTAGCATTCTCTCTGAAGATTCTTTCATTTCTTTCCTTCCAAATTGCCCAAGCAATATGGGGAAGCGCGATTTGCCAGATCTTTCTGATGCAATCACTCTTAGAATTAAAACTCCATGAAGTGAACATATTCTGGATATCATTGGGTAAAACCCATTCAGCATTGAAGGCCTTCATCTAGTAAGACCAAACCTCATTAGCATAATTGTAGTGAATGAACAAATGATTGACCATTTCTTCCTCTTCCCGACACAGAACACACATATTAGTAATATACATACCTCTATTCTTGAGATTGTCAAGAGTGAGGATTTTATTTTGAATCATAGTCCAGAAGAAGATGTTGATTTTAGGGGTAAGCCCTTTGATCCAATCCTTGGCCCAAAAGGGGTTATCCTTATTCTCCTCATTAAGATTATAAGTTGATCCCACAGTAATATTACCATTCGTAGCATCTTTCCAGATCATAGAGTCTTCTTCTGTATTAAGAATCATAGAGTTGAGAGTGATATTAAGAGATAGAAGGGCATTGGCCATAGTAGTAAGATCCTTCGAAATCCCATTAAAATTTTAATCCATGACCTTAGTGCTGAATCTTTCTTTGCATAAAATAGAAAAAGGGCCCCAAACAGTATTCATAACAAGAGGTTGACTGCCTATCCAAATATCTTCCCAAAAATCCACTCTGTTTCCCTTGCCAATTTTCCATTTAACACCTTTTCTAATAATATTCTTTATTTTTATCACATTCTTCCATATGCAAGATCCCATCAAGATATCTTCTGTATTAAGAAAATCAATAAGAGAGTCAGATTTTCTATTGTATTTACTATGCCAAATTGAATTCCATTCACCCTTCAGATTGAAACCCCTCTAGCCAAGATTAGCTAGAAGAGCTTCATTCATTATTTTTATTTTCCCTATACCCAAACCACCTTTTGACTTGGGAATACAGACTTTATCCCAGGCAATAAGGGAAAATCTGTTGGATTTTTCAACACCATTCCAAAGGAGGTGCCTTTGAATTTTTTCAATAGCCTCAGCAAATTTGTTGGGAATCCTGTAGAGACTTAGAGCATAAGTAGGTATACTCTAAAGTGAAGATTTGAGGAGCTAAATCTTACCAGCTTGGCTGAGAAGAGAACCTTTCCACCCAGCAAGTTTCTTGTGAAATTTGTCCACCAGAGAGCTCCAAAAGGAATGTGGTGGATTATTCCCAAGGGGGAGACCCAGATAGGTAGCAGGGAGCTCCTCAATTTGACAGTGCATAATTCTGCTAATCTTGTGCTGTCTATACTTAGGAGTATTAATAAAATAAATAAAACTTTTATTCCAGTTGATAAGCTGACCAGTAGCCTTACCATAATTGTTGAGAATTTTTTTGAGATTCATGGCTTCATTAATGGTAGCTTCCCCCATAAAAATGGAGTCATTCACAAATTGCTAGTGGGAGCACACATAGTTAGAAGATGAAGGTTTTAACCCTTTGAGGTCCCCATTTCTGACAGTGCTCTTAATGTACCTACCCAGACATTCAGCAACAATAATGAATAGAATAGGAGATAAAGGATCTCCCTGCCTAAGACCTTTGGAAGATTTAAAGAAGGCCGAAGGAGAACCATTAACAAGGACCGAGAAAGGGGGAGAGGACACCAACATCATTAAATTTTTTATACATATAGGGCTGAAACCAAAGGAATTTAGAACATTCTGCAAGAAGTTCCAATAACCTCTATCATAAGCTTTGGAAAGATCAATCTTGAGGTTGAATCCATCTCTTCTAGCCATAGTCAGAGAATGTATGTTTTCATGGACAGTAATGATAGAATCTAAAATTTTCCTTCCAGGAATAAAGCCAGTTTGTTGGTGAGCAATTATCTTAGGTAGCAATTTTAGAATCCTAGAGGTGATGACTTTTGATATGATTTTGTAGGAGGAATTACACAGACTGATAGGACATAAGAGGTCCATAGTATCAGCCCCAGCTTTTTTCAGGATTAGAGCATTGAAAGTACCATTCATTTCTCTGAGAATTTTAGTAGAACCAAAGAACTCTTTGATAGTGTCAGTTATATCCTTATGAATGATCTCCTAATAGTCATGAAAAAAAATATAGTAAAGCCATCAGGACCCAGAGATTTATTGCCATTAAAGGAAAAGACAGCCTCTTTGATCTCATCATTAGAAGGAATGGCAGAAAGAAAGTAATTATCATTATCATTCAAGATATTAGGTATACTTTGTAGGAGGTTACTTTGGAGGTCCTAATCAAGTTGGTCATCCTGGGATAAAAGATTAAAGAAAAGGCCTCTAGCTTCCTTAGAAATATCCTCCTCCTTTTCCATTTGTCTTTTGTCAACTTTGAGTTTTGATATCCTATTGGCTGCCTTGTGTTTGGTAGCTGTTAAGTGAAAGAATTTTGTATTCCTATCCCCCTCTCTCAACCAAGTGTTTCTAGATCTTTGCTTCCAGAAGATTTTGTCTTTGTGCACAATGTCATGATATTTACTTAGGATTTTTGTTTCCTATTCTTTGAGATTATTCACATACCCATCCATTTTAATAGAATCCTACACCTCTTTAAGTTCAGTTATAATATCAGCCTTTGAAGAAAAGATATTACCAAAGGTTTCTTTGTTCCACTTCTTAATTCTGTCTTTCACATGTTTCAATTTATAGGTCATCCTGTACATAGCTATTCCTTCTATCTTAATATTCCACCATTCACTAATTTTGAGGTACATTTCAGGATGAATAGTCCACATTTTTTCAAATCTGAAAGGGTAGTTCTTACTTCTAACAATAGGATTAGCAATAAACAATAGCGGGTAATGGTATGAGCCTTCCCTAATAAAGGTAGTTAAAGAAAAATTGTACTGTTGAAACCATTCACTGGAAATTAAAGCTCTGTCTAATCTTACCTGGATCAAAGCTTTGCCTGCTCTCTGATTAGACCAAGTATAATTGATACCTTGAAGATCAATATCAGTAAGAGCTTGACTAGAAATGAAGTTCATTAGGTCAAACCTACTTTCTAAATTAGGTTGAGTTCCTCCCAATTTTTCATCTTCCTTAAGAGGGGTATTGAAGTCCCCCATAATAAGCCAACTCTTAGAATCAAAAGACTTCCTGACATGTTCCAGCTTTGTCCAGAAAGAATATCTCCCTTTCTTGGTATTGGGAGCATAAATATTTGTAAGAATCCAATAGGTACCTTCCTTGATATGGTGGAATCTTATACATCCAATATTATTTTCCTGCATAAGGACATCACCCTCAATGATATCCCCATTCCAAAAAGTGACAATACCTCTTGAGGCCCCTTCCGAGCTACCTCCACTACAACAGTTATTTATATAGTATTTGAGCTTTTCTACTTTCTCCTTAGCCATTTTAGTTTCTTGGATGAGAATGATATCCAGTCTATTATCTCTAACCATATTTCTTATAAGACCTGCTTGTGAGGGTTATTTAACTCTCTTATGTTCCAAGATATGATCTTCATTTCTTTTTGGTAATACCCAGCTGGGTAATAGTTTTCTGTGTTCCATCTGCTATATTTCTAGCCACTTCTTGATTTCTTTTTCTAGACCTTGGTGGTCTTCCTGGTGGTGAGAGCTAGCATTCTCCAACATCTGGTTGAATTTTTTTGGCATTCTTCTAGCCTTTTTTTGTCATCCCCTTCTTTTGTTTCATTTTTTCTGCCATATTGGGGTTGTCTTGTTTCTCAAGTAATTTATCTATTTCCTCTTGGTCTCCCCATTTTGGTTTATCTATTTCCTCTGAATCTTTCCTATCCTCTTGTGATGAAATTTGTGTCATCTCTGATAGTCTTGGACCTAAGACAATATCTTGTTGAGCATCTAAGAAGATATTATTTTCAAAGAATTTTTCCTAATCTCCCTAGTTAGAAGGTAGTACCTCTTCTTCTTGTGTGGTTGACTAGTTATCTTCTTGCTCGATGTTTTCCTTTACAACATAAACTTTACTAATTTCATTGTTCTCATCTTCTAGTGTATCCTTGACAAAATATATCTTGTCACTCTTGGCTGTTTCAGACTCATTAACTTGCTCCTTCTAATCTTTCCTATCTTTTCCTGATCCTACTGTCACATTTTTCTCTTGATAGTTATGTATCTCTCCTTTATCTTTCCCTTCCTTTTCATGATCTTTAGATAGACCATTTTTTTATTCTATGGTTTTCTCTATATTCTTGAGTTCCTTGCTACCTTCCTCTTCTGATGGACCAACACTTTTTCCAATCAGCTTCCACTCTTTTTTCTGATGAAGATTCTTGACTTTGTTCAGAGGACATTTCTTTGCCCAATGCCCCATTTTTTTGCATCTGAAACAAGTGAAGGGTACTGATTGATATTCAATTTTTTGAATCCATTTTCCTAATCTTGATTCTAACTATATTTCTTTTGGCATATCAACATTTGGTATAATTCCTATACATATTCTAGTATGTGTGAGTCTTCTTCTAGACTCCGTAACCGGATCGATAGAGAGAAGTTCTCCAAAGGATCTAGCTATACCTGCAAAAATGTCCTCATTCCAGTACTCTAAGGGAAGTCTTGAAAGCTTTGCCCAGACTGGGAATTGGACTATAAAATCTTCATGAAGAGCCATATTTGGGTACCATTTCTGTAGGATCATATTATTTTTTCCTATACACCATGGCCCACTGCATATAGCTTGTGTTCTATCTTCTTGACATGAGAAAAAAGGAGACCAAACCCTTTTTCATAGCTATCACTTCAACCTGACCTTTGAGCTTCCATCTCTTGTCAACATACACTCTAATCACTTCAATATTAGGCCTAATCCCAATGAATCTCCCAACTAGGGCATTGTCCATTTTTCTAATATTATGGTCGATTACTTGATCAGGGATAGAAATAGCATATCTGCCCTCAAAAATATTAGATATGTTTCTAATGGGCAGGTGTATTGACTTACCTAAGGGTTTTACACCGAATAGGGATGCCCATTTGACTGTCCCTTTCCCTAGTATGAGGCCCCCACTTGGGTCCCCATCTCCCATGAAACCATGCACTTTCCCATCCACATTTCCACCAGAATCAGTGGAGCCCTCTGTGGTAGAAGGGCATGCAACACCTACGTCACCTGTATAGTTTGATTTCATTGAGAGGTTTGAATTGCCCACACCTATTTTCCCACTTCCCAGCCACTCCTCATTTCCCACTCCTTGCTCCATTTTATCTGATCATGTTATAAGCATGTTATCTTAGGAGTCATAGCCCCGATATAAGTATTATCTGTATCAACTAGAAAATAGAATTCTTCATAGTGCTTCTCCACTAGTGACTTAGGAATCCTAGTCCTTAATCTCATTCTATTCTTGAATTCTACAAAATATTTCCCCATAATGCTATTTAAATTACTTCCTAGTTTCTCCATACATTCACTAATCTGAACTGTAATGGGTCTATCCATTTCCCAAACAATATTTCCCAATGTAGGAAATGTATCCTAAATGTAGAAAAATATACAGACTAGTAAGGAACCAAACTTACATGATGAGCTCTTAGCCTTTTTGATTGATGCTAGGTTCTCAGCTAATTATGTTTGTTGTAGCTCGGCAAGATCATATGTATGATTCTTCTTAACAATTTTCCATGCCTGATCAACGGCTGTACAAGGAACACTATCCAATCTGCTAGACTGATAGAACTTATGTTCTATTACTCTTACTCCAAAATCAAGTTCTAGGTCTATAATTGTAGAGATAGTCATACCTCTATTGTTCCATACGACTCCAGTGTTCAATGTAATTTCTTCTTTTCTGTTATCCCTCATGGCTCATTTCCCATTCACTGTCGGATATCCAGTCACTCGATGAATCATGCTTTTGGTGATCTTGGCTGGTCCATTATTCAACCACATACACATGTCATGAACTTGACTAAGGTGTTGGAAATATGGATGGAGTAACTGAGAGGGGAGGGGTGAATTAGTTACCACAAAAATAAATCCACAAGTCCCTTAGATGTCTTAAATATATATTGCTGTTACTCGGTAGATAAACTTATCATTGTTCATTAAACATTCACAGTTATTGACATGCATAAATCAAATAGCATAAACACAAGTGAAAAAAGTAACACCAGATATAACGTGGAAACCCAATTTGGGAAAACCACCAATGCAACTAGTTACTGATTTTCACTCTTCTGAAGTGAGCCCTGTTAGGAGCCAACCCTGTTAAAGGTTACAAAACACA
>MU225386.1:359251-377230 GCA_018584345.1 Thuja plicata
CAACTTGATCTTTCATATATATCCTTTAGGTTATCAAGTCGGCCCAAATACAAATTACAATAAATATTACATTGGTCGGCTGCATATACAAGTTCCAATTAATAAATATTACACTAGTCGGCTGCATAAACATTTCACTGATGCTCGGTGAACACTGTAGATTCTGCAAAAATCCTTCGGTAACCGACTGAACTCGGTAAGTATTGCGAACTCGGTAAAGACTGACTTTCCTTCACATATTCTTTGATGACCGACTGAACTCAGTAAAGACTAAATTTTTGATATAGTATTCTGGAGCGCTCGGTAGACTCTGTAAATTGCTTCTCTTACCGACTGAGCTCGGTAGACTCTGTTAGATGGCTGATATGACATTTGTGTAACATCAAGGACAATACACAATTAAACAATTGTTTCCAACATAAGGATAACCTTAATCCATTCTTCTTTGAAACCTTCTAGAAAATCTAGGGCACGAGTTAACCCTTTGTCGGCTAAATGTTTGAATTCTTCCTTCAAAACTCCATTGACACACAATTTGCTATAGGATTTCATTATTTCACTATCACCTACTTCACCAATCTTAACCATATAACACTATTGAACATCATGGATCATGATTACCTTGGGTGGAATGGATGAGAGGGCTCCCATTAAATCACTCTAAATTTCACTTTCATGAATGGCTCAAAAGTTGAGAGGTTCACATTCATCACTCTGTACTAATTGAATTTGCTATGGTTCTACCTCCATACTCTTAGCTGGTGCGGAAGAACTTGCAGGCATGATCTTGAAGTTAGGGTTCGAGAGGTGAAAAATAGAGTACCTCAGCAAGCAATGTTTCACACTTTTCACCTTAGGATTTCTGACGGCATGCTGATGAAATCTTTGATGTTAACTTAGTTAAGATCAATTCTGCAAATCACTTCAATCGCTCTGTAAACAGTAAAAATTGCAAGGTAAAAATGAAGTGTCAACTACTCATCCTTTATAGACTTTGAAAGGTCAAGGTAGGTAAGCAATGAATGTTTTTCCCATTGAGTTAGTGCAAGCCACCTGTCCTTGGCTTTAACACAACTTGCATCCCACTCGGCTTACTACACTCGGCCATCATAAAATTTTACTCGGCCAACAAAACTTGGCACTCACTAAAGAACTCATCCTTAGTGTCCATGATTGGTGCTCAACACCTATAGTGCAATTTTCTCATCTCGGCATTTGTCAAAAAAAAATATGTCTTGGTGCATCTTATCATATGCGAATATGGACTTTTGTACATTGCATGTTAGGAACTGATCTAAGATAAGAATTTTAGATGCAGTTCCTTACATACCTCTTTTTCTTAGTTGCAGATGATGTGATCACCTGATCCATTGGATTGGGTGATCTTGGCTTCACTAGCTTCACTGCTACATGGTTCAGACTTCTTAACCCATGTCTTGTTCATCTGTGCTTTGATTTTCTCAATAGTGGGAGCAGGTACCCTAGTCTTACAATCTTTCCTTGTATGACTAATTTTCAGACAACTGTGGAAAACTAGGCTTCCATTCATCCAACTTTTGGATTTTCCTTTGAAATGTGTCCTTATGCAATTTTTTGGAACATGTCCATACTCACCATTGTGCGTGTGTATTAGGGAACCTGTTGAGAAAGACACAAACACTCAATAAGTCATTGCATTAGTTCAAAAGGTTAGATAAAACATGTATAACCTCACTAAAACCAACCTATTGCTTGCTAACTAGGAAGAGTGTAATTAATAACATATTAGCCCTCAGAATATGCCACAAATCAATGATGAATACAACCTACCATGAAGGATTTTGGATTAAAAACAAGCTAAAAATATGATAAAATATGCATTCTAGCTCTAAAAGATGAAATGAAAACAATGTAAAAGCATGGAATAATGAGTGAAATATAATTCTAGTGTTAATCTAGTAGCATAACGATGCATTTACAATGTAAGGTGAAGGCTTCTTTACTCTCAAAAATGGCCTCTATTTATAGAAGAATGGGAGAGAGAGAGAGAGAGGAGGGACAAGGTGAATTAATGAGGTAAGGGCCTCATTAATGGTGGTGTAAGAAGCATTAATGCCTTGGACATTAATAAAGCATGGGAGAGACATAGGCTTAAGTCATCTTCATTAATAAGGCATTAATGAAAGCCTCAAAGAAGCAAGGGAGGGTGTAAGAGGATGACTTGAGAAGGTGGACCTTAAGAAAATCAAGCTTGAGAAAGTAGCTTTTCTTAAGTGGGTTGAGTTGTTAAATATTTATTAATGGATTGTGACAACATTAGGAGGTGGGTTAGAGTAGAATTAGGATTAGAATTAGATTAGCAAGGGGGGAATAGGTTGGGATGGGTTAGAACCCAGGGTAGAAGTGGTTGAGATAGGTTAGGTTGGGGTTTAGGGGAATATTAATAAATGAATTAAACTTATTTAATTCATTCAAAAATAGGAATTTAATTATTTAAACAATTTGATTACTTTTTAATAATTAGGGGACTATAGCCATTTTAATGAAATTAAATAGGCTAGGGGAATGGGTTATTTGCAAGTGGGTAATTGATTTAGGGATCTATTTAATTCTTTTATAATTAAATACTATCGCCATGTTTGATTTTCATTTGATTTAATTGGTTTGAATTGATTTAAATTGTATGGCTATAATATTTAATATAAATTAGTGATAAAAATCACCTAGGACATTAAATTGATTTGAATAATTATGCCAAGCAGTAATAGGGTCGTTTGGACATAATCGAGGGTATGATCACACTTAGGGAAAATAGGGTCCATATAAGCCTCCAAAATTACCATTTCACTATTCATTTTCACATTCCTCCATAGAAATTCAGAGAGCTCTGTAGAAAAGATGGTAGCCCCTGTGAGGAAGCACCAATTTGAGATGAGCCGCCGACACTAGCGACCAGCCGACTACCCACCGCTAGTAAGTGCTCGATAAAATATCTTGTAAATTTGGCATTTTTGAATTTCATGCATTTTTGTGAATTTTAGAGGCATTTGAACTTAGGATTGCATCTAGGATTCTAGATCACATCCTGTTAATCTCGACTCGAATCCAGTTTTTCCCAGGTCGTAACTAGTTTTTCCAGATTTCTGTGTCACATCTAGGTTTTCCCAGATCGCATCTAGTTCCTTAGGTTTTGCTTTGGTTTTAGTTAAAATGCATCAGGGGATCGCGTCCCATTTACTTGGGATCGTACCCCATGTTTAGGATTGCATCCTATTTTTTGGGGATCACATCCTGTATTTCCAGGATTGTATCTGGAAGAAGACTTAGATTTTTTAATGTGTTGATCTGTTTGTGTCTTGCGAACTAGTAATGACTTAGTTGTTTTAGTAGGCTGCCTCTATTTGTAGATAGAATTTTGATGTGTGTTTTTTGTGACCAAAATTAGGCCCAGTTTGAGGTAGTCACTTTTTGCGACACTTATCTTGCATGGGTACTTGCATTGTCTAGTTGATTGTCAGATGATGAGTAGACCATTGTGGCCCAATGCAGACTACGGTCCTTGATAGGTTTACCTGAGATCAGGGTAAACCATGGTTTGTTGACTACACTTGCTAAGAGATGGAATTCTGAGAATAACTCCTTCCACCTACTGACTGGAGAGATTACGGTGACGCAGAATATCTGGAGGATTCTGCGCATACTGATGGTTGGACATGAGGTCTTTTTTGAGTCCAGAGCTGGCATAGTGATTGGCACTACACATAGCTTATTTCAGGATGATACCATAGACTGTAGATATTTATCATGGGATTATATGGTCGATCACTATGATCATTTAGCTGTGTACCTAACAGGCTTGGTAGGCGGCATCCTCATGCTGGATAGAGGTTAGCATGGATTCTTAGTTGGCTGGGTGAGCATGGTCGGGCAGATGATCACCCACCATCAACATTTTTCCTAGGGGAGCTGCATATTAGCTCATATGTATAGAGAGCTTCATGAGATCGTGTACCACCACACCCGCAGCATGACTGTGGGCATTCTTATTTTATAGCTTTGGGCCTGGGAGCACATTCTTGTCACATGGCCAATAGTAAATAGGCAAAGGGTACCTAATTATCCCTATGTGTACATGTATGCAGGTCTCTTATAGTAGCCCCATCTTGGCAAGGTCGAGTATTGGCGTCACCTTTTTGATGACATGACAGAGGTCGTCTAGCGACCTTATTTAGATTGTGAGGTGTGGACATCTGATGCTTGATAGGTTCCATTTTTTTGTTAGAGTAGATATCTGATAGGCTGAATGAGATACATCATAAAGCACTTCTTGATTAGCAGAGTTTTGAGACAGTATGGCCGGTGACAGGCCCATACAGAGGATGTTATACTATATGCTCATATCCGAGATGAGGCATCCCAATGGGGTGCACGGATGACTTATGAGACCACCTCCCAGGAGATATGAGACATGGTGGTAGTAGACTAGGACCCTCATCCAGATGTCAAGGATTTAGGGGTTTCAAATGGGTATGCTACCGAGATGCTTCAGTATCCCTTTCTGTGATTTATTGTGCCTGAGGAGATCATTCCTCGTATAGAGGAGACACTCGATTATGATCCTAATGACCGACCCATCAGGGGTAGAAGAGGCAGAGATAGAGCTCCTGGGAGACATGGGGGCCATGATGGTGGCAGAGATGGTGGTAGGGATGGAAAGTGTCCTCCTCTGGATGATGGACATGATGGAGATGACAGGGGTGGTGGCGGAGAGGTCATTGATACAGGTGGTCCCAGTGGCAGTGGATAGGGAAGATGACAGAGGTTTAGATTTGTGGCCCCACAGAGAGATACTATCCCATTACTTACTGCAGAGCAGTAGAGACAGTGGCAACAGAGAGCTCAGGAGCAGGATCCTCGTAGGGATGGAGATCCTTTATCGAGATGTGAGCAGGAGAGGGAGAAGCTCTGAGCTCAGATTATAGCATTAGAGGCTAGAGCCACAGTAGCAGAGTCTAGGCTGGCCATATCAGATGCGTTGTTGTTAGATCGAGACAAGTAGATAGAGAGGTTTAGGGAAGAGAGGGACACACAGGCCCACACAATAGTCCATCAGGGATAGAGGGCCACATATTACTATGCCCTATATCACACCGTAGTGCCAGAGGGACAGAGAGCTCCCACATTTTCTTGAGTGGCCCAATAGTCAGAGGGGGCTATGCCGCCTCCATTAGCACCTTTTACACCACCTCCTCCTCCTCCTCCTCCTGACCAGGGAGAGGGGGTGGGATAGAGCTAATATTGTTGTATCATTTTGTTCATTTTGAGATCATACATGTATATCTAGATCCTGCTGAGATCCCCTCTTTTGTACATTACATTCATACATATATCTGATTCATTTTTGGTGTACTGATTCTCTTTATGCTCACTGATACACTTCATGCCTTCTGATACACTTTATGTTTTGAGATTGTATCATGTTTATATATCTAATGCAGTCACTGGATTTTGACATGTTTCATGAGTTTTCTTTGCTTTCACAAATGTGGTAAATGTATCTTTTGAACATGTGATGATAATCTTGATCTCTTGATGAGTTAGTTCGTAGATGATAACATCATTTTATGATTTGGATGTGATGATTCATTACCAATATAAATATGTTATAAAATGATACTAATGTGAAAATGTAAATGTATGTTTCTTTTATTTTTCCAGTTATGCAAAATAGATGTATGGATGCACTCAGGATGTAGAAGTAAAAATGCAATACATGGATGCTTTATTTTTTTATATTTTCTAGTTTTTGCTTTTCAAATGAATGCAAAATGTATGTTATGGATGTGCAACAATATTTAATATTAGTAATATAGATGATGTAATTAACTTGATGTTTAGAAGAAGATAGAAACCATTTTTGAGCTGAAAATTCCTTATATTGTTATTGTTGGTACAAATGCATCAGGAAATCTCTAAATGCAGCTATATAAAGACTCTTAGGAATTGTCATTGATTTAGCAAATTTTTGAAACATTTTTATCATCATTGGGTGCTTGTCAGAATGGATACCATTGGATAGTACAACCATCACTAATACCCACTGATATTATGATAATATGAATACTATATTTTATTGAAATGTCAAAAATAGACTTAGGCATCAAGGCATAGAAGCTAGGATAACAAAATAGTCACCTTCCTTTTAATATACCAGATTCTGAGTAAGGCAAGATATTGGACCCGCAATGACCTTGAAAATTCAAATCCTTGGGTACATTATTATTCATATACCTTAGTGAGAATCTGGATCAGAAAATAGACAAGGAAATTGTGCCAAACTCACCGTAGTTGACACATAACGAAGATAGAGATATATGCGGCTATCTACTCATAGTAGAAGCTCTTACCATAAACATCCAAGTTAGGTGAAATTTATAGGATCATTTGGAAATAATCACCATATAGAAAAAATCAAGAAAACATTATGCCCCCTATCCTTGTGACTCTTTTCCTTTGCACATACATCATTGAGTAACTAAGAAGACATAATAAATCATCAATTGAGAATCAATCAAATAAAATTTATAATTACTTAGGTGCCCCTAGTTGAAAACATCATCAAGAAATTAAAGAATCATAATCAAACCATTATCAAACTGTGTGTTTAAATAGTACTTGTTCATTTATCTCTCAAACACAGTAAAGATTCATTAATCAGAAAATTGTAATACCAACAATATGGTGTTCCATGTTTGTGCATTGATTAGGATAATTCATTCATGTTTGTGATCCAATATAGCCTTTGTATGAATGATGTTAATGCCATGTCCCATGTTTTGAAAAGACACCCTTGTTTTGGAAAGTGACATTGTTTTGCATGTATCAAGAAACATTGTGTTTGTGAGGCAAACTAGCCTAGAGAAACCTAGCAACTGCAACCGGTTATGCCAACAAAGATGCCCCCAGTGCAGAATGACTTATTCCTAAGATGAAAAGATAGACAAATCCCAAGCGAGGACAAGATAGTCATGTAGGAAAATGAAGTCAGCATATGAGCATAGAAAAAATTATGAAGGCCTAGTAGCAGTAGTGCATTGATAGATGGAGCACAGAACACAAGTGACGCCTGATTGCTAGGTTTTCACCACTTGGCAAGATCTTTTTCTTTCTTTTTTTGCTACCAAGATGCCTATTTTAGTAGGTGCTCATCAAGGCACTTTTCTCTTTTTCAATTTTTTTTTCTATTTTTTCTTTTTTGAATGTTTTTGTAGTATAAAGGCACCTGTTTACCAGGTTTTCACCAAGGATACCCTTTTCTGTAGGACTTTTTTCCACTATTTTTGGATTTCTTTAGGATCAATTTTCTGAATGTTTTTGGTATTTTGCAAGAACTATTTGTTGTACAGGCTCTGCTAGCCGAACATTAAGCATAGAACCACTTCAAATGTAGAGTGTTGATAGGATCTGGAAGAACGTCTCCCTTAGGTGTAGCTAACCGATAAGCTCTAGTCCCAAAAGTAGTAGTGATAACATAAGGTCCTAGGCAGTTTGGTTCAAACTTTCCTTTTTTCTCTTTTTTAGGCTGGTTCTTTAGATTCTCCTTGAGGACAAGGTCTCCCACTTCAAACTTGCATGGTTTGACCTTCTTGTTGTAACCTTTGGACTTTCGTGCTTGGTACACTTTGAGGTGATCGAACGCTTATTGTCTGCGCTCATCTAGTAAGTGCAGAGAATTTACCCTATCTATGCGGTAATGCTCATCAATAACCAGTCCTTGTAAAGATATCCACAAAGAAGGGACTTCAAACTCAATAGGTAGTACTGCTTCAATGCCATAGACTAGAGAAAATGGTGTGGCTCCAGTTGGTGTTCGGATGTTTGTTCTATAGGCCCATAGTGCTAGATTTAGTTGTAGATGCCAGTCTCTGCCAGATTTGGTTACAGTTCTGTGTAGGATTTTGAGAATATTCTTATTCGATGCCTTAGCCTATCCATTACCTTGAAGATAATAGATTGAGGAGCAATGTTGAGTGATATGGAACTGTTCACAGAGGTCATCAATGTCTTGATTTTTAAACTGGCCCCCATTGTCTGTCACAATTGAAGAGGGTATCCCATATCTACAAATAATGTAGTTTAGAATGAACGTAGCCACCTGTTTGCTAGTGGCTTTGATTAGCAACATAGCTTCAACCCACTTTGTGAAATACTCAGTGGCTGTAATGATAAACTTGTGTCCATTTGAAGAGTTGGGATATATTTGTCCAACCAAGTCAAAGGCCCATTGCTAAAATGGCCAATGTGTTATGAAAGGTATGAGTTCTCTGGAAGGAGCATGAATAAGGTTTCCATGTGTCTGGCATTTAAGACATGCTTTTGAAAATTGAATAGCATCTTTCTCCATGGTAGGCCAATAATAGCCTACTCTAAGCAGTTTCTTGGCTAATGAAAAGTCATTCGAGTGTGATCCACATACACCTTCATGGACATCTTTTAATGCTAGATCAAACTCTTCTAGTTCTAAACACCGAAGAAGTGTACCATTGAGACTATGTTGATATAGGTTGTTAGTTATGAGGACATAACGCGATGCTATCCTAATCAGGGATCTTTTCTCATTTTTGGATAGATTAGGGGGAATGGTTTGGTCTGAAAGATAAGAAATGATACTGGCATACCGAGATTGATTTGGGGTTTTTAAGGCACACATTACCTAGTATTCAGGGGTATCAAAGGCAGGATAGGATATTTCTTCCACCAAGAATTCATAACGGAATTGATGCTCCTCTAGTTGTAACATGGATGCCAAGGTAGCCATAGCATCCGCAGCTTTGTTCTTTGATGTTGGTATCTGTTGGAAGGTGATGAAGAAAAAATACTTCTTCAGATCATCAACTAGTTTCTTGTAGGGCATCAAATTTTCATCTTTTGTTTGATACTCCCCATTGACTTGATTGATAATAAATTGGGAGTCACCATACATGTGTAACTCAATGATTTTCCATTCCATGGCTAGTTGGAGGCCATTGACCAATGCTTCATATTTTGAGATATTTTTGGTGCATGGAAACATCAATTTGTAGGATTTGGGAATCTTGTATCCTTGTGGAATTATGAAGAGAACCCCTGCTCCAGATCCTTGTTGAGTGAATGAACCATCAAAGTACATTTTCCATGGATGTTCAGTGAGATGCATGATTGTTTCATCAGGGAATTCTATTAGTAATGGTTCATCATCTTGGAGTGGTGAATCCACCAATTGGTCTACAAGTACCTATCCTTTGATAGCTCTCCATTCTACATATTCAATGTCAAACTCACTTAGAATTAGGACCCATTTCACCAAATGTCCTGTTAGTGCTGTCTTGCTCAAAAGATACTTTAGAGGATCAATCTTAGTGATGAGCTTCACTATATGAGAAAGCATGTAGTGCCTTAATTTTTGTGATGTGAAGATGAATTCTAAACATGCTTTTTCTATAATTCTATAATTGAGCTCGTAAGTGACGAGTGTCCTACTGATGTAGTAGATAGCTCGTTCCTTCTCTGTTTCATCTTCTTGCACTAGTAGTCCTCCTAGGGATGTAGTTGTAGCTGAAATGTATAGGAGTAAGGGATTTCCATGAATAGA
The DNA here is from genome assembly GCA_018584345.1 of Thuja plicata. Classification (NCBI taxonomy): domain Eukaryota; kingdom Viridiplantae; phylum Streptophyta; class Pinopsida; order Cupressales; family Cupressaceae; genus Thuja; species Thuja plicata. The sequence goes on from MU225386.1 coordinate 368,862, forward strand.
TGCCATAAGAATAGGTGGAGTAGCCAGGTACCCCTTCAATTCTCTAAATTTTGCTTCACAGTGTTCATCCCAGTTGAATGGAACCCCTTTATGTAGTAATTTAGTAAAGGGTTGTGCCTTATTGGCAAGTTGGGACATGAATCTCCAGATAGACTGGAGTCTAGCTTGTAGTGTCCTCATTTGACTGATATTACGTGGAGGAGTCATCTCTAGAATAGCTTTTACCTTTGCAGGATCCACCTTGATTTCTTTCATTGATACTATGAATCCTAGGAGCTTGCTGGATTGGACCCCAAAGGCACATTTCTTTGGATTCTGCCTAAGTTGGAACTATTCCATTCGATCCAATATCTTTCTTAAGTCAGCAATGTGAGTACTTCTCTCCTTAGATTTTTCCAATGTGTCATCGACATAGTCTTCCATGTTCTTATGCATCATGTCATGGAATATTGTTGTCATAGCTCTTTGATACGTTGCATCAGCATTCTTTAGCCCAAATGGTATGATGTTCCAGCAAAATGTGCCCCATGTGCATGTGAATGTGGTTTTCTCTTGATCCTCAGGAGTGATCTTGATTTGATTATAGCCTGAAAATCCATCCATTAATGAATACATCTGAAAGCCAGCTATAAGGTCTATGATCATGTCAATATTTGGTAGAGGGAAGTCATCCTTAAAACATGCTTTGTTGAGGTCTCTAAAGTCCGTGTAGATCCTAATAGATTTATTGGATTTATAAATGGGGACCACATTAGAGATCCATGCTACATAGGTAATGACTCATATAAATCCAGCTTTCAACAACTTTTCTAATTTTTCTTTCACAAGTAACGCAACATGAGGATGCATTTTTCTAAGTTTTTGTTTAACGGGCTTGATCTCGGGAGCTATAGATAAGTGGTGCATAATGAGATTGGGATCTAGTCCTGGCATGTCAGTGTAGGACCAGGTAAAGTTGATCTTTTTCTCCTTTAGGAACTCTGTGAACTGCACCTTTTCTTCTTCTGATAAAGATTGTGCTAGATGAATTATTTGAGGATCTTCAACAGTGCCCAAGTTCACTGGCCGTGTTGGTTCAATCAATACTGAAGATCTTTCCTGAAAGTGTTTAGGGAGGATATCAAGAGTCTCATCCTTTGGTGCCTCAGAGAGGTTTTTACCATTGGATACATCTTTTTTCTTTACTATTTTGGGATCTGATACTACCACAGAGTGGTTTTCACCATCACTCCACTTTCTCTTTTTATTTTTTAGTTTGTGACTAAGAAAATTAATATCCTCCTGTGACATTTTCTCACTCCTTGCATTGGTGTAAGAAGGGTGAGGTTCACAGGCATTAAGGTAACAAGCTAGGGAGTGGTCATTGGGAAAGTTGAGGATAGGAATAGGATCTGTTTTAGCCCAATCAATTAGGTCTAGAAGAACCAATTTTAAGGAGTCAGATTCTGGGAAGGAGAACATTGCATTAGCATCACAACTATTAACTGACATGACACGGTCTATTAAGTTAATATCTTTGAGGTTTAGATCAATAAGAGTAAGATCATTGTTAAAAGGGTCATTGTCAGTTATATATGGATCATACTCTAGCGACTCGTCAGTAGATATCTCATCATCATCCCTTTGTAAAAGGAGGCTTCTTGCTTGTAGCCTATGAAATTATTCTAGAGTTATGTATTCACCAGTATCTCCATCAATGATTGGGGGAAGGAATTCTTCTTCTGCTTTAGGTGGGTCATCATCATTGAAAGGAGTGTTAGGTCATCTACTAGGAGCCGAGGAAGCTGCAAACATGTGAATTGTATCTATTCCAATATCTTCAGAGGCAATAGATATCCAATCCCATTCATAGTCATGAGATTCCATGACATCATCATCAGACTTGGTTAAGTATTCAAAAATGTTTATCTGATGTACTCGGTTAGCTGCTTGTAGATCAAAGTGAGGTAGATCAAGAATATGTGAAATTATGACCAATTTCCCCCAGTTAGGATGTAAATTTTGTGGTCAGGGGTCCTCTTGAGTGATTTTTTCTATGGTGTCCCCTACCTCTTGAATGGGAGGTTGTTCTAGTAAAGGAGAGTGAAAATCTTGCGGTATCTCAAAACTAGGTATATAGCATTCTCCTTGATATTCCAGATTCTCTCTACCAATATGTAGTAATCTTTCATAAGGCCATGGTTCCAATAGTATCTCATCAATTTTATCACTTGTTGTTTTAGAAGGTGGACTCTCTTTTGAAGTAGGTTTGTTGGATTGAGTATTAAATCCCAATCCTATTTTATCTCTGTTGAGGTGGAACTCCATGGGTATAGGTTCAACAATCCCTCATCCTATGTAATTTTGAGGTCCTTTTCCTTTGTAACCCATTTGCATGAGGAAATCATATCCCTTTCCATACTGTTCCAGAGATATTTTCACATGTTTGACCTCAGATTCCACTGGTTCACCTTTGTAAAGCCAATCCAAGACCGCCTGTTCTTCTGTGCTGTCTGAGGAAGATGTGGATGCCTTTATCATGCTAGTTTCTTTGTGTACTTCTAGTTCTTTGGATGCTATAGGTGTGAATGTTGAGGAAGGTTTTCCATAGGATCTAGGTGACACTAGAAGTTTTTTCAATGAGGGAGTTAGGTCTAGCTTGTATTCTCCCATACATGTTTCTTGAAGTTTCAAGGTCCTGCTAAAACTCTTCATAACCATGTCCTTGGTAGTTTCAGGAGAAACTACATCCCTAGCCTCTTTGTTGTGTGGGATCATGCTACCTACTTTAATATTGTTGCAAGTGTAGTTGGCATATGTGGGAATCGTCACTTCTATCCCATTATGTGGGAACTTTATAAATTGGTGATAAGTGGACAGTACAACTTGCATTTCATGAATCCATGGTCTACCTAGTAGAATATTATAGGCCAGTGGTAAATCTAGAACATGACATATAACGTTCCTTTCAATCAGTCCAACTCTGATAGGGAGAGAAATAAGACCCCTAGAGGATCTTTCTTCCTCATGATATGCTTTGATGGTGATCTTGTTTCTGGTGTCAATTGTTTGCTCTGAGAGACCCAGTCTCCTCACAAGATCCAGTGTACAGATATTCAATCCTGCACCTCCATCTATTAATACGCGTCTAACATGGGATTTATGAATAAGGACTTCAATATGGAGAGGTTGATTGTGTGGATGGGTCAATGACTTGTCATCCTCTTTAGAAAAGGAGACGTAGTGTGGCACTGAGATGTGATTGACCATCACTTGAAATTTTTATATATCTATATCCTTTAGAACATTAGTGACATGTAGAGCTTGTTCTAGGATTTCCCTATGCACCGTAGATATTTTGAGCAACTCAAAGATAGAAATTTTGGCAGCAGTTCATTGCAATTGGTCTACCAAGTCATATTTTTCTCTGGGGATGGTGACCACATGTTTTGCTGCTAGTTTAAGGATAGTCATAATAGGAACCTTAGATGTTGATGTTGATGTTAGTTTTGGAGGTCCTTTGATTGTAACTTGAGCTTGACTCTATGTTACAGCATTTGAGGAGGATGAAGCACCTTTAATTGTGATCACATTGATGGCTTCAATTTTAATGTTAAGCATATTAATCACAATATCATTTTTTGAATAGGTGTAGCTTACCTCATTACCTTTCCCTTTGGATCCTTGATTGTAATTAGGAAATGGTTTATTGAATGTTGTGTGATCCTCATTGGTAGTATGTCCATGAACTTTGATCTTACCTCCTTCGATGAGGTCCTGGATAACATGTTTTAGTTTAAGGAAATTGTTAGTCTTATGTCCCTTCTTTTTGTGGAAGACACAATAGGAATTATCATCCCACCATCTGGGTTTGACCATTGGTTCCCATGGTTTAGAATTAGGAATTGTAAGAACTTTTTTATCCACCAATGTCTTCAAAAAAGTCTCAAGAGGTTCCCCTAAAGGAGTAAATGTTCTTTGGGGTTTTGAAGTCCAAGTTCATTCTTTGTTTTTATCATTGTTCATTTTGGGAATGAGAGGGGTTATCTTAGCATCTTTACTTTCTTTCATGCCGTTAGTTAGATTGAACGCTTCTGGTTTAGGATTAATGATAGAGGCATCAACCACTCCGTCATTAACAACATTTTTGTTTTGTTCCCACCATTTGGGTTTGGAGTTGGAGCTACTGCCTTTGTTCTCATTTTGAAGGGTGATCTCTCCCCTTTTGACCATGACTTCCTCAATACAGAGGGTATTTTTAATCATCCTATCAAAGCTAGGAGAGTCATGCATTTGTAGGGCATAGCTCAATTCAGGTACTAAATTATTAACAAAGATTTCCATCTTCTCTATTTCAGGAATGACCCTTGAATATCATGCAAAAATCTTCCTCCATCTTTGTAGGAAGCGTGTGAATGATTCTCCAATTTTCTATTTGGTATAGCATAGGTCCATCATAGTTATGTCATGTTGGATGTTGTAGGAATAATGTTGGATGAACTATTGCATCAACTCCTTGAATGTTTTGACCTTAGGGTTCAATTTTGAAAACCACTCCATGGCATTACCACCTAGACTTCCTGGAAATAGTCGCATGAGGTAAGTGGGTTTGTGCATGTACTCAATGCTTAGAGCACAAAATTCTCTTACATGGTCGTGTGGATTAGTTTCTCCCATATATTTTTCATATTTTGGCCTTACCACATTAGGAGAAAATGGGACCATGGTGATACTTTTGTCAAAAGGAAATGGACAAATGGTATCCAAAGAGTATTTTGTTTTGGGTCTATCCTTCTCTTGTTTGAGGTTTGTGAGCTCTCTTTGCATTAGATTGAGTTTTTTTGTGAGAATAGATATCGAGTTGGGTACCTCCTTTTCTTTGAGATTTTCCATATTATAATCCTTGGGTAACTTGACACCTGAGGATACTACATGGAGGAAGTATTTTTATTTATCATCACCGATTATCTGTTCAAATAGCTTGTGGATCCTTTTACTTTGTTTGAGTTTCTCGTACTCATCTTTAGGGATCTCTTCTTCACTATCTGACCCAAATGGATTGTGTTTGAACTTGGGTCTTTCTTCCTCTTCCATACCTTTGGATTGTGCTCATTTGCCATCATTATAACCCTCAAAGGCCTTACTCCAGTCATTAGTGTTGCTATCCATGGGAGGTGAATCAAGATCAAAAAGGGAACTATGAGAAGTTTCTCCTTGAAAGTGTGGTGCTTTAGGAGACACTTTCGATCCTTTAGTTGTGTACTAATTGTGTCTTGTGTTAACCATGAAGTTTGTTTCTCAACTTTGTTAATGTTTTCCAATAGTGCGAGTAAGGTTTTTAGATTGTTCAAGTGGGCATGTCTAGGTAAAAGTAGTTGTTTGTTGTTGGTGGATGTAAATGATTCCAGTGTCAGAGGGTTAGAATGCCCTGATAGTGAGATGGGAACCAAGTTTTTGATAGAAAAATGGGTAGACCACACGTATTGAACTGATCGTGAAAACTAACTAAGCATGCAAGGTGGACGTTTTGAAAGTGTTTTGAAATAAAAATAGGGAGACCAAAAGAGACAACAGAGACCAACTAAAGAGAAAAAAGGGTACCTAAAACAACTGAGACTTCCTAAGAAAAATTGCTACAAATGCCCACTATCCTAAATGCGAGCTCCCAAATACGAGCCTTTGATGGAACCAAATGTGATCCTAGAATCTGGATGCGACTGTATGCTAAATAAGTGTGATCCAATGCACCAAATACGATCCTAAATACTAAAAATGACTCAGGAAAAATAGGATACGATTTTATGATGGTTTTGTCAGTTTGAGTCAGTTTTGAAAGATTTTTTTTTGAAGTGTGTGAAGTTGCTTGTTTCTAGATTGCGTCAAGAGGTGTCGTAAGGTGTGAAAAACACTTGTACTCTAGGGTTTGAAATTTGTTGATTGTTTTTGAGGAGCTTTTCTTTTTAATGACCTTTAGAACACATTAAACAGTTTTACATTGTTAAGAGGGTGAAACAAACACTCTTTTTGTCTATTTCCTAGGTGAAGGATCAAAATCTTTGCTCGTTGACTTAGGCACACACTCAAATGCTAATTAGAATACAACCATCACCAAGCACGTAATGGCTCTAGTCATGATGTTGTATTACCCAACTCCAAATGTAAGTGAGGGCATGATATGACGAGTGTCTTGGGGCAATTACTTTTTGCCTTGCACAAATATTATCACCCTTTCAGGGATGAATCAAGTATTCTTTCAGTTGAAATTATTGTAGATTATTGGGCAATCCATTCGAAACTATCCCCCATAGAATTGCACAAGGAAAAATTTAGGCATATAGCCCTATGAGTATTTGAATATATGTAGTCTCGCAAGAAAGATTCAAGCGGCTCCACTCTACATATACCTAGATATGTTCAAGGAATGATGTCGTAATTCTAAGAACAAAACTAGTTCTATCTTCTGAGGCTTTGGCCTACGAGGAAGCAACTATTTATAGTGAGTTGGAAGGGTCAGCGTAAGACCTTTCCTCACTTGGGTCATTCCCGGGAGAGTTTTTCCTCAACTGACACGCCCTCTACTATTAAAAGATTGGTAACCAGGATTGGCGAGCTTAGGATTTCTAGATTTCTAATTCTTTAAAAGAAGAAGAGCATACTCTCCTAGTCCATGTCATTTTCTCCTCAAACACTTAAAACAAAATTCTTTCCCTCAAGCTATGTTGAGCTTGATTTAATTTGTTCCTATTTTAAAGAAAAATAGGATGCTTTTAAAAGGGAAATTTGTCTTGTTCAATTACCACATTGATTTAGTGATTTATGTTGTTCAATTTCTGATTTCCAAAAGTAATTATACGATTGAACTTGTTCAATTAACCCACATATTTAATGCTTTGTTTTTTTCAGTTACTCTTCCCAAATTGAATTAAACAATGTGTTTGTTTGTTCATTTGCTCCCAATTTTGTCACAAATGATAAGACAACATCTGATTTTCTGATTCTCCTCAAGAGGAAAAGAACATAATATCTAGTTGTTTTATCAAGTGGAGAAATGGTCTTAAGTTTGGAAAGAAAATAAAATAGAAGTCAAGATGGGGGGTTGACAATCTGTAAAAACCATGTAAGTATTTATCTAATTCAACTCCATGAAAACCTCCAAATATACCCTGCAAACACTTATCAAGTTGCAAAATACCACAAACACCACTTTGTCAAAATGTTAGGATTAGTCAAATGAAATGCACAATCTTTCAAACCAGATGCAATCCTAAAATCCTATTGGATGCGATGTAGTATCCTGTATGCGAGCTTTCTTACCAACTATGATCCAATGCTCACCAGACATGATCCAAAACCAAAAATGATCTGGGAAATCCCAGAAGTGATCTAACTTTTCTGCGATGCGATGGCGTATCCCGGATGTGATCCTGAATGGGTAAAAATGATTGTGTCCAGATCCTGAGCATGCAAATTGCCAAAAAAGTGTTAGAAGACGAGGCCAAGTTGAAAATTGGGCCCCACGGTGGGCGCCAAAAATGTGCGTGTGTATTTGGGAACCTGTTGAGGAAGACACAAACACTCAATAAGTCATTGCATTAGTTCAAAAGGTTAGATAAAACATGTAAAACCTCACTAAAATTGACCTATTTCTTGCTAACTAGGAAGAGTGTAATTAATAACATATTAGCCCTCAGAATATGCTACAAATCAGTGATGAATACAACCTAGCATGAAGGATTTTGGATTAAAAACAAGCTAAAAATATGATAAAATATGCATTCTAGCTCTAAAAGATGAAATGAAAACAATGTAAAAGCATGGAATAATGAGTGAAATACGATTCTAGTGTTAATCTAGTAGCATAAAAATGCATTTACATTCTAAGGTGAAGGCTCCTTTACTCTAAAAAATGGCTTCTATTTATAGAAGAATGGGAGAGAGAGAGGGGGGACAAGGTGAATTAATGAGGTAAGGGCCTCATTAATGGTGGTGTAAGAAGCATTAATGCCTTGGACATTAATAAGGCATGGGAGAGACATAGGCTTAAGGCATCTTCATTAATAAGGCATTAATGAAAGCCTTAAAGAAACAAGGGAGGGTGTAAGAGGACAGCTTGAGAATGTGGACCTTAAGAAAGTCAAGCTTAAGAAAGTATACTTTCTTAAGTGGGTTGAGTTGTTAAACATTCCTTAATGGAATGTGACAACATTAGGAGGTGGGTTAGAGTAGAATTAGGATTATAATTAGATTAGCAAGGGGGGAATAAGTTGGGATGGGTTAGAACCCAGGGTAGAAGTGGTTGAGATAGGTTAGGTTGGGGTTTAGGGGAATATTAATAAATGAATTAAACTTATTTAATTCATTCAAAAATAGGAATTTAATTATTTAAACAA
>MU225386.1:377280-389149 GCA_018584345.1 Thuja plicata
GGTTGAGATAGGTTAGGTTGGGGTTTAGGGGAATATTAATAAATGAATTAAACTTATTTAATTCATTCAAAAATAGGAATTTAATTATTTAAACAATTTGATTGCTTTTTAATAATTAGGGGACTATAGCCATTTTAATGAAATTAAATAGGCTAGGGGAATGGGTTATTTGCAAGTGGGTAATTGATTTAGGGATCTATTTAATTTCTTTATAATTAAATACTATAGCTATGTTTGATTTTGATTTGATTTAATTGGTTTGAATTGATTTAAATTGTATGGCTATAATAGTTAATATAAATTACTGATAAAAATCACCTAGGACATTAAATTGATTTGAAGAATTATGCCAAGCAGTAATAGGGATGTTTGGACATAATCGAGGGTATGATCACACTTAGGGAAAATAGGGTCCATAGTTGGAACATACCAAATTCAGGTGGTTACAACCATAGTAATGACAACTATGCCATGTATTGTAAGTTCAATTGTAAGTGTTGCCTTTTCTTGGTGATTTCTGTTGTACCTTTGATGTCCAATGTTGTTTACCTTTAGATCTACAATCTTGTGCTCTATGACCATATTTGTGACAGTTATAGCAATTACCATTGAGTCTAGGTGTTTTTCTTTCCTTTGTCTTACATTCATGCCCTTGATGTCCAAACTTATTACAGTTAAAGCAATAACCATTAAAGTTAGTTTTCAGATTGGACTTACCATTCTTGCTTTAGCAAATGTTTTCTATATGACCTGGTTTCCCATAGTGGTGACGAATAGGTTTTTTGTTTCTTGGCTTTGCATACCTTCTTTCACCTATCTTAGATGATTCTCCATCTTTAGTGATTGTATGTTGTTCAGTGTGACCTAATCCAGAAGAATATTTAGGTCTTCTTAATGCTTCAACCAGTTGTTAAAAGTAGCTCATAGCTGCACTTAGATCATTCACTCTATTATTAAGTTCTTTCTCAGATCTCAATTTATCTTTCAATTGACTGTTCTCAGATCTAAGATTTACAATCTCAAAGTCTTTCCTACTGATCTCCTGATTCACAAGTAGTAGTTGATTTTACATGTCTACTTGATTAGCTGTCATTGTTTGCACATCATGCATTCTTTCATCAAGTCTGGTAGTCATCATTCTTTTGTCTTCTTCTGCCATAGCCTTGTCATCTTCAGCTTTCTTTTTCTGTTCAACAACTTCACACATTCTTATTGATTGGGCTTCTTGTTCCTTTTTCAAGTTTTTAACTTCTTCACATAGTACATTGTTATTTTCCAGTAGATCTTCTATTGTTGCATCGCTCTCAATAGAATCTCCATTCTAAGGTGTCCTCTTCCTGATAATGAGTGTCATTCATTAGTGTGGCCAAATATTTCCTTGCAGTCAAGGACTTCTTTAATTATTGTCTTGCAGTCTCAAGCTATTGTAGTGCTAGCTGAATATCAATCTTTTGATTCTCAATGAATTTACCCATCTTGTAGATCTCCATCTCAAGATCTGTATTCTCAAGCTGATTATGACCTTTTTAGAGAACTGTACTCTGATACCAATTGTTGGAAATACAATAATGGGAAAGCAAGATACTGAGAGGAGGGGTGAATTAGATCTTCAAAATAAAATACTTAAAACAAACTAATCCACATTCATACAGATATGAATCTAATGTAATCACAGATAGCATCCACACAATGAAATAAATAACACATAACACAATAACTTGGTAACCCAGAAACCCAAATAGTTAAAACTGGGGTGGGGATGACACCCACAAAATTCTCCACTACTACAGTAATAAAGTGTACCTATTAAGGTTACAAATGTTGATTACAAAATGTAATCTACCCTGTCAAAGGTCTGTTCGGTTAAGAGCTTAATATCATTACAATCTACCCTATGAAAGGATTTGAACTTACAATGAAGGAAGCACTCTGTTAATAGATAAAGAAAGGTCTGCTAGAACCACTATGTTAAGAGATTTTCACCTGATACAATGATTAGAATGTATCAAGTATTGATCCTTCGTTATGCACTCTAATGCTGATGACGGATCTCCTCTTTTCAGTACCTTCTATGATCTCACAATCTGATATAACTTTACTCTATTTTTCACTGTGTTCTTACTCTGTTTGATCTCTGCTTCTTAACACAATAACCCTCTGTGAATTTCACTTCAAAATGTAGTCACTAGAAAATTCATCTACTCTCTCCTTACACATTCAAAATAGGGTTTAGAAGCAATCTAATATACCTATTAAAATCTGATAGCGAGATCTAGATCAATGATCAAGAACTGATACCCATACCTTGATGGTATAACAATTAATGTTTACAATAGGTCATGTATAGGATAAAACAATTAAATGCATAACTAATTCCGTAGAAGAATATTAAATTCATACATAGGTCAGCCCAAAAAGCTTATACAAGTCAGCCAGATCACTTATCCTCAAAGTTTGTATCATTCCAGACATGTATACAAAAACTGTTCTTCTCGGCACTTGACTTCTCTGTCGCTTGGCACTTAACATCTTTGAGTCCTACTTAGCTTGGCAATGTAACTCGACAAACTAAAAACTACTCGGCAATGTTGCTCAGCCTTGCATAGTTTTAGCTCGGCCACAATGATAGCCAACTAAAACTGCCTATGTGAATGACTAAGTGTTGGTCACTAATCATCAATAGAACTTAGAGATTAACAAGTCATACACCCTTGCAAGCAAGGCTGGGAGCAGCGTCGCTCAGTATGACAAATAAGGCTTTCTCACGATGATAGTCAAAATCATGAGAAAGAAATTACCATGGCTTTGGATTCTTTGGACTCAAAAAAGAAGAATTTATTAGAGTGAGGTGGAATAACCGGCGATAGGTGTGTACTTAGTTGGGTCATTCCCAGAGGTTCAACATCTAGCAGGCCCTTTAAAGGTGACACAACTTGGTTCAGATTCAAGGGTTTGATTTTCTAATTCTCTCAAAGAGAGAAGAGCATACTTCTCTACCTTTTCACCTTACTCAAACACATCAAGCATATTCATCACTGAGATAGTTTCAATCCACCAAATTCACAAGCCTTTGGGTTTCTGATTCTCTCAAAGAGAGAAGAGCATAATCCCCTAACAAGTAGAAGTGCTAAAGATTCACTATCTTGCTTTGCTTCCCCAAGTATCCATCATGCTAGCAACATCTGGGTCTCGGTTTCATCCATGGGAATCACTTCCGTGTAATGAAGAGCCTATTCCCCTACTTTTCTATCAGGATCCTTATGAAATTTTAACAAAGCCCTATTTAAACTATGTGAATGAAAAACAGTAAACAAACGTGACGTTTTGAATATGCCTTTGACAATCATCCTGTAAGCAAACTGTTAGAAAGTTTTTTGATCTTTGACAAGAAAACCTGCAAACCACTATTATGCTATAGAAGAAATTAGAAATAGAAAATCATAGCAAAGAGTAAATATCAGAAAATAAAAACAACAAATTGCAAATTCTGGATTTTAAATGTCTGTTTGCTAAATTTTGCGTGAGAAAGTAATTCGCTGCGCGTGAGAAAGTACTTTGAGGCGCGTGAGATTTCCATTTCTTCACGTGAGAGAGTGCTACAAAGAGAAAAAATTCATGTGGTTTGAAGTAAAATGTCACGCGAGAATCTGTACCAGTGTTGTACGAACGTACGAAAGACCAATCACTGTCAAAAAAATTTAGAAATGAGGCCAGAAATCATTTTTTCTGCCCCACGGTGGGCGCCAAAATGTGTATGCTTGAATGTGACCTCTAAATCAGGCACATCCTCAACATATTCCTTACTCAATCATTCAATTCACAAAGACAAACATGAATTGTTCATCCTGCAAATTCGATTGAAGCAGCATGTTGCCTCCTAATCAGTTGGGGATGTCAAATTTACTGTCAGAACGAGAGCCAACAACCTGACCATTGCTAACATGGAGGATTTCTAAATCATGAGAAGTAAGCAAATTGCCATTAATCTATGAAATAAAATGATCTTAATCTATGAAATGAAATTGCAATTAATCTATGAAATTGAAATTGCAATTAATCTAGAGTTGAAATGCTCTTAATCTAGAAAGCTTGAAATGCTATTAAACTAGAAATGAAATTGCCTTTAAACTAGAAAGCTTGAAAGATGAAATTGAGATGTTAGATATGTAAATGAATTGCATTAAAAATAAACATATCATTAACCCAAATTGAAATTAATCTAATTATGCAATTAAGCTCAAAAGCATGAAATAATCAATGCAAATTTCACTATAAATTTGATGCTCTCCAAAATCATCCTCCCAGATGAAGAAAAAGGGGTCCAATTTATAGAAAAGCCATGGAAAGAGGGTGAAGAGTTTCTTGAAAAGAAACGGTTGCCTCTTCATTTTGAGGAATTGAGATTGAGACAAAAAAGCATGAATTATTTAATTAAAAGAGTGGATTATTGCCACATGAGTGACCTTTCATATAGAATTATGGAATTCTTTTTTAGGATAATCCATTCAATCAATTAAATAACTATTCAATTCCTTTTGATAAATATTAGCTAAAGGGGGTGAAATTAATTTAATTTAAAATCACTTAGGACTTTAGAATTAAATTAATTAATCATAGGGATTTTTAGCTAATAAACCTTGATAATTTAGAAATTAAATATAATGTCAGATTTATGCAAATTTGGGTTTTTTGCATTTGAGACTCAGTCAATTAAAGTCAATTAGGAAGAGAATTTGCCTAGTACAATAGGAATTCGATGATGAGAAAATTTAAGGAATGCACCAAAATTGATTCGGATTATGAGGTGCCAATTTTGGGGTGTTACAGCAAGTAAGTAACCCGTCTTTCTTTTCCAATAGTTATAATACACATCTATGGAGAGTTTATGATAGTTAAATATATCACTTAATTTTATGTGTCATTGCCATTTTATTTTGATTTATTTATTTATTTGACAAAATTAATAAATAAATAAAAATATACAAGACATCTTGTAATATTAAGTCATTAAATTATTATTTTATTATATTTTAAAATTACATATTTTAATTAAAAAATTTATCAAATATTATAAATACTTTAATTATAAAGTAAATATTTTCACTTATTTATATTTATTGATATACTTTAAAGATACATGTATAAAGATTAAATTAACCATCAACGTAGCAACACTCCGGTTTGTAAAATAAAAACAAAGCAACTATTATATGAAAGATCATCTCTATTATTTTCTAATTGTCTTATAATTAAAGATATCTATTTGAAGCATGGTGACTCTTTGGTTGGAGAGGGGAACGGTTCCTGGAGAAATGAGGGATAACTAATTTCCAAACAACTTTGCATATATTGAGAATGATATAATTTGTAAGGGGGAAAAAAAAGAAAATAAATTCATGTGAAGGAGATTGGCATGAGTCTAGAAGTCTGATTTTTAGTTTGTGTGAAAAGATGAAGAGAAGGAGTTTTCATGGAAGAGCATATTCAGGATCAATAAAAGGGATGTACCAGCACATACATAATAGAGTTCAACATACATTCAACAATGAACCCTCCAAACATCTCTAACAGAGAAAAAAATGTGAGTACCCTTAACTAGTTATGTGATATTTGTTTAATTATACGCTATGGAAAACTTCTTTAAATTTTGTTCTATGGTTGATAAATATTCCCACGCATTTCTTCCTCATCCATTAATGTTCCTATCAATCTATTCAATGGCTAGATTATTGAATGATATTTACAAATATTCAGTGGCTAGATTAATCAATGAGATTTACAAATTTATTAGACATTGATTCTTTTGTTGTTCTAGATCAATAATTTTATTCCTTATTCTTTTTTTGGCTGGGATTCCTTCACAATTAGTGCGCTCTATCAGTCTCTTGTATATCTGCAGCCATTTAAATTTTTGAATAGCTTATGCCATTGCTTATATTTGTTTATGCTTTGTAGGAGACAAGTTAAGGTATGAAATAAAATATTATGGGATTAAAATATGAATATTTTAACAATACTGATTTATCTTTTAATCTAGTTTTATAAATTTGTAGATTATATTAGATTGATATTAATATGTCTTCATGGTGTCTCATTGTTAATTTTTATAATTTAATAATTTAATTTTATTGAGCACTATTTATTTATGTTTTATATATTATAATGAATTGACTTTCAGATTAAATAAGTGAGTTTTGTTGCACAGAAATCTGCTCACACTTGGTTATGATATTCTAAAAATTAATCTAAGGTTTCTCTTCACATTCTCCATTTTCCAAAACATATTGAATGCTTTAATTTGGTTAATGTATGTGAAAGTTATAGCTATTTTAAGTCAGTGTTATTTTGTTGAAATGTATAAGCAGCTAGATATTCATCTAGTAAAATTGCAAATGTAGTTGTCCATAAATTGTTGGATATTTTTGGATTCTTAAAACTAGGGCATCTTATACACTTTCTTTCCCTCTAGAATCATATTAAAGTCTTGAATCTGGATAAGGTTAGTAAAACTTATACGCAATTAGCTTTGTCTATTAGAAATTTCTAAATTTAACAATTACCACAAAATTTTAATAGAGTATAAATATTTAGAAACATAGTTATTTTGTTTAATACAAATTAACTATAGATAAAAAGAAATATTATCTATTGGATACATACAAATGATTTGGTATAATAAGAAGGTGCTAGAATATATATGCATTAGCCGGATTGGTTGATTTTGAGTTTTATTTCTTTAAGTGAAATAAATATTTTTCTATTAATAAGAATTATAGATAGTTATAAAATTATTATTTTGAATATATGATCAACAAATTTAAAATCAAAACAATGAGGAAATCCTATGTCTTGAGTCTTTTCTTATCTCATAAGTTTAGGAAGATAATATTTTATTCATCTCGTAAAATTTTGAAATTTATTGAAAGATAATCTCTTAGGTAATGACTTGTGCTAATAATATTGATTCCACCTTAACTATAAATTTTTAACTATTTTAATTCTGTAATTAATGTCCACACATTGGTTAATATATAGTTTAATGAATATTCATTTCATGAATATGGTAAATAATTTATTTAGTGCACTCACTTGTTATATTATAATGGAAATTTATTTGTCATTCATTTCTCAATGCTTTATAGAATAGTCTTATTTATTGAGTTATTATTTTGATAGGGTTGCTAAGTTCACACTATTATGAAAAATAATTATTACCAGTGGTGAATCTTGCAAAGATATTGATTTTATTTTAATTATATAAGAAATGACTAATAGAATTAGAAATAAGGTTGGATAAACCTTCCTTGTATCATTCTTGTTCATCCTATAAGTTATAATTTAGGATTGGTACTTTGTAAACTAGATATCTAATAAAAAAAATGATATATTATTTTATAATGGTATGATGGTTCAATCAATTTTGAATATATGTGTAGGTCCTTGAGACACCCTTGTGAGGAGATCTATGCATGAGTGAATCTCTATAATAGTATGATTTAAACTCTACCTTGAGTTATGGAATTAGTATCAAGTTATTGATTAAGTCTAGGACGTTATTTTTGGTTCCACCTAAGTGGGTGGCAGCCGATGGGAAAAATATCTAGGGAATAAGACCCTAGAAAGGGTTGTGTACCCGCTTTCTTGATTTTATGAATATATAGTTTAAAATTGGAAATGTCAAAGTACGAAGTCTCTAAACATGAACGTAGGCAAGGCCATCATTGATGAGCCCCGAAGGCTTAGGTCTAGTCCCTTAGGGTTTGTCTTAAAATTCTTAATACATATTTCACTGTCTTAATAATGGTTCACATATCTAAGATATCAATAAAGAATTTATTTGTGATAGAATATATTTAATGTTTGCATCTACTTGTTTAGACATGTGTGTAGTTATAGGTGTTGGACATGGTGGTCATCATGTAAAAGCAAGTTAGCGATATTCAGGTATGCAAGGATAGTAATTTGTTAATTGAGCATGGCAAGTAGTATAATCTCTTTATTCTTGTGACTTCTGGTAACATTATATGAATCAAATGAGATTATGTTTTGCTACTTTATTAAAAAAAAATTATGTATGACTTAATGAGTATAATGTCCTTGAGCCAAGGGTTCCTTGGTGGGGCATTACAATCACTTCCTTAGCCTGAACTTGTTCTCTTAAATAATGTTACTTGATGGAAATATGCTTTGTTTTAGCATGCATGACTGGATTCTTGGAAATGTTTATTGCACTTGTGTTATCACAATAGATAATTATTGGTTCTAAAATTTTCATATGCATACCTTCCAGTAACTATTTTATCAATGAAATATTTGAGAAGTTTACAGTAGAAGCAACATATTCTGCCTCTGTAGTAGATTGTGAGATGCATCCTTGTTTCTTGCTGATCCATGTGACAAGTCTATCACCCATGAAGAATGCTCCTCCAGTTGTTCTCTTCCACTGATCAAGATTTCCAGCTCAATCAATGTCGGTAAAGACATTAAGTTCAAATTTTCCTTCTCTTCTATACCATAAGCCATATTCCTTAGTATTGTTTAGATATCTTAGGATTCTTTTCATAGCAGTCATATGTGATTCTCTTGGGTTAGCAGAAAATCTAGCAACAATTCCTACTGCATGTGCAATATCTGGTCTAGTCTATACAACATACATGAGTTTTCCAATCATTGATCTTTACAAATTTTGATTTACCTCTGATGTTTTGTCCTCCTTTTTCAACTTACATTGAATGGCCATCAGTGTTCCAACTGGTTTGGAATCTTCCATCTTGAATATCTTCAGGACCTCTTTAATGTATTTGGACTGTGTAATAAAGATACCTTCACATTGTTGCTTGATCTATAGACCAAGAAAGAACTTGATATCTCCAAATAAAGACATCTCAAACTCTTTTCTCATCTCATTAGAAAATGATTTGCATAGCATATCATTGCCTCCAAATATGATATCATCAACAAATATATCAGCAATCAAAATGTTAGCATCAGTATCTTGTTTTAAATAAAGATTACTGTTTTCACTAGTCCTTACAAATCCAATACTTATAAGATAGGAATGAAGTCTTTCATACTAGGCTCTAGGAGCTTGTTTTAATCCATACAAGGCTTTGTGTAGTCTACATACTATGTTTCTCTTGTCTAGATCTACAAACCCTTCTGGTTTCTCAATGTATACCTCTTCTTCAAGTATTCCATTTAGAAATGATGACTTGACATCTATTTGATATACCTTGGATCCTTTGAATGCAACATAAGCAAGTAGTATTCTTACACCTTCTAGCCTAGAAACGGGTGCAAAGGTTTCTCCATAGTCAATTCCTTCTTCTTGTGCATACCCTTTGCATACTAGTCTTTCTTTGTTTCTTGTGACTTCTCCATTCTCATTCAGCTTATTCCTGAATATCCATTTAGTACCGATGACATTCTTGTCATCTGGTCTAGGCACAAGTGACCATGTCTTGTTTTTCTCAATCTACTCAATTTCATCATTCATAGCACTTATCCATTCTTCATTATCAAGTGCAGCATTGATAGA
This sequence comes from Thuja plicata, assembly GCA_018584345.1. Taxonomy (NCBI): domain Eukaryota; kingdom Viridiplantae; phylum Streptophyta; class Pinopsida; order Cupressales; family Cupressaceae; genus Thuja; species Thuja plicata. Next base: position 386,819 of record MU225386.1, read on the forward strand.
TTTTGGCTCAAACTCATAAATTAAACAACTTGTGTTTAGAGACTTACTTCTTGTTCTTGTACCAGCTTTCTTATCTCCTATGATCTAGATCTCTGGATGGTTCTTTCTTACATATCTGGAAAGAACTGGTTCAGCTCTTTGTCTATCATCATGATCATCATTTTGTCCTTCATTATGTTCTTCATCATTCTGCACATTATTTTGATTATTATCCTGACCATCGGTATTTGTAGCCTGAATGTCAGTTACAACATTCTGTTGCTCAGGAATTAAGCATTTTTTCTCAGGTAGAGTGTTGGGTTCCTCATTGTAAGTAAACCTATTGTAGTCCTCTAGTTCTTTAGTGCTTTCCTTTTCATTCTTTTTTGCAAATTCATCCATCTTTACATTTGCACTTTCAAAATTTTTTTTAGAGGCTTTATTGAGACATTTATAAGCCTCACTCTTGATAGAATACACTAGAAAGATTCCTTCATCACTCTTGGAGTCAAGTTTTCCATTTCTATCTTCTTTTAAGATATAACATTGACTACCAAAAATTTTGAAATAACTTACATTAGGTATGTATCCATACCATATCTCATAAGGTGTCTTTTTGGTGTCTTTCTTCAGTTGTACTCTATTCAATCTGTAAACATTAGTACTGACAAGTTCCCTCCAGAAGATTTGGGTGATGCCTTTCTCTATCATCAGTGTCCTTGCACAATCAACTATGGATCTATTCCTTCTTTTAGCATTTTCATTCTGCTATTGCTTTCTCAGTGCAGAGACCTATCTTTTGATTTTATGCTCATTACAAAATTTAGTGAATTCATTTGAAATAAATTCCCCTCCTCTATCCAATCTTAAGCATTTTAAATCCTTACCACTTTGCTTCTCAACCATTGCTTTATACCATTTAAACATCTTAAATACTTCTGATTTATTTTTTAGAGAATAAAATATCTATCTCCATAATAACTCTTTGTCCTCATAGGTCCACATAATTCAGTATGGACTAATTATAGAATTGCTTCAGATGTATGGGTTTTTCTTTTAAAACTAGACTTTGTCATTTTACCTTTTTGACAATTCTTACACATGAAGTTGTCAATCTTGGTCATCGTCGCTAAGCCTCTGACATTTCTCTTTTTGCTAATCTTTATCATGTTGTCAAAATTCACATGACACAATATTCTGTGCCATATTCATATGTCTTTGTTTGAAGCAATCAAACAAGTGGTGTCAGTATCATTCAGATAGAATAAGTTGTTTTTTGTCTACTCACCGGTACCAATTAGATTTCCTGATTTATTGAAGATCCTTGCCTTCTTATTTGCAAAGTCTACTTTGTGACCTAAATTATTCAACTGAGAAACACTCAATAAATTATAATTCAATCCATTTACCCAATAAGAATTTTCACATTTTATCTGGTTATTCAACATTATTGTTCCTCTACCTTCAACTGGACAAGGTGTGTCATTACCCATTCTTACTAAACCACCTTTATAGTATTCAAAAGTCTAAAATTTTTCTTGTCACCGATCATATGGTGAGTGCAGCCACTATCTATGATCCAAACATCATTTTAACTAACTTTAGATATGAGATCTATTTCTACATACCTTTCTTCTTCATCATCTGAATCATCTTTTACTGCTAGAAACACCATCGATGTCTTCATCAAATTTGGTGTCAGTGTCATCATCTTTGCATTTTTCTAGGTAACTGGCCTTCTTTCCTTTGTCCTTATAGTCTCAGGTATCTCTTCTTTCTGATTGTCGATAGCTTCTATAATCACCTTTGTCAGACTTCTTTTCAAATGATCTGTCATTACTTCTGTCATCTTTTCTTCTGTTAATACATCTTGCGAAAAAGTTTCCAATCTCTTTGCAATTAAAACAAAGTGGTAGTTTACCTTTGTTACCTTTACCTCTCTGCATTCTTCTATCCATAAGTGCTTCAATTTCATCAAGATCATCTTCTTCACTTTCACTATCACTATCTTTTCTCATAGTGTTTTTATAACTTGATTTACTTATTCTCATAGAAGTTTTGAATGCATACTCTATATTTGGTAAGACACTATTATCAAAGTTATTCATCTCAAATGAAATCAGTCTTCCAATCAAATTGTCTAGAGTAACATTGCTATTTTCTACTGCTCTCATTTCTTGAATGGAAAATACTCTAATAGCATAAGTAGGCAATAAGGTTCTATTATTTTACTTACCATTGTATCTTCTTCTAGTACACCTCCAACTCCTCAGATAGCATTGACTACCTCTTTGATTCTTGTGTTGTACTGAGTGATGTTTTCACCTTCTTTCATTTTGAGATCATCAAACT
>MU225386.1:389199-409268 GCA_018584345.1 Thuja plicata
CCTCAGATAGCATTGACTACCTCTTTGATTCTTGTGTTGTACTGAGTGATGTTTTCACCTTCTTTCATTTTGAGATCATCAAACTTTCCTCTAAGGCTTTCTGCCTTGGCTCTCAAAACATTCTTGTTGCCACCATGTACAAGCTTCAATTTGTCCCACATCTTCTTTATAGTTTTGCAGTCTTTGACATCTTCAAATTTTGCATCAAAGAGTGAGGAAGTAAGTTCTATATTAATGCCATTGTGCTCATGCTTCTCTCTCATTTGTTCAACTGTTGGTGCTCCTGTGGGAAACACATATTCAGTTTCTAAGTATTGAGGAACATCATTACCAATACCTAATAAGTGGAGTCTTATTCTTCTCTGCCATGAAGCAAAATTATCTTTGTTCATTTTGGGAAAATATCATCTGTTCATCTTGTGATCTTTATCTTAGGTCTTGAAATCTTCCTTTCCAAGCATACAATCTTTGATACCAATTGTTAGAAATAACTGAGAGGGGGGGTGAATCATTGGCCTAAAAAATTAATCCTTAAATCAACCCTTTAAACTTATAAGCACAAATTTTATATCAAGTTATCTTCTATCCTACAAGATGAATACCATGAAATACTTATATCAATTTACTACTTTTCAGATTGCTCTGTCAAACCTTCTTCTATATGTTTATCGATAAGCAGTCATATATTTACTGAAATACAGTAAATATAAAGAGTATACTGATAAATCTAGAATGAAATATGTAAGATACAAAATAGTAAAGAAATGAATCATACACACATAACACATGTATTTTTAATGTAGAAACCCTGTTAAGGGAAAAACCACTGGGACCGGTACCCCAAATTTTCACTCTTCTAAAGTGAGCCCTGTTAGGAGCCAACCCTGTTAAAGGTTAGAAACACACTATTAAGTGTGATATTGTTAGAGGATTTTATACATATAGGTTGTCACTTAGTATCAAACATCTATTTATACCATCCTTGAATCAACCTCTTTCTTAGATTGTCAATAGGTATCGGGCAAGTCCAATGCTACTTTCATGAATCAACCTTTTTTGGGACTCCTTGAGATGTACCTCAATATATAGAAGACTGTTAAGTTCTACTTAGTTAAGAGACTAGATGCTTCAATGGTTAAATTGAAACACTATGACCTATTCATATTGCAACTTGAATTTCATATTTTCAGATCTATTTAAGTACATTACCTCTCTGACCAATGTATCAATTCAATCCTTTGTGCTCCATATTTTATTCTCTGTGATGCTATGCTCACTGTTTATCGGTGTCTGCAAAATTCCTTAGCTCTCCCTTCAGCTTGTTTGATCAGTACTGCATGAAGTTGTTCTTCATTAGTTTCTCTCTAGCATCCTCTATTTTTATTCACTCCCCTTAATCCCCTTCGAAAATGAATTAAGCTTGTCTCTTATATAGACATAATATTCCTTGTTTCTTGGTTCTTGATTATTGGTGTGATAAACAATCCAACCAATTAGATTTAAAGCATAACTCCTAATTTGTATCATAGATATCTTCTTTCCAGCTATACAAATCATGTTTAAATAAATCACTTATCTTTTGTCGAATAAAAAAAAGTAGACAACCTGTTAAGTTTATATTTAGCTCTGCCAACTAGATATTTTGTCATTTTCTAAACTCTCCATTCTGGCGGTCACCACTTTAGTTAGTCATCGGTGACAGCTTACTGGACCATTGGTGAGACTTCAATTAGCTTCATGATCTCTGTTCGTCGGGCAACACTAAAATTATGTCTTTCAGGTTACTCTGTGTCTTGCTCAACGATAATGCTATGCATTTCCTTGTCGGGAAACAATGTGACTTTGTTATTTTACTCTGACCATCGGGTGCACTCTATTGGTGTATATAGTCACTTAGTGAATACTTGACTTATATGCATTACTTATTAGCATAGCCTTGATTCATGAGATCTTTGAAATCTTTCACATTATGTACATGACCATATATATTACATTAAGTTGACATCAATGACAATACAATACATTAACTAATTTAATGCCTTGCATGATCATCAACTTAACATCTTCAAACATTTAATTAGTTACATGTCATCATCTTTAGATTGGAAGGGGCTGGTTAAGGCTTACGATTGATCACTTATGATGATATACCCTATTAGGAGTATCAGTGGAGACCTGTTAAATTATACTCTGTTAAGAGCTTTAGAAACACTGTTAAGTGTGCACTTGGTTAAGATATTTGATGTTGGACTGTTAAATCCACCTTCCTTGAAAGGATTTTTACACTTTGATCCACTTGTTATAATGATAGAAAATTACAAATTGACCTGGTAAATCCAATCTCCTATTGCTGATAATTATCCGATATAGTTTACATGAAAAATATTTTCACCTAATTGTGATTGATTAATACCTCTGATTATCAGTTTTCTCTATTCTTGGTTCTGCTAACCAAATCCTCCTTTTGTTGGTCTTATTCTTGAAACTCTCAATTCAATCCATAGATGTGCTCGATCTATTCTCCTCTCTCTTTTTCATTCTCACACAAACATTCTAATGAATGATTCCATCATCTATTTATAGACGGATTAAATTCATCAAGTTTTGATAAAAACAATGTTAACTCTAAGATCAAGTTTACAACTTATACCTAGATCTCCTAGTCTATGTGTTTTAAATAAATTAGACTTATTAAAACACTTACATTAATGTTTCTTGTCCCTAAAAAAATGGATTTAAAACAATTAAATATCCTATAAATATAATACACTTTCTTTATTTGATGTGGAAGTCGGATCTACTTTTTGCGGGCTGCAACTAACTTTCGGTTCTGTTTGTCAGTCATGCTTTGACTGTGCTTCAATTTTATTTGTCAGTTGCATTGTATCTGTCTTGTCAGTCTACACTGTAACTTGCATTTTGGGTTCCTCTTTATCTCTCTGCTTTGTTATTTTTTGGTTTACACACTAACTTGTGTCATCGGTTCTCTCTGTACTTAGTCATCTTTGGTGATCTCTTAATCTGATCTTCAGTTTTCTTTTTCCTTTCTTTTGGTGCAGGCTTACCAAAAGTGTTGTTTGTATACTAATGGAAAATTAATGTCATTAGAGTTGTTGGAAAATATTTATGTTGTGTGGGGTTTTCTTGTAGAATTATCTATTCCTCACTAAGGTTATGGTTATGATCTATAAGATTTGGTATGAGAATTGAATTAAAATAAGAAATACATTCTAAAAGAATGTCTTCGACACAAAACTATGTAAAACTTTTAGAAATGAGTTATCCAAATGAAAAACTTCTAAAATGACACAAATCATCTTCTTCGAAGCTTTCAACATTATAGCTCACCAAAACACACTTATAAAATGATACAAAATTAACAAAATTAAGAAACAAATTGTACAAATTTTAAATTGATAGAATTATTTTAAAAGTTATACAAATTTCTTTGACAAGAAATTATACAAAATTTAGAAAAGGGTTTCCTAAATGACCAGCTTATAAAATACATGATTGATATTTATCACAACTTTCAACATCGATATATGAAAAACCTAAGATTTCCCAAATGACATTCGTACAAAATGACACCATCTATCTTCCTTAAATCTTTCAACCATTCAACCATATTTGGAAAACCTCCAGTGTCTATTCTTCATGTTGTCATATTAGTATAGGAATAACCTAAGGTTTTCCAAACAAAAATATAATTAAGTGACACTATCCATCTTCCTTACATAACCTTCGGAAAACCTATAGTTTCTATTCTTCCTATTCTTATGACAAAGAAGCATGTGAAATGATGCACTATTGGAGATTTAGGCCAATGATTACATCACTATCACAACTCATGAACACATCCAGGTCATGGATTTTCACTGCTAGTTAGATTCCTTTGAAATCTATGTCATGTCAATTTAGTTCTAATGTAGTTAAATGATATGTTTTCAGTAGAATTCAATATTGCCTCCTCTTGAAAGATAAAACATATTCCAGTGTTAGAATTATTATCAAGAAGGGAATACATATTTATTTTTTATTATTAGTCCTTGCCTATTTATAGGAAGGAACCAATGTTTTGACTTCCATCCATCAATTAATTCATCTTTCAAAAATCATGCAAATATTATTTATCGTGTAGCTCTTATATTTATTTCTATTGTCTGATTGGCTTTTCCCAAATTTTATTTATTTTCTTCTATTTAAAAATCACTCCCTTTTTCAGATTTTCTTTGTTTTGGATGTGTCTTGTACATATAGGGGTTTCGGTGGCATCATACATATTCATTTGTTGAGCATGAAATGTCTAACGACTATCTTTTCCTGTGAGCTCACACATTCATTCCAGTGTTGTATTTGTGATAGAAAAGTTGTTGAATCTTAATCATGAAAGGTGAACATAGAACCAAAAAAATTGGGTTAAATTTTTTTTTTACAGAGACATAGACATAGATACACAAACACAGACATATACACACAAACATAAAATCACACATAATGAAGTCTATAGAGAGTTTTAATTTATCCATAGTCATGGGAAGCTCAAAGCTGAAAGGAAAGAAAAGAAAAGAAAATGTGGCAAAGGAGTCTAATGAGACTTTTAAATACAAAAATAAATCATGGATAAAGAGCACATCAAATTAAGAATGAGAGATTGATTGTAAGAAGGAATGAATAGAATCATTTCTCAGTGTTAGATTGGCCGGTCTACTAAAATAAGAGAAAAAAATATTTGTTTCACAGTTGTTAGTTTACATGTTTGTCACTTAACTTTATATATTATTACGCCCATGTAAGTGAAAAATGAAACTACCAATTGAATCGGATATAGTAATGTTCTATACAAACTCTCTGGATGTACTTAACCAACACACTCTAAGCATTGACCACGCTTTGGTGGGCTCCAGCCATAATCTGTCTGTTTTGCATTTCCTGTTAGTAAGACCATTCAGTGGTTGCAAAATATTTATCAATGGTTTTATGCCTATGCCAAATTGACATACATCTCATCATGTGCCACTTTTACATCATTTATTAGTACAGTGATGCTGGTCTCATCAATCGGCAGTCAGTTTTTCAATTTTGTCTCCTCCCGCTCAATAATTCAAACATCCCCCCAAATCATGATGAGAAACACGACTTTTTCACTATTCACAGGTGGTGCAGGTAAGCTACAAAGAGTCTCCCAATCAAATCTGCAGTGAGTTTAAGAGAGTTAGCAAACAAGAAAATAGGAGTTAAAACTCTTCCCAGTCAAGTTCCTTCTTATGCAGTATTATGCTCTCGCCCTTCTATTTTATTTTTGCATGCATCATTCTATTGTTTTCTCTTATTTCCTAGCTTCTTTTGATAATATGTATATTGTAATGGAGGAGCACAATAAAATGGATGAGGGTTTTGAATAGAAGAATCTTTTCTTTTGAGGGCTAAAATGTTAGAAATTGTAATTTCTCCAACTGTGGTTCTGAGAAGAATTGCATTTTCAATGTAACTCATCAAGCTTTTGATATTTACATTTTTCTAGTCTCCAAGACCTCTATAAAATAGAAAGAGGTAAATATAATGAATTTTCAAAGAGGAATAAACTATTTTTGAATGTCGTAGCATTCCATTCTATTAAGTTTTATTCTCTTTCACCTCTATCCATGGTAATTATGTTGAGAGGCATTCAACAATTACATAATGATGCAAAATAACTGTGCAAATAAATAAATGATTGTTTTAATTTCAGGTGATTGTGATTATGACAATTAAATGTATGGAAGTAGTGGAAGAGTAAAACAAGGAAGAGAAAGAGTCACCAATGCACATTATGATAAGATGGAAGACAGGAACATTTAAAATATACTGTGTACCACCCATGTTCCTCCATTTGGGTTCATGATGGGAGTGCTTTCGGTTTCATGGTTTTTATTTTGCATCACAACTTGGTTTGTGTAAAGATTGTCAATCCCCATAAAATTTGCATAAGCTAGACATCCTAAAATTTCTCCCATGTTGATTCCTAGTCATAGTTGGTCATTCACAAATGACTAATTGACCAAAGAGTTCAAGACAAAAAGTAATCATGAACACAAAATTTCTATTTTTCCACGTATTTATTTCAACATTACCTAAAGAATATACATCCAAGAGTAATCAACCATGTACTGTCGAATTACAAAAACCCATAAACTATAAAATTACAATGTTCAATATAACAAGATGCTGACTATCTATGTCGATCACCTTACATCATAATGAACAGATAATATAAATACATCATGTACAAGACCATAAGGCCATAAAATCAATCTCATGAATGTCATCAAACAACTATCCATCTACATGCTTCAGTCTCCTAAGCCATCTGAATCCTATCCAAATGCAAATCTTGAGATGAGAGTGTGGTTTAGGGGTCCCATTTAATTATTTAGTACATGTGAAATATAAATATATCATAACCATATGCAAATAAATAGAAATATAGCACAATTTATTAATATGAATGATGTTGAATCTCTTAGTTTTAATTTATTCATAAAATTATAGATAGATTTGGTAGGAATCACTTTTAAAAATATGGATGGTGTTTTATATTGAATAAAACTAAGTTAAAATAATAGAATAATATTCTACAAAGGGGTTTCAATAGTGACATGTTGTGATGGTTTAGTTTTTGTGTTATTTTTCTTGCCATCAAGGTTCAAATCTCATCTGTGTCAAAGTATTTATCCCTCCTTTTTTAAAAAATGGTCCACAAAGGGGCAAACAAAAAGCAACAATGGATAATGATTTCTTAAGAAACATTAATGAGATTGTTGTACCTATTGAACATACTTTTCTATTTCACATTCATCAAATAATTATTTATTAGCATCATTTTGAGGTTAACTTGTGAAATTATAGTAGGTAAATAATAAGTTGATTTATCGATTTCTCTCAAACATATCAAATCATGTTAGGAATTTAATATTTTTAGGATTAGTACATTATTTAGTATTGGATTCTCATTTAGACTATTTGATAAGGTTTTTGTTTTAGGATATTTATACCCTAGGCCTCTAAATAAAGACTTTTAGTTTGGTCTTATAGAGTACATAGAATGAACCCACAACTTTGGGTATCTTAGGTAAGTGAGAAAAATATTTTGAAGGGATTTTATGTCTACAAATCTCAAGTGGAAACTATTATGCCTTGCATACCCGTCCCTACATTTTGTGTGCAAAATGTTGGGTCCCCCTTTTCATTTTTGTCTCTTGCCTTGTTTTATTTGCCTTTGTTTATTTTGTTTTCTTCCCCGGGTTTTCCTTCCCGTGGGATTTGTTTTGTTTCATTTTTGTCATTCGTGTCTCCAGGACCTGGTCCCGGAGTGGGTTGTTTCCTTTCCAAAAGCTAGATTTCAGACTCTAGGATTCTCTGCCACAATGTCTTCTTCTCGTAAGAAGACATAGTTGTTTTGAATCCCTAGGCCCAGAGTCTGGAGGCTTGACTATTCCAAAGTGTGTGGAGAGAAGGTAAATTTATTTTTACCTTAGGTGTAAATAAGATATACATGTCATTTTCATAATTACCATGATTAAAAACACTTAGAGATTTCAAAGTGATTCCTTGGCGATTGAGTGTGAATTGAGTGCGAATTTCTTTGAGCTTAGTGGATAGTGATGAGTTGATCTTCGGTAGCAGTTCATGAGCATTGGAGGTCAAAGTTGTTGTAGGGAAATCCTAGTGCCTCTTCCCTTTGTCATTCTTTGGATTTACAGGTTTCTCTAGTTCTTGCCCTTCATTTTTGTTTGGTTTGGTTTTGTGTTGGTTTGTTTCATTTTCATTTCTCATTTTTGTTTCATTCTATTTTTGTGTTTTCTATCATTTGGTCTACCACCAGTTGGTGGGTCAGCTGTGCCAGAGGGTTGTCCACCCTCTTTGTAGTTGTAGGATAATGTATATTTATGTACACTGCATTTTTTTTAGGGTAGTTTCTCTGCATGTTGTATATTGGTGTATATTGATGTATATTTTTTGTATTTTATGTGTGTATATGCTTCAACCCTCGGCACTCATATAATTTTATGTATACTATGTAGATATGTTGTCTATATCCCATAGAGCTCATGAGTTCTTCATGCTCTGTCGTGTATTTTTACCCCATGAGACAAAGCTCATCGAGTTAGAGTCACCACGGTTTGAACTCGGCACCTTACTGGTTCAAACCATGGAAAATTTTTCTCTCCTCTATCTCGTCGCATTGATGGTGGGATTAATTTCCCATGTATGGCATTTATAATGTGTCCAATCTGGCATTCAATTTTGCCCCGTATCATCCCACTTGTCCTAATCAATGCCATAACTATCTTTACACCACCTATCATTTTACCACGTGCCAGTGCACATCGACCAAAGTACAGCTACTTCCAGTCACATCAGTAACGGCTAGTTTGTCCAAACTTCAGACTCCCAGTGGGATCTTGTCTTCTACTTTTTCCTTTTCAAATGTTAGCACTTTCTGGAATGGTAAGTCACGTTCATTTTAGATATTCCAGAACTTTTTAATGAATGTGCTAATGTTTTTTATATAGGTGCGGGCTGGTGGAGAATCTCTCAGAGTTTTAATTCATGTTTATATATGTCCTGAAGGTTTTCCAATCTTGCACGTTGCTGATAAATTGATCAAAAATGTCTAACAATTTTGCACGTCCTAATAGTCCAGAATTACCCACCACCTCTACCTGGGCAGCCACAAAATCAAAGATGGAAAGAATGTTAGGAAAGCTACCCCTGACCTACAAGTATCTGAAAGATGGAGGTGTTATGGGGTCTAAGATGGACTCCAAGGTTCATGAAATAATAGATCCAAACCCTAGGGCTTGGGCCAAATTACAAGGTCTAATACATACCACTTACAGGTTGAAGGAACAAGGAGATAAGATAGCCACTTGCCTAGCTACCTCTAGCATTATAAAGGCCACAAAATTTCCATGCATGGTGCAATCACCTAAACTAATTAGGTAGCTGGTGGTATTGTATAATGTGGCCACTCATTTAGTTTTGCTTCCAAATCCCCAGCTGCTATAATATCCCGCCACAATCATCACATTGGACGCTCCCACCTTTTCTTCCAGGTTGGGAATTCCATAGTTCAAAGGGTTTGCCATAATCACCAAGGCCAACTCACTAAAGGAATTTGGTGAGGCTTAAATCATTTCTCGCAAGTACCTGAATAATCACTGGTTAAAGTCTCCAAAGCGAGACTGCAAGAGAATAAAATTGGAAATTCCCTGCGAGGATTTCAAGGAGCCCATTCAAGCGGGCATTATATTTTTGTGCAAAATATTTAGATGGCCCCATGCCTAGGAATTCTCAGCACGGATGTATTAATTCTTGTATTGCATAACAACACACAACAAGACTTTCAACTAGGCGGCCATTATATCCAACCATGTGGATACACAAATGAGGATCGTCGCCCAGCATTCACAATTTTACATGACTTCATATGTACTGTGGGCATTACCATAGCAAAGGCTAGCTTTTCAGGGTCTGGGAATAGTCGGGGAACTTGAGAATGACCCAGGATAGGTCACACCTTGGGACCATTATCCCCAATTGCAGGGGGAACTCAGCTTCCAGAATTTCTGCCAAGTAAATGATGCCTTCATTTACCACAACATTTTTACACTTACCCAAGATTTCGGGTACCGCCTCTCATAGGCTACAATGACACTGGTCAATTCTTATGGCCAATATTTTATTCAATTCAGACATCACACATACATCAGGGTGATAGGCTTCAACAGGAAGCCCTATCTTCTTCCCCGATATTGTGGGGACAAAGTTATTCTTTTGGAGTTTTGCAGGCAGATGATGGATCTACACACCTTCTTCACATTGAAGAAGTTTGTCAATGTCCCATTCCCCTTTTCTTATGGGGATTACACATGTAGCCTTGTCATGGCCTGGGAGGTATATAATGAGTTAAAAGGATTGGGGCTGGTTGAATTTAACCATGCCCAGAGAAATTATGATCCCTGTGGCAAGATTATCGTTGCACTACCTAGGACGTCCCCCCATATGAAAATGATATTGAATAATTTTGGGCAAATTGCTAGGATAGCTTTGATCTCAGGGCTTGAAAACATACAAGAATGAGCAAAGGGCACATGGAGGCACTAGACCTCTGGACGTTTCTGAAGGGTTTCAAATATGGTGGACCGCTAGAAGATCCAGAATACAGGGGACAGGGGCTGGACAAATTGGACCTCCCTCTAGTGGACTGGGCCACTATGGAGGATTTAATGATCGAGGGGGTATGCCACCCCATCGTCAAAGCAAGTCATAGGTACTTTTCCTAGGGAATACCCTAAGAGCACCCAAAAGAAAGCAGTGGTCAAGAAGACCATTCCTTCTTCAGCCAATGCTAGACCTTCTTTGTTTGCCATGTCCGCTAAAGCAAGTATGAATAAAGGAAAAGAAAAATAAGGAGTCCCAATGCCCAAGGAACCTCCTCAGATTCCCACACTTCTGATGACCAAGATACATGATCAAATGGACTTGGCAAAGTTAGCCAACCAACAAATCAGCATGTAGGTGGCTGTTAGTCTCCCAATCACTCCAATAGAATCTACTCGCCCAACAGGACCCCCTTTGTTGGTAGGAATGATGAATAGGTAGACTTTTGTTGAGGCAGAGTCTTCCAGAATTCTAGACACCGGGGCTTCTCTCACTAGGAAAACGAAAACAACTGTGACCCCCATACCAAGTGCCACCCTTAGTATGCCTGAGAAGCCCCTGGTTGATGTAATTTTGGATTCTCCCAAACTTGAGGATATCTCAGACTCCTCTCTACCACATGATGATTTTGATGTTACCTTCGTAGTAGAGGAGCTTTTGGAGATCGATTAGGGTGTTAGTACTGTAGTGAGAGAAATTGAGGCTCAAGACAAAGAAGAAGTCCCTACAAAGAAGAAAATTTACATAGAAGAAGATACATAAGAGCAAGAGGCTCAGGGAGAAACCCAAACAGGGCATGAATAGGAAAAGATACCAGTCTAGGGGATCACATATTTTCCAAGGTAGCCCATAGATGAGCAACTAATGGAAGGAGAAACTGGACCCCAAGGAACAACCGTACCTCCAACCATCAAGCTCCAGGTGCCTTTGGAAACTTTGGGTGACCAAGTGCCCCAAAGCACTTTTGGTGAGGTCATAATAGCTACCGCCTTATTAAACTTTGGCCAACGACCTCACCCACCTCTCAAATATGTCACAATGGAGGAGGAGAATATTGAAGTAGATGAGGCCAATAAGGTCCAGGAACAACAACAACCAATGGACCAAGAGGTTCCAGAGAAGAAAAATGAAGAGGCTACTGATACCACCAGGGAAGATGAAGTGCCTAAAAATGTAGAAACTGAGACCGGGGAAAATATCTGAAGTGATTTTGTAGAAGATGCTAGTATGGCAAAAGATATAGAGGGCTTCGGAGAACAAGAAACAATAAAAGAATAGGAAACAAGAAAGGAACCAGAACAGGAATAGGGAGAAGAGCCCAAAGATAATGTAGATTCCAAGTATGCACTGCCAGATTCTAAAAGGGATCCCAATGAATAGGTATTGGCACCAAGGTCACCCCAGCCACCCCAATGGCTAGTAGAAACTAAGAAAAAGAAAGCCCCAGTGGTGACTACAAGCGCTCCACTATCACTGGTCGAGGTGATGGCCAGGAATGCCGAGGTGAAAGGAACCCGAAAGAAGGCACAAGTGGTCCATACTCTCTGGACCAACCTAGCAGGCAGCACCATTATGGTCATCACAACACCCCTAGCAAACATAGATGCAGCGGCCACAAGGCCCAAAGACTACGGTATAATGGAGGTAGAACTGGGGAAAAGAGACAAGCAAGGAGAACTAGAATTGTTGGAGGCTACCAAGGCGATAGAGGCCTGGTATGCAAAGTAGGACCAAAAGCTACAACAGGAAAGAGAGACAAGCACCAATATCCTCGTGCTTCTGGCAGAATAAACATGGCCCTTGGCCGAAGTCCACCCTAGAACCCCCTCTTCCAGATTTCCCCTTTCATATGGCGACGTAGACTCACTATGCATAATGAAGAAGAAGGCGCAAGCAGTGGACGGGTGGGAAGCCGAGAAAATAATGGTGATGAGAGAATTTCTGGCACCATCCCTCTCAAAATTTTATAAGGTAGATCTCACTCTTAGCCATGTGAGAAACTCCACTCAGATATGGGAGCAAGACTTAGAGAAATATGAGAAATGGAAAGCTAGATTGGAAGAGATACACAACATAGGCGAGGAGGTTTCCACAGAGTCTGGAATTTTGGGAGAAGAATCATATGATTCTCTCTAGGTCTAGTACTCCAGACTTTCCCTCAAAGTTGAGGTTTGCAAGGAACTGGTTAAGAACTTAAAGGAGAAGTTGAAAGTTTCCTGATATCCCTTGGGCTTATTCCAGGCATTCATGGTTGGGGTATCACAAATTGATCTCTTCACCACTGGAATGTGTACCTTGGAGGACTATGTCCCCAGCAAGTTCAACAAAAGGATGGAATCCCTATATCCACCTAGCGGAGATTTTGATCAAGGCAGGTTTTCTCAGTTGTCAAAGACCATGATTCGGTCGCATGATGCCATCAAAATGGTGGATGAATTCTAAAGTGGGGCCAGAGAGGTTGAGGATGTAATGGAGGCTATCTACAGTAGGTGGGATAGCATTTGGAGTATAGATGAGGAGAGAATTAGCAAAGTGTTAGAGGCTTGGGAAAAATCATAAGTCAATTAAGTTCTCTGGATCTAGGAGAATTTAACCCAGCATCATGTTTTGTGTTCTTTATTCTTTTGGAATGCAAGTTCCTAGATCCCAGAGTTCTGGATCCCACAATTTTGAATTCTTCATGTGACTCGTGTCTCGAATCCCAATGTTGACCGGTCACTTTTAGGATAGTAATAAAGGTTGTCAGAAGATGACTAACTACAACAAGGTAGGTCAGCTCGATGGGAAGTTTTTGATAGATGGTCTTCCCAAGGTGCCACTTCAAAGATACACCTAGAAAATCAGAGATAGGGTGTCATTTTCCCATTTATGAGGCATGTAGCCTCAATCCCTGGGGGGATCAGATTTCTTCTTTCTTCTCCTGGCCCCCTTCTTGAGGCCAATTCTTCCACTCCATCTTTCTTGTCTTATTCTTCTGACATGTCAGGCCTTTTTGTCTCGAGGTCTTTTGTAACATGGTGCAGGTAGTACCGGCCACCAGATAGTGTATTATATTGTAAAGTGTAAAATAAGTTAGGGTTAGGTTTATGTTAGAAGAAGTGTATAAATAATAAGTCTGACCTCATTCCAAGGGTCGGTGAAATTGATGATTTTGTAGTCCATAGTAAATAGCAATCTAGTTTTCTCATTTCTTAGTTGCAGAGCTCAATGCTCCATGGTTTTAAGCTTTCAATAGTTAAATGCTTCCTGTGAGTTATCATTGTACCATGCACCAATGCTTGCTAGAAATATGCTAAAGAAGAAGGAAGGGTTCTCTCAATGATGTTGTTGGCACTCTGTCTTCTGGGTTGATGGTATTTTATGCTTTGTATTCTTCA
The DNA here is from genome assembly GCA_018584345.1 of Thuja plicata. Lineage (NCBI taxonomy): Eukaryota > Viridiplantae > Streptophyta > Pinopsida > Cupressales > Cupressaceae > Thuja > Thuja plicata. The sequence goes on from MU225386.1 coordinate 402,783, forward strand.
TGTCCTTTTCCCTAATGCTTAAAATAGATTAACGACCTCCTTTCTTTGCTATTGATAAAATATAAGTTGATGGTTGTATATTTCTTCAGTATTTAGTGTAGTGTGTTAGAGCATTGTTGATGTTTTGAATGTTTAGCATAACTATAGGTAGATGAAATACTTCTAACTTTGCAAGATATTTTTAAATTTATTTTTTAAGAAAAAACATGCTTGGAGAAAACCCCACTTACCTGAATCCCTAGAGCTGATGAGTTGAAGATAACCAACTATCCCCCTCAAAAATAGTCACATCTCCCAACCGAGCCCTACACTATCGAGACCTGACTCTTACATGCTTGGAGGCTCAGGGAATCTCATTTCCCTGAACAACCTTTACAGGCAAATTTGGCTGGTACCCGATACTTTGTGAAAACTTACCTCTATTGGCGGACTCGATCACAAAGTCTCATCAATAGAAACTGGTACTAGAAGGAGGGCATGAACTCATCCCCCTCTTAAGATTCTAATTTTACACCACCCGAGGGTTCCCCAAGCCATAGTTTTAGGAGTCAAGCCTTCAGTGGAATCGGGTCATTCTCCCCAGTGAGATTCAAAAGAGTTCTTAGATCAGTCCTGAATCCCAGAAGGTTTGTCAAACTTGAGCCTCCTACTCAAAAGAAATAGACCCTAAAAGTTAAACCAACAACCATTGTCTAGGGATATAGCATCCCTTAGAATACCCAATCCTCCCAGAAAATCCTAGGAACTAGTGGTCAACCTAGTCAAAATTCAACTTCCCCAATGGCTACATATTTCAGAAACACCAGATCGCCAATGGGAACTTTTCTGGGTGCAACCAATGATTTACCCTCGCACCCAAAAAATATTTGTCCATGATATGAGCACCTAGGCTCAAGAACTATCGAGGAACACTTGCAGGCATACAAAGATGCCATGAACCGACACCGAATCCAACATGAAGATGTTGTGACCTAGATGTTCCCTTTATCCCTAGTATAGGGTGAACTGAATTGGTACCTTAACCTTCCTGCCAACTCCATCAATAGTTGGCAGGACATGGAGGACGCCTTCTTGGATTCCTTCCATGTACACATTGACCCATCTTGGTCCCATAGCTAGTTTATTTCCATCAGGAAGGAACCAAATGAGCCCCTTATAGCATTCAATCACCGGTTCCAACGTGCCTTAAAGAGGTGCATGGGCCCCTTCATCCCATCTATGGAAGTAGCCATACAGACCTATCTCAACATGATGGACCTCTTCATTGTAACTCTCCTCTGGAGAACTACCACCCTAGGCGACTAGGATACTTTGGCAAAATTTTACAACCTAGCCTTAGAACTGTCCTGCGGCCTTATCAAATCCCCAGGTGGGATTGGGCAGAGTACGCCATTCAACATGATCTCTGGCAGAACTCCTTACACCAGGAGATATAACCCCAATTTGGAAATAGGTTCCCCCATGATGGCCATGAATCCCCCACCACCGTCGATAGACCAACAGGCCTATACGTATATCCATCATAGACTCAAACAATACTAGGTCTTGAATCTTTTCCTTGGAACCAGCCACAACAGACACAACAACCATAGACACAACCATCTGGAGTGCCCTTCTTCCAGTCATCCACGGCTAGAGTATTTCCACCCTCAACTCCAGAAAACAATGCTGCTTTCCCAAGGAACAAACAACAAATATCATCACACTTTGACACAAACACCCAGTGGACCATCAAGGTTGAATCCCTCTGGCGAATGTTGTCCACCATGAATATGGACATGGGTCAACTGAATGTAGGGTCTTATGCACCCTAAAACTCCAATCCCAGAGATGGAATATTTTCTTTGGCCAACGAAACAATAATTTCAGGGGAAGAAATTGCAACAACAGGCCTCAGCCCAACCAATAGCAATGGAAGAACAACGCAAACACCAGAGGTCTGCCTCTGAATAAAAATGCTAATCACAATGGTGCTGGACCATCCCATTTTATGCCAGTCGTAGACTTCCATCCCATGACCAATTGGTGTAGATTGCATGACACAGGCTCCCACAATGAGGTAAATTATGCCATGCCAGAGAAGGCCATCATGATTTCCTAGCTGGACAGACAATAATCGTCTGATCCTACTCCCCTAGAGCCTCTTGTGTAAGAGCCCACTCATGTTACATTCACCTTTGAGACCATCTTCTTTGAAACCACCAGAGAAGACAAAGAAGAATATGAACTGCAGGGATTCTTTGACGAGTCGATTCTCACCTTTGAGGCCAATGCCTTCACCAAACCATGGGCTCCTTACAACACTCGAAGCCAAGCTAGTAAAGGACTAGTTTACATGCTGACACCTCCCAAGGATACTCCTCTCCGGGACAATACAACTGACTAACCTGTCCCTCCAAAAGGTTATAGCTCTAACCAAGCAAAGGACCCGGCCAAGGGAAGCCACCAATTCCTAGGAGGAAGGTTTGATATCATGAAGGCGTTAGAAGAAACCACCACCTCCATTACCTTAATGGAGGTTTTACTAAACTGTCTCGAGCAGAAGAAGTCTCTTCTAAAGCTCTTGGGAAACCCAGAAGCTATCAGCCGCCCACCCAAGACTGTCTCTTTTGAAGACGCCAATGTGGCTATCTTCCAGGGAAATAATGAAGATCCTCCATTCCTACTAGGCCTAAACATACAAGGCAAAAACATACACAAATGCCTAGTAGATTCTGGAGCTTCAGGAAACATCACACCCCTATCCATATGCCAGAAGCTTAGATTCTAACCCACCCCATATAATGGTGCAGTAATCCAACTGGATAAAACTACTATGAAAATGGTGGGCAAATTGAAGAATGTCTAGATACAGCTCATCCAAGACCCTAGAATAGCCAGCATAATCGATATCCAAGTGGTGGACACCCCAAAGACTTATGGGATGTTTTTAAGTTGGAATTGGTCCAAGTCCTTGAATAGATACTTTTTGACCAACTTCCCCCACTTATGGCTCCCCTGGGAAGGAGAATCAAACAAGATCTGGGTAGAAAGTGAGCCCCGGATGAAATAGGCCCTCACCAAAGTTGGAAGGGTTAATGAGGTCTTATTCTTTGAGACTTCCCTGGGGGTGTACCGACCCCTTGAAATCCTAACATTTGATTTCACACCTAGGGAGGATCCCATAGTTCTGTAAAGGACCCATGACCTAGAAGAAAAGTTTAGGGTTGAGGTTAACTCTCAAGGTGCCACAACGACCCCCGCCACACTCTTGTCTGGCACTTGGTGCTAAGTACAATACCAGAAGCACTCAGAGCTAGACTGTGAGCCATGTCTTTCCATCCCTACTTAACACATTGACACCCTCTAGAACAAAGATCATGAACATGATTCCTTGGAGCCCAATATTTTGACTGAAAGCACCTCTTCGGTGCCACTTCTTTGGGGATCTCAATCCCAAATCCCTCCAGAGATAAACCTCACCCACACAACATCAACATGGTAGGAAACTCCTCCTAAGTCTCCCAAAGATAATCCAAGGATTGCTCCATCTCCCCAGCTCTAGATGACAAATGGTGATTTGTGGACCCTAAAGTTTGATGGGTCTCGATCCAAACAAGGTTGTGGGGCCGGAGTAGAATTAATAAATCCATGAGGGAAATCCTTCCTCATGTCCTATAGGATGCATTTCAACTACACAAAAAACATCATAGAGTACAAGGCCTTGGTCCTTGGACTCCTATTTGCATTAAGGAAAGGAATCACTCACCTACGTGCTAGGGTGATTTAGAGTTGATTGTCAAACAAGTTTGGAGTCAATACACATGTCATGATAAGAGGCCGACTGCATACCGCAATCGGGCATGGAGCCTTATTGAATTTTTTGATGCCTTTGGCATTGATCTTATTCCCCAATGATGGAATTATGTCCTAGATGCCCTCACTATTTCTACCAGCCTTCATGGCCGACGTTGGTGTCTTCAAGGACCAGATAGTGGAGGAATGAGACCATGATGACACTAGATAGGGTGATGAAGATGATGGGATCATGGACCTACCAACCAACACCATCCTAAAGGGGATGGTCACACTTGAATGAATCTTTGACTCGGACCCTAGGGGCTGAGAAAAGATATCATCCTCCTCTGAGGGAGGAAAATTTGAGAAAGTGAACATTGGCCAGCCCGGTGAAGAAAAGATGATACACATCGGTACCTCTTGCTCCCCTGAGGAGAAGGAGAAGATTCTCGTAGTTCTCTGAGAATGCATAGAAATGATCGCATGGGGGTATGAGGATTTGAAGACATATGACACATCCATTATGACTCATAGTATCCCATTAAAACCTGATGCTAGACCTTTCCAGCAAAAGCAATGACCAGTCAACCCACTGTCGAGGATCTGATTTGTCAGGAGGTGCAAAAACAATTGTCAGCCTAGATAATCTTTCCAATCTGGCATACTACGTGGGTTTCCAACTTGGTCCTTGTGAGAAAGAAAAGCAGTGAAATTCACCTTTGTGTGGATTTTTGAAATTTGAATAGAGCCTCCAAGAAAGATAATCACCCTCTCCCCTCTTTGGATGAGGTGTTGCTGATAGTAAATGGATCCCAAATGATGTCTTTCTTAGATGGGTACTCTAGCTATAACCAAGTCATAGTTAAATATGAGGATAGAGACAAAATAAAATTCACCACCAAGTGGGGTTTTGGTGCCCAAAAATGCTAAATTGGATTTCCTATGGACTTGCCAATCCAATGCTTGGAAAACTAAGTGATTTGGCCAACTAACAAATCACAACCAAAGCAAGGTTGGAACCTCTGCAATTCCAGCTCTACAAAACCAAGGCTGGTAGGCCTATACCTTGACTTAACCTTCAAGTTACAAGGCTTTTTATAGTAGATAATAAACACTTCAACCTTCTCTCTCAAGTATGGCAAGGAACTTGAAAGAAATCTAACTGAAAGCAATATATCATGAACTGTAAACTGAAATACTTTAAGTAATTGAAAGGATGTTTAGTAAATGTGTATGTAATTTGAAATGAATAGATAAATAAAATATCTTAAAACTATAAACAATGAATTGAATAACTATAATCCAAATAATGATTAGACCAGTGCCTTATTCTACTATGGGCAATAGAGTCAAGATCATTCCAATCTTATGTTCAACCTCAGAGATAATTTTACAAGAAAACTTATCACTTCAAAGGTGTTATGGAATGTACATGAAATCTAAAACAAATTCATAGATATTTCAAAAGGGTAATACTTCTCAGATGATAGACCAATTGACTAAGGTCACAATCAACATAATTTAACCATGCAAAATGAGAAAACCAATTGAAAATATAGACTATGAATCAAATAAGGAAGCATGCACATCAAACTATCACTTTGAAGAAGCTCTATTGGTTTATCTGAGGGAATAATTGTAAAATGATAATTAAACTATTACACATGTGAAAGAAAAAATACTTATCATTATTAATTTTGAAAAAATAGTACATCTAGGTCCATGTTATACTTGTTGATTAAAAACTATCCAAATATGTGAAATTGTATTATTGTCTTGTGTTGTCTTTACATTTTACATTATGTGTGTGTGTGTGTGTGTGTGTTTGAGTGGCTTTCACACCTCCTTAAGGTGAAAAGACACAACCCTTATTATAAAATATTTTGAAAAAACACTAAACTAACTAAAAAATAACTACCTAACTTTCGGATTTGGATTTGGTCAAAAATCCAAAACACATCATGAAAAGATAAGATTTTTTTTGGAAATAGGAAATTTGATTTCTCAAACTGGTCACTTTTAGATTTTTAAAATTCAACCATCTTCAACCTCTGTCAAGATCATCTTTGTAGTAGGTTGAAATTCCAACATTTTCTGAAGGCTTCGATTAGTTAGTTCTATTTATTTGTGTCATAAAGCTTCCTTCCTTTGATCTTTTTTTTAATGGAGAAACATGCTTCTTGATAATGGATTGGGACTTCTAAATTATCAAAATTTAGGGTACCACCAGTGGCTCTTTCTAGGGACGTATGCTCCTTGTAAGCATAGCAATATTCCAGCTATCTCTGGAGAAGCAGACCAAGTATCCACACTTAATCTGATGCAAAGTGAAATTGGGTGGCCTGAGGCCTCCCCCCAAAAAATTAAACACTGCTACTTTCCTCTATCAAACACATAATTCTGATCATGTAATACTTTGGATCTCCCAAATACGATGCCACTATTCTCATCGGCAACATTCATTTCTTTATTAGCATGCTTTGACTTTTGTTTACCCTTAGAAAATTCAGCAGGTGCACTATAGTCTTGCTAAATAGAATATCCTCATGCATTTTATCAACCCTACAAGTAACTAGATGAAGCTCTTCTACTTGGATTCCTTTATGTACACAATCTTCCCTATACTCAAGATGTCGTTTCTCTTCACAAAAAGGATTTGGAGATAACTCACATTCAGGAACTTCCTTCTTATCAAGAATTTGATCAGAT
>MU225386.1:424231-460557 GCA_018584345.1 Thuja plicata
TAGGTGATGTACCTCTAATTTAACTTATGCATACACCTTGCAATTCGAAGACTACTCTTATCGTGATAACACATTACCTCAACTACATCCCTGTTAGTGGGTTGCACGTGCGTATTTTAAAAAAAAAATTGTATGTGTGTTTTGCCCTAGTTTTGGGCATGACACTCTGTGTGTTGTATATTAGTGTATATTGATGTATATTTTTTATATTTTATGTGTGTATATTCTTTGACCCTCGATCCTCTTGTACTTTTATGTATATTATGTAGATATGTTGTGTATATCCCATAGAACTCGTGAGTTCTTCACGCTCTATCATGTATTTTTACCCCATGAGATAGCTCGTCAAGACGGAGTCACCATAATTAAAACTCGGCACCTCACTAGTTCAAACAATGGTAGCTTTCTCTCTCCTTTGTCTCATCTCATTGATGGCGAGATTAATTTCCCATGTATGGCATTTAAAATGTGTCCAATCTAGCATTCAATTTTTCCCCATGTCGGCCCACTTGTCCTAATCAATGCCATAACTATCTTTACGCTACCTGCCATTTTACCATGCGCCAACACACGTTAGCCAAAGTACAGCTACTACCAGTCACATCGGCAATGGATAGTTTCTCCAGACTCTAGACTCCCAATGGGATCTTGTCTTCTACTTTTCCTTGTCAAACGTCATCACATTCCAGAATGATAAGTCACATTCATTTTAGATATTCTGGAACTTTTTAATGTATGTGCTAACATTTTTTTGATAGGTGTGGGCTCGTGGAGAATCTCCCAGAGTTTTAATTCATGTTTATATATGTCCTAACTATTTTCCAGTCTTGCAGGTTGCTGATAAAGTGATCAAAAATGTCTGACGATTTTGCACCTCATAATAGTCTAGAATTACCCACCACCTCTACCTGGGCAGCCACAAAATCAAAGATGGAAAGAATGTTAGCAAAGCTTCCCCTGACCTCCAAGTATCCAAAAGATGGAGGTGTTATGGGGTCTAAGATAGACTCCAAGGTTCATGAAATAATAGATCCAGACCTCGGGGCTTGGGCCAAATTAAAAGGTCTAATCCAAACCACTTATAGGTTGAAGGAACAAGGAGATAAGATAGCCACTTGCCTAGCTACCTATAGCGTTATAAAGGATGCAAACTTTCCATGTGTGGTGCAATCACCCAAACTAATCAGGCAGCTAGCGGTATTGTATAATGCGGCCACTCATTCATTTTTGCTTCCAGATCCCCGGCCACTACAATATCTCACCACAATCATCACATTGGATGCTCCCACCTTTTCTTTCGAGTTGGGAATTCCACAGTTCAAAGGGTCCACCATAATCACCAGGGCCATCTCACTAAAGAAATTTGGTGAGGCCTAAAAAATTTCATGGCAGCACCTCAATAATCATTGGTTAAAGTCTCCAAAGCGAGACTGCAAGAGAATGAAATTGGAAATTCCCTACTAGGATTTCAAGGAGCCCATTCAAGCGGGCATTATATTTTTTTGCATAATCTTCAGATGGCCCCATGGCCAGGAATTCTTGGCATGGATGTATTACTTCTTGTATGGCATAACAACACACAACATAAATTTCAACTGGGCGGCTATTATATCCAACCATGTGGATACGCAAATGAGGACCGTCGTCCAGCATTCACAATTTTACATGACTTCATATGTACTATGGGTATCAACATAACAAAGGCTAGCTTTTTAGGGTTTGAGAACGGTTAGGGAACTTGGGAATAGCCTAGGATAGGTCACACCTTGGGACCATTATCCCTAATTACAGTGGGAACTCAGCTTCTAGAATTTATGTCAGGTAAATGATGTCTTCATTTACCACAACATTCTTACACTTACCCGAGATTTTGGGTACTACCTCTCACAGGTGGCAATGACACTGGTCAATTCTTATGGCCAATATTTTATTCAATTCAAACATCACACATACATCAGGGTGACAGGCTTCAATGGGAATCCCTATCTTCTTCCCTGATATTGTGGGGATAGAGTTATTCTTTTGGAGTTTTGTAGGCAGATGATGGATCTGGATGCCTTCTTCACATTGAAGAAGGTCATCAATGTCCCATTCCCATTTTCTTGTGGGGATTACACATGTAGCCTCACCGCGACCCAAGAGGCAGATAATGAGTCAAAAGGATTGGGGCTGGTTGAATTTAACCACGCTCAAAGAAATTATGATCATCGTGGAAAGATTGTCGCCGCACTACCTAGGGCGTCCCCCTCGCATGAAAATGATATTGAAGACTTCTAGGAAGATTACCATGATAGCTTTGATCTCAGGGCCCGATAACATACAAGAATGAGAAAAAGGCTCATGGAGGCGCTAGACCTCCAGACTTTTTTGAAGGGTTTCAAAGACATCAGGCTGCTGGAAGATCTAGAATACAAGGGACAGGGGCTGGAAAAATTGGACCTCCCTCTAGTGGACTGGGCCACTCTGGATTATTTAAAAATTGAGGGGGTATGCCACCCCATCCTTGAAGCAAGTCAGAGGTAATTTTATCAGGTATGCCCTAAGAGCACCTGAAAGAAAGCAGCAGTGAAGAAGACCATTCCTTCTTCAGCTAGTGTCAGACCTTCTTCATCTACCATGCCTGCTGAAGCAAGTATGAATAAAGGAAAAGAAAAATAAGGAGTCTTGGTGCCCAAGTCACCTTCTCAAATTCCCACACTTTTGATGGCCAAGCTACATGATCAAATGGAGTCAGCAAAGTTAGCCAGCCAAAAAATTAGCATGCAAGTGGCTTCCGGTCTCCCATTCAATCCAATGGCATCTGCTCCCCCATGGGATCCCCTTCATTAATAGCAATGATGAATAGGAAGACTTTTGTTGAGGCAGATTCTTCCAGCATTATGGACACCGGGACTTCTCTCACTAGGAAAAATAAAATAGTTGTGACCCCCATACCAAGCGCCGCCCTTGGTATGCCTGAGAAGCCCCCGGTGGATGTAAGTTTGGATTCTCCCAAACTTGAGGATATCTCAGACTCCTCTCCACCACATGATTGTTTTGATGATACCTTCTCAGCAAAGGAGCTTCTAGAGATCCAGCAGGGTGTCAGTACTATAGTGAGAGAAATTGAGGCTCAAGACAAAGAAGTCCCTGTAGAGAAGGAAATTACCATAAAAGAAGATACAACAGAATAAGAGGCTCAGGGAGAAACCCAAACAGGGCATGAATAGGAAAAGATATCAGTCCAGGGGACTGAGGATTTGCCAAGGTAGCCCATAGACAAGCAACTGATGGAAGGAGAACCCGGACCCCAGGGAACAACTGTACCTCCAACCATCAAGCTCCAGGTGCCTTTGGATACTTTGGGTGACCAAGTGCCCCGAAGAACTTTTGGTGAGGTCATAAGAGCTACCGCCTTGTTAAAATTTGGCCAGCGACCTCACCCACCTTTGGAAGATGTCATAATGGATGAGGAGAATATTGAAGTAGACGAGGCCAATAAGGCCCAGGAACATCAGCAACCAATGGACCAAGAGGTCCCAGAGAAGGAAAATGAAGAGGCTACTGATACCACCAAGGAAGATGAAGTCCCTTAAAATATAGAAACTAAGACCCGGGAAAAGATCTAGAGTGATTTTGTAGAAGATGCTAGTATGGCGAAAGACATAGAGGGTTCTGGAGAACAAGAAACAGGAAAAGAATAGTAAACAAGAAAGGAACTAGAACAGGAGCAGGAAGAAGAGCCCGAGGATAATTTAGACTTTAGGAATGTGATGTGGGATTCCCAAAGGGATCCCAATGAATAGGTATTGGCACCAAGGCCACCCTAGCCACCCCAATGGCTGGTAGAAACTAAGAAAAGGAAATTCCTAGCGATAACTACAAGTGTTCTAGTATCACTGGCCGAAATGATGGCCAGGAATGCTGAGGTGAAAGGCACCCAAAAGAAGGCACAAGTGGTCCATACTCTTCAGACCAACCTAGCAGGCAGCACCATTGTGGTCATTGTAACACCCCTAGCAAACATAGAAGTAGCGGCCACAAGGCCCGAAGACTATAGTATAATGGAGGTAGAATTGGGGAAAAGAGACAAGCAAGGAGAACTAGACTTGCTGAAGGAGGATACCTAGGGGATAGAGGCCTGGTACACAAAGTAGGGCCATAAGATACAAGAGGAAAGAGAGATAAACACCAATCTCCTCACGCTTCTGGTGGAATTAACATGGCCCTTGGCTGAAATCCACCCTGGAATCCCCTCTTTTGGATTGTCACTTACACAGGGCGACGTGGACTCACTGCACATAATGAAGAAGAAGGTGCAAGCAATGGATGGGTGGGAAGTTGATCAAATAATGGTGATGAGATAATTTCTAGCTGCCTCCCTCCCAGACTTTTACAAGGTAGATCTCACTATTATCTATGCGAGAAGCTCTGCTCAGATATGGGAGCAAGACTTAGAGAAATATGAGAAATGGAAAACTAGATTGCAAGAGATCTATAGCATAGGCGAGGAGGTTGCCATATATTTTGACATTTTGTGAGAAGAATCATATGATTCCCTCCAGGTCCAGTACTCTAGACTTTCCCTCAAAGTTGAGGTTTGCAAGGAACTGGTTAAGACCTTAAATGAGAAGCTGACAATTACCCTATATCCCTTGGGCTTATTCTAGGCATTCATGGTTGGGGTATCACAAATTTATCCCTTCACCATTAGAATGTGTACCCCAGAGGACTATGTCCTTAGCAAGTTTGATGAAAGGACGAAATCCCTGTATCCTCCGGGCGGAGATTTTGATCAAGGCAGGTTGTCCCGATTGTGGAAGACCATGATTCAGTCACATGATTCCATCAAAATGGTGGAAAAATTCTAGAGTGGGGCCAGAGAGGTTGAGGATGCAATGGAGGCTATCCGTAGTAGGTGGGATAGCATCCAGAGTATAGATTAGGAGAGCATTAGCCAAGTGTTAGAGGCTTGGGAAAAATCATAAGTCAATTAAGTTCTCCAAATCTAGGAGAATTTAACCCATCATCATGTTTTTTATTATTTATTCTTTTGGAATGCAAGTTCCTGCATCTCAGAGTTTCAGATCCCATAATTTTGAATTCTTCATGTGACCCATGCCTTGGATCCCAATGCTGACCGGTCACTTTCATGACAGTAATAAAGGTTGTCAGAAGATGACTAACTAAAACAAGGCACATTAGCTCTAGGGGAAGTTTCTGACAGATGGTCTTCCCAAGGTGCCACTTCAAAGATACACCTGGTGAATGGGAGACAAGGCACCATTTTCCCATTTATGAGGCATGTAGCCTCAATCCTCAGGGGATTAGATTTCTTCTTTCTTCTCCTGGCTCCCTTCTCGAGGCTGATTCTTCCACTCCATCTTTCTTGTCTTATTCTTCTGACATGTTAGGCCTTTTCATCTTGAGGTCTTTTGTAATGTGGTGCAGGTAGTACCAACCACCGGATGATGTATTATATTTTAAAGTGTAATAAGTTAGGGTTAGGTTTAGGTCAGAAGATGTGTATAAATAATAAGTCCGACCTCATTCTAAGGGTCAGCGAAATTGATGATTTTACAATCCATAGTTAATAGCAATCTATTTTTCTCATTTCTTAGTTGCAGAGCTCAATGCTCCATGGTTTTAAGCTTTCAGTAGTTAAATTCTCCCTGGGAGTTATCATTGTACCATGCACCAGTGCTTGCTAGAAAGATGTTAATGAAGAAGGAAGGTTTCTCTCGATGATGTTGTTGGCACTCTGTCTTCTGGGTTGACGATATTTTATGCTTTGTGTTCTTCATGTCCTTTTCCCTAATGCTTAAAGTAGATTAACGACCTCATTTCTTTGCTACTGATAAAATATAAGTTGATGGTTGTATATTTCTTTAATATTTAGTGTAGTGTGTTAGAGTATTTTTGATGTTTTGAATATTTAGCATAGCTATATGTAGATGAAATACTTCTAACTCTACAAGATCATTTTAGATTTATTTGTTAAGAAAAAGCATGCTTGGAGAAAACCCCACTTACCTGAATCCCCAGAGTTGATGAGTTGAAGATAACCATCTATCCCCCTTGAAAATAGTCACATCTCCCAACCAAGCCCCACATTTTCGAGACCTGACTCTCACATGCTTGGAGGCCTGGGGAATCTCATTTCCCTGGACAACCTTTACAGGAAAAGTTGGTCGGTACCCTGATACCCGGTGACAAATTACCTCTGTTGGCGGACCTGGTCACAAAGTCCCGTCAACAAAAACTTGAAGAGGGTCATAAGTAATGGTATTACTTTTGTCAAAATGTTAGGGTTTCTTTGATTGCCTTAGAGTTTATTTTGTTCTCTCCACCTAAAACCCTAAACCTTAGTGTGGTTCTATAACATATTTGTTATAATTTTCAAAATATATAACCAAGTTATATTAACTATCTTTTAAAAAAAGTCTCTTGAGGATGATTGTTTTCAAGAGAAACTTGAAATTCATAAAAAGTAGAAAAGATGGCCATCTAGAGCCTTAGGTTTTTTCTTTTAAAAATGAAAATAAACCATAAAATTATCATTAAAATGAATCTAATTAATGAGGATTACCTCCCCATTTCTCGCTCATTGATCTCCTTGTTGTGCTTCTTCTGCTCCTTTATTTTCCTGTGCCTCATGTGGTGTTTGTGCTTGCAACTTAACCTTTTACACCCTATACTTAGATATTATTGGTGCCACTAACTTGATGTTTGGACCATTAGTGATGTTTATTCTTAGCTTCCACTTGTTAATCTCTTGTTATGTTTCCACCAACTTCTGGTGTATATCATCAACACAATTTTTGAAGGTCCAAAGATAAACTGTAATGCTCCCCAATTTTTCTATTGATGCTTTTCTCACAATATATGTGGAATATAGTTCTTCATAAAACATTTTTTTTGAGGCTTTGTCCAACATAAACACTCTTAAGTAGTTTTTCCTCATCTTCTTCAAAAAAAATTATTCACAGGATGGTGAAGTTTTTTCTCACACCTTTCAAATTAGAATGAATTTGTCCCAAGGTTGTTCTTAACTCGGTATCTAATTCTCTTAGTACAGAACACTTCTATTATAGCATGTCCACCTATACTATAGAGTTATTTTCCTTCGGGTAATTGATGGTCCTTTCAACAAATAAGACAATTGAATGATTTTTAACACTTTCTTGTATCTCTTTGAAGACCATTTTCAAGTTGATCTTTTCTTTTTAAAGATTTTCTAAATCTTTATGCAAATTTTTTATCCTTTCTAACATTTGAACATAGATTCTCATGGATTATTCAATATACAACATCTCATTAAATGTAAGCTTCTCTACCCACTTATCAACCACTTTTATGATAGATTGACATCTCTTGATTTGTTTTAGCTTATTAGAGTCTAAAAATTTTATGGGGATGTTACAATCTTCATCTAGTTTTCGATCATTTATTTATAGGATACATTGAATTAAAGGGATTAAAACACTTATCTATTTTTGTAACTTTGCATTCTTCTATTCTTCGAATTTCACCCTCTTCAATAGCATTCTCATAGAAAAATTGGCATGGTAAATATGACCCTCTATGTTTGAAGGACCCATGTCAATTATGCTCAAATTGAAGTATTCTTTTGTGATCTCATGTTGATCTTTATCATTGATGGGATCTATGACCTCCTAAATTTGATGAACTGTGGTGGTGTCAACAACCCTTGATATTCTTTTAGCCTTTTTAGTCCTAGGTGTATCCTTAATAGTCTAGCTACTATATCAATATTTTTATGTATCATGGGGGTGTATCTTTATTTCTTCTCTACAAATTTATTTAAGCACAGGGGAGAGGCAATTACAAAGGAACTAGAAGCAACATTGGAAATTGTATTATTAGGTGATACATGTGCATAATTAGATGGTGTAGATCCACCAAGTATAAAAAAATAGAATTATTAAAAAGAAAATTGGAAATACTAATCTTCACAAATTTTGTTGAAGATAAAGGAATCACTATCTGGAACAATAATAGCAAGAGTTGACACTTTTTCTAATGGAATTAGAACAATGGTATTATCCATATTTCCATTTTTTGGAAATGGCACATATTATTCACACAGGGCCTTTAACTTCCTATTATCTTTGGGTTGATCTCCATCTCCTCCATATTAAAAATTGAATTTTTGAACAATAAAGTCTATGCTAGTTGAATATTTTGAGATTTTAAGGCTTTGGGACATGTATTCTTTCCTATTACGAGTTCCCTTGGTTTTGGAAGAACTAATATGTTATTTCCTCTTCTTTTCAATCCATTTTCTTGTCTTTTCTATAGTAGAAGAGGTACTATCCTCAATAACTATAACCTCTTTATTAAACCATTAGAATTTGGGAAGGGGAATGGGAGAAACATTTTAATATGATTTATCTATTATCTCATAGCCATCATCTACCTAATCTTCATAAAATAGAAATATTAGATTAAAATCCCTAATTTGGTCTACTTTCAACCTCATATGGAATCCAATTACTAAAATTCTCTTTCATCTGCAGAATTCCACCAATAATCTTCTAACTATGGATGATGTTCATATAGGGTTCCTCCATGAAAACTTATTTTGACATAGTTATTTTTGTCAAAATGTGACCTTGGTGACATATGTCAGAAATTGAATTTTGCCAAAATCTTTTCTACATTTCTTGTAGCCTCATTACTTTTACATGAGAGATTAGAAAGAGAAATAAAAAGGGAATATCCTTTCTTCTTCATGTCAATATATTAGACATTTACTTTCACCATTTGTTTGAAAAATTCCAGGAAAAAAAGATAATTAGACACATACCTTTGTAATTTTAATGGGGCATTTTTGTAACCCCCTATCCTCAAATAGAAACAAATGTTAAATTGGATATAATAGTTTCCATATTGTATTAATAGGGTTGTATCTTTCTCTCCTTGGGTTATCCTTCAATCATTTTGATTATGACCCATACGAAATCATCCTTGATGTAGAGGAAGTTCTTTATTCCCCCTTCTTTTTGTAATTATGGAAAATCTCAAACATAGATGTATTTTTTGTAAGATACCCCATGGATTTTAGGCTAGGTCAAACAATCTCTTTAATCAGAAGAATTTAAATCAATAAATAATATATATTTAATGATAATATTTGTTTTAAATTAGCCAATTGTTCATGAAAATTCTCATTCATTATATTTTTTTAGTCAATATATTGGTTCTCATGAAAAATAATTTGTATAAAATAACACATGTAGAAATTGAATTCATCATACTCATCACTACCCACAATGTGATGCTACAAGGTAATTGGATCAACAATTTCATCTTTGAAATGATTAATCTTCAGGTAAGAATGTATTATAGCTTTCCTTTCCTTCTATTTTCAACCAACTCTTAGCAGTACAGTTTAGACACCAATTTGTCCTATCACTAAAATAATTATATCCTAAATTTATAGACACATCTACAATTTTTTCTTGTAATTCCCTGCCAAGGAACCCTCAAAATATAGGGAAATACATGCACTCATATTTTTTAAAACATAAGCATAACATAGATCACATTGAATAAGAAATAATGAAACATAACAACCATCACTAAAGATCATGCACAAGAAGAAGTCATACAAGCACTTCCAAGGGTTATATGAAAATCTGAATAGACACTCAAAATGAAATATAAATGTTCTTGAGATGGCCTAGAAACAACTCAAAAAACATCCAATAAGATACAATATCCATTAAAATCCTATTGTCTCTCTATCCAAAGTGATGAGGACTTTTTCATCTTGTGTTTTAATCTGCCCCGTGTCTAGATCATATATGTTTATACATTATGTAACCAAGTCTACAAATTGAATTGAAAAACATGGAAACCAACTTCCTCTAATAGTCCACTTTCAACTAATTTTTGTGTAATTAGATGCCTATTGGGTTGTCCCACCCTTTTCCTAGAACTCTTTTAAATCCACCTAACCTAACTTTATATCCTCAATTTCACTCGAAGAACATTCAAGCCCATTCAGATGATCGTAGCTAGGATGCTTGAACCTCATGATTGTTTCAAATTTTAAAATAAAAGTTCTACACCTCTAGGTTCAACTGAAATTCAATAGAAAAAATAGAGAGAAATAGATTCACTCTTTGAATTTTATACACTGTCAAATGTGCACAAAATTATTTGATGCCCTAGCTTTCACCATTTTGTCCATCTTGATCTCCTTAGAATGATTGAAATCCAAATCTAAAAAACTCATTAAAATCCTATTTCATTTCATTTAGTGGCTCCATTAATGTTTGGATTTTTCAATCATTAAATGCTCCATTAACTTTTTTAATGCTGGGATACATCATCTTTTCAAATTTGAAAACAATCACCTTTTTGACAATGTCAAAAATGAACATCAGAGATGGAACTTCGGAGTGATCCTGTGATTTTCATCTTATGCTCTCCTTTTTACTCCAGAGTTCCACTTCTAGCTTCAGGCCCCGATGACCATTCTCAACGTACCATCCATCTCTTCCCTCTCTTCTTTTTGAGTTATTATATCTTCCTACAACTTTGGATAATGATCATTTTCCTTATGTTTTTCTTTTCCATCTTGGGCTTCAGGTTTTGATACTAGTTCCAAAACTCAAACCTTTCTCCAATTCCTTAAATTTTCACTTCCACTTATTGGGCCCACCTTTCTTTATTTTAGATGACTTGTTTTTGCATCATCATCATATTCCAAAGGATGTCCTGGAACTTATCTCAAGCTACTTTTCTTTTATATTTTAAATTTTCCACTTGGTTTGTCAGATTCTGATGACTATTTTAGAATGAGGTTCTCATTCCACTTAGTTCAGTTTATGTACAAATCCAACCTTTCTTAGTTATTTTCTAGTTCCTCATCCATTGTTTGATCCTAATAACACTTCCAACACCAACTATAAGTTTTTCTACTTTATGTTTATACATGACAAAGACTCGATAGAAATTTTTACTTGAACCTAGAGGTTTTGCATGACACAATCAATGAGAGAAAGGAATGGGAAAAATATAAAGAAAATAAATTTCCAAGTGTAGGGTCAAACTCATATGGTTGTTCTAGAACTGAGACTATGTTCTGACAGACTTGGAAACACAAAATAAAAGGATTAGAAATTTGGAAAAGCATGACTTGATTCTTACTATTTTTACATGGAGTGTAGAAAAATGGGCAAATACTGGCTCCCACTGGGGATGAAGACCGAGAGGGATGATGAAATGAACCTAGGATCTCTGGATATGTAAACTAAGAGATAAATGTATATTGGCTAAAAACCTAAGACACACACACAAAAAAATAGGAAAGAAAAAATGTAAGCACTAACTAAGAGAAACAACACTCAACTAACCTAATATAGTATAGATACATGGGTTACCTTTCCATATGATCACATTTGTTACAATTTCAACTCTTTCCCATTATAGTACAAGGGTAGAATTGTTCCATTTGTGTATGCCAGCCTCAAAGAGTTTCTTCCACATACTGAAGATGAATCCTGAAGTGATCCTTCCATAACAAATAAAACTTTCCATGTACACCCTTGGGCTCTCTTATTTTATCCCTTAGAAACACTAGATCCCCTTCCATGACATTCTTGGGCCGAGCCCTCCTATATTTTTGACTCTGGCTTGATGTAGTGTGATTTGATCTACCATATCATCTCTTTCTTCTTCGATCTTTTTCAGATACATGTGATTCACTTCTCGAGTGAGTCTTGAAAGATTGATTCTTCTACAACAACTTACAATTTGGAAGATGACTTCTCTAGAGGAAAAGATAAATTTTCTCGTACATCGTAGACTAACTCAAATGGAAACATACCTATGGCCCTTTTTGGAGTGTTTCTATCTTCCCAGAGAGATTCATATAAATTTTTATGCCAATTCCTCTGATTCTCTACAACTAAATTCTTCATAATATTTGTCAAATTCTTATTACTAAAATCAGCCTGCGTGTTTCCCTGGGGCTAATAATTAGAGGAATGGGCCAAAGATGTGCTATTATCATAACAAAATTGAATCATCTCTGAGGAGGAGAAAATTTTTTCATTATCTATGACAAACTTCAAAGGGACCTTAAAGTGAACTAATATATTCTCCTTGATGAAATTATAAACTATTTATGTAGTTGTTTATTTCACTACTACAACTTCCACCTACTTCATGAAGTAGTCAGTTGTTGTAAGGATATGCATGTTCCCTTTACTAGAAATCTGATTGATGGACACAATAAAATATATCCCCCACTACTGGAAGGGGCCTTCTAGAATACAATTTTGAGAGGTAGGGATGCTAATTGAGCCTTACCTGTGAATTATTTTCACTTGTCACACTTGAACACCCAGTGGTAGGCATCCTTGAACATTCCAAGCTAGTTATAACACTATCTTAAAATTTTGAAATTTGTAATAGTAGAAGAATAATTTCCTCCATAGGCTTCATCATGAAAATCTTTCAGGGGCTTCTATTTTTTCTCTTTGTCTATGCATTAGAGGAATGTACCATCTATAGCTCTTTTATAATGGGTATCATTCTAAATAGCATATTTACTTTCTTTCATCCTTAAGTTCCTTTCTTGTTTCAGGGATAAACCCTCTGGGCATTCACTATAAGCTAGGAAGTAAGCTATGTCAGACAACTAGGGGTCTTGCATGCTCACCTATAGTAATTTAGGAGTTTCTTTTGGAACCTCAGGCTCATCTTCCACTATGGTCTTATGCAATCCTTTTCCTCTAGCCAAGATAGTCAATTTTATCTCTATATCATACTCCTAAACCTTTTACACCCATGCTCCTCTCTTATTACAACCAACCTTTCATTGTGTTAAGATGCTCTTCATGTTACAAGTAGCGGTTGTCATTTCACCAAAAGATCAAATTGTCAATTCCTGATACAACCACTAGAATTATAGAATCCATAGTCCTAGGTGGTTATTCGCTTACCATGAATCTCAAGGGGAGCACTAACCATTTTTCCAACAATCTCCCCCTCAGTGTTACCCAAGGGGAATTGAACCTTTGACCAAGCTCTGATACCACTTGTTACAATTAGCGGTTGTCATTGCACCAAAAGATCAACCTATCAATGCCTAAAAAAACCACTAGACTTATAGAATCTACAGGAGGTGGTTAATCCCTTGTCAAGAATCTTGAACGGAGCGCTATCCATTTCTCCAACACTTCACTATTGGTTCAGGTACAAAAACCGTAGCATCAGAATGTAATATATAAAATCTAAATTGCTTCAGTTCTTTAACCACTATGAAAGAATGTTTCTCCATCTAAGAATAGTTTAATTCATGATTCTTCAATAAGGTTCTCATAGAGGATATGGGTTCCTAGATCTTATCTTCATTTTCCTATAGAAGTGTTGCCGACATGGTATGCTCTGACACATAACAATAGATATTGAAATCCATATTTAAATCTAGTTGTGTCAAGGTGGGTGCATTGTCTATAGATTTCTTGATGTCATCAAATTCTTGTTTTCCAGACTCATTCCATCTAAATAATTGATTCCCCTGCATCGTGTCTACTATATGATTGGTGATTTAAGAGAAATCTAACACAAATCATCTAGGAAATTTTACTTTTCCAAAGAAGGACTTGACCCATTTTTTTTCTTGAAGGGAGCCTCAACTGTAGAATAGCCTTAACCTGCTCAGGATAAATTTTGATTCCCTCTTGTGATACTATATGACCTATAAGTTTTCCCTCAGTCACACAAAATAATGACTTCTTTCAATTCAATAGAATATCACATTCTTGACATCTTTGTAAAATTATCTCTAGGTCATGCAAATGATTCTTACTCCTTTTGGAGAACATAGTCAAATTATCCAAATCGATCCCTATGATCTTTTTCTTCAAATCATTGAATGACAGGTCCATGGCTCTTTGGAAATTATCTCCTGAATTGATTAATCCAAATGACATTATATTGTAGGCAAAAGTTCCCTAGGATCTCTTGAACAATTTTTTGTGCTGATCCCTTTCATCCACTTCAACCTAATTGTACCCTTAGAATCCATCTAACATAGACATCATCTCTGAACCATCTACTATTTTTAAAATTTT
This sequence comes from Thuja plicata, assembly GCA_018584345.1. Taxonomy (NCBI): domain Eukaryota; kingdom Viridiplantae; phylum Streptophyta; class Pinopsida; order Cupressales; family Cupressaceae; genus Thuja; species Thuja plicata. The sequence goes on from MU225386.1 coordinate 438,325, forward strand.
GTCCATGTTAAAGAAGGGAATAATTTTCCTTTAGTGAAGCTTGGTTCTTTTTTCTTAAACTGACGTAGATCCTCATATCTTTTTTTTTCTTATGCACTGGAAAAATATTTTCCACCCAAGTTGAATGGTGAATAGGATATATAATACTCACCTTGAACATCTTGTCAATTTCCCAAAAATAGCATTGGATATTTTAGGGTTGTAATCACATTTCTTTTGGAAAAAATGGTTTGTGTTAGACTTCAAATGAATATGATGCTTGAAATTACCTCTAATTAAATTATTCAAGTTGTCATAGCACCAGGAAAAAAACATCTTGGCACCTGATCAAAAGTTCTATCATTGTTTATTTTTCCACTGGCATGCAATATTTCCTATGCTTACCATTTTAGAATTCTGGGGGTCTCCAATTTTTATATTTTCATACTCACCAGTAGTAATACCACTTTCATCCCTTTTCTTCTTAATATAGGGTCATGTTTGTTGAAAATTTTCTCTAAAGAAACCATGCCTTTAAGTACCTTACTACCTTTGAGTTGTGCTATCCATTCTAGGAGATCTTTCCTACTGTCTCGAGTGAATTCATTACAATGATTCTTGTTTCCCTTATAATACTTCTCCATGAATGCCTTAAAATTTTCTAAGAAATACCTAATTTGGTCATCATTATCAAATAATTTCCAAGCTTCAACATTATCAATTACATTTGGTCTATGGACCAACTCGATTCTGAATTGTTTGTCTTCAAGATTAGGATGAGGCAACAAAAAAGAAGCTGACACCGCCAAAGAATATGCTCTAGTATTTTTTCCCTTGGCATCAATTCAATAGAGAAGTCTTCTAGCGTTACAATTTCATCCCATACCCTATTTTGGTAGTGTCTTAGCTGATTATTTTTTATAGTAAAAGTTTCGCTAACCTATTTTCACATTAGCTCTCCATCTTCTTTCACCAATAGAAACTTCACTCCCTTTCTTTGGCTATGAAAATTCCCAAAAGAAATTCTTTATATTCTACTATGTTATTGTTTTTTTTGAACTCTAATTTATAACATAAGGGGGTAATAACTCCATCTAGAGAGATCGACACTACTCCCACCTCAGATATTTATGAAGAGAAACTTCTGTCAAACTCCAAGTTCCATAATTGGGATGATATTTCAGGTCCAGCTTCTCCCTTAATTGGAATTTTCTCTGTGAATAGTATATAATTTCTAAAGTCCATTTCTTCATACAATAATTGTGCCTTGGGATCATCCAATTTCAGAATAGTGAACTTAGTTTTATCTTCTAGCTCTAATTTAGCCTTTTTTTTCCCTACTTGCATAAGTGCATGTGATGAGTCCAACTATATTTCTCCACCCTTATCTTTTCAAAAACACCTACTTAATAACATTGCATAACTAGCAGGAATATCTACCATGAGAATTGTCAGCTTTAGTATTTTTGCTAGGTGAGCGGTTAGAGCTACTTGAGCATATTTTATCTGATCAACAAGGGGAACTTTCTTGGGTTCCATGGAAAAACACCTACCAAATTTTTTGGTTACGGAAAAACCTAGGTATTTGGATACTGTCGTTGGCATTATATTGTCAGAAGAACCTAAATTTATTAAGTAGTTTCTCAATTCATGGCCATTTATGAAGAAGGATATATAGAAGGGATCTAGTTTTTGACAGGCATAATGGATGTATGATTGATATTATCCAAATTAAGGCCAGATGTTGATGGCTCCTCATCAGTAGAATGACTTTCATAGGCATTAACCTTAACAGAACTGGGCCTACAGTGATCTATAAGGTGGTCTTGTTTGGATAGATTTATTTTAAAGTACTCTAAAGGATAAATTTGGATCTTTGATGTATCATAGAACTAAACAATTTCAAAAGAAGTTTTTGTTGGCATTATGGTGGTTTTTGGAGTTCTTATGATGAACGGTCATAAGGGATGTATAATTGGTTGTAATTGATGGAAAAAAATTTAGTTAACATGATTGGAATTTCTTATAAGATCTTTCCATGATCAGTAATGGAAGAAACAATTAAGTGCATTGATCAGTGTTTAGGAAGAAAAATTTTAGTCAGAGACCTTAGTAGTGGTTGAGTTTTAGTAGAGATCAGGTATTGTGATCATATATGTGGTATATATATGTTTAGTGGAATCCATTATTCCAATCATGACAATTAATTCAATGATTTGAGTGAATTGTGTTTTTGGTGAAGGAACTAGTATACCCATTGGTTCACTGACCAGAGTTTCATATTAAATCAATTAAGGCGGTGAATTTGAGGTTGTTTATTGGTCATAAACATGGATATTAAATTTGATGCTGACATGTTTTGTATTATTGACACTGATCTCGAGGTGATTGGTCAATAATTTGTGCCAACTATGATGGAAAGTTTCTAGGTCTTAAGTGACTTAACGAAAAAAAACTATATAAGGTGATCTAAATCATTTGATTTAGGATTGTGATTGTACTTTCAAGTGAAATGATCAAAGATTGAAGGAGCATAGATTAGTGCAGTGTCAGTAAGCAAAGAGTAGAGTGGATTTGATAGGAAAACAATGGCATTCTATAAATCAAGACAAAGTTCTTTACTCTAGGCCAATCGGTTGGAAAGATAAATCCCTTATCAGGTTCCTATTGTAAATCCTTTAACAAGGTAAATTTTTGATTGGGATTTTGAAATCATCTAGTGAGGTAGAATCTAACATGTATTTGGTACATCTAACAAGTTACTAATCACTTTTAATAGGATGAACCCTTGATAGGGTATTGTACCACCTAACGGGGAAAATACTTTATACTACAGTGAAGTGAATTTATGGGTGTCATTCCCACCATTTTTTTCTCCCTCTTAAAAGGGTTTCCATGTGAAAAATTTGTGTATTATGTGTGATTCTTATGTGTATGTTTTATGTTATTTAATTCTAGTTGATATCATCAGTATTACATTTTATTGTTTGGACATTTCTGATTAACTTTGTTAGATTGGTGGTGAAAATTATTAAGTACTTTTTTGCACTAATTCACCCCCCCCACTCTTAGTGATTTTTAATATTAACAATTGGTATTAGATCTTTGGTCCTCTTGATATTAAGCTTAACCACTTGAGGGAAACATGCCTAAAAACCAACATGGAGAGTTACAGGTATGAGAACCAGCTTGAGGATGCAAACAAAGTAATCTATGAACTAAAATAAAAGCTGAGGAACTCCCTTGCAAAAATTAGAGAACTTACTAAGCAATTGATGGAAAGACAAGATTACATTGAGAAACTATTTGAATGTAGTATGTCTGAATAATATGAGGAAACAATTGTAGATATGATAGATAAGAACATTAGACCTAAAGAAGAAGTGGAAAATCTAAAAAGAGATCTTGAAAGTTAGTCTGTCATGATGTGTGAAGATCTTGAAGGAAGAAGGGCTACTGAGGATGCAAAGAAAATTGCAGAAGATTCCCTAAAGGCTAAAGATGAAATCCTAATAGAAAAGATAGAGAAACTATTCAAATTGTAGCATGAGGTTGTTGTATTGAATGAACACTTACATGAAGCAAATGAAGAAAATACAGACATCTTAAGAGAGAATGATGGGCCAAGGAAAGAGAATGATAAGCTGAAAGAAGAGCTTAAAGATGAAAATGTTATACTGGATAAATTCAATAATAATTCTACTAAACTTGATGAACAACTTGCTAGTCAGACGTGGAATGGAGAGAAACAAGGTCTAGGTTTTTCAAACTTTGAAGTTGGTGAATTATATGGCACTAAGGACATCAATGCATTTGAAAAACTAGTGCCTAAGAAAAAAAACAACACTGGTAAGAGAAGGTATATACCAGTATGTTTTAGATATCATAAGGAAGGTCATAGTGCTAATGTATGTTGGTCTAAACCTATTGGTCCTAATGTTAGACCTAGATTTCCTACTACTAGATCAGGTAATTCCTATGGTAGAACTGGAAACTACAATGCTAGATGTAATGAATTCCATGTACCTTGTTATTATTGCAATAAGTTTGGACATAAGGCTAATGAGTGCAGGGCCAGAATCAATAGTCATTGGTCATATGATTACAACAATCAGAGACCTAATAATCAGGTCTACTAGTCATATGTTACCTATTCTATTTGCCATAACTATGGACATATGGTATTGGATTTTAGATTAAGTTCAACTAGAGTCAATGATGGATCTTAGAAACAAATAGGTATGGATTGTTATATTTGTAACAAAGTTGGTCATCTTGCTAGGACATGTAGAGCAAGAAATAATACCAGAGGTCAATTGCTTAACAAGGCTATAAATGATAAAGGGAATAAAATTGTTGATGTTGAGGAAGTCAAAAGTGAGATGAAGAAGACATGGGTGAAGAAAGGTGAATTTAAATAGTTTGAGTTGACTGAGAAATCCACAAACTCAAGAAATGTGGAGAATCCATTGGTGAACTAAGCCTATTTTTGTCTTAGGGGGAGCACTAAAAGGAAAAATCACAAACAACCCATATAAGTGAATGAGCAGTAAGATTCATATACATAATGAGATGCCAATTTATGATTTGAATTATGGTTAGTAAAGATAAAGTTTTATATTTTATTATTGTGTATGCATATAATGGATGTTATACTTTAGCCATTGTGATCAGTGAAAAGCACTATTTGACCGTTGTGTATAATGACTAAATTATCAGTGATAAAAAAGGTGGAAAAGTAAACTCATTTGTTACTTTGAATTCTAACACATTTTATGAGAGAACTTGTTCATTCCTAAATTATTAAGAGTGTTGTTTCTATGATTATTGTGAATTTGAGAAGTGAATCATTTCAGTTATCGAAGAAAACTAAGTTGTGAAGTTGAAGGTTGATGCTTTTATTGTGAGAAATTTTGTAGAAGTGTTATTACAGAGAGTTGATTGTTGACATTATGGATACACTAGTGTTGGTTGACATTGTTGATTATTTGAGACTCATATTCAAGTTACATCCTTTGAAGGAAAACAAAAATGATCCAACATGTGCTCTATCCTTGATACCCTATGACGTATTTCCAACTAAAGATATCTTATCATTCACCCAGTGTAAGTTGGAAGATTTTGGAGCTTATGAAATATATAATGAGTTCACTAAACTGTGCAATGATAAAGGTTTAAAGAACACGCATATGAATATGATGCACAAAGATTTTACATATGTGGCAGAGATACCTGATAGTTTTCATCTAGATTGGATAAGATATGTATTGAGAAAATTCCATGATCAATTAATTTGGTTGGACAGGCCACACAAGATTACAAATGAGATAATAAACATGGTTACTGGTTTCAATGCGACTGGTGAGCCACCAACTCTTTAAACTATACCTCCTAATTTGGTTACTCATTTGACAAAATCCAAACAAGATCACCGAGCTATGACTATAAAAGATACAAAAGACAAGGAAGTGAGATTTTATTCAATGGTGGTAGGGTATAAAGTGTACTATTCTAGTCAGTTGAATAGTGTACCTAGTGGAGAAAATATTGCTACCTACAGAATGGTGGAGAAAGATGCCAAATATCACCTATGTGACATGTTGATAGATGTCACCAAGTGTGATTGAAAAAGCTTCCTAGAACCTCCACTATTCCTAGAGTTCTCAAGACCATATGTTTCCTCTTAGTGTTTGTTTAGTCCTTACTACACTATTCTTGGAATAATCCAATACCACTCTGAGAGTAGGTAACTATTGTGCTTCACAAGGAGATAACTATCACCAAATTACACTATACTCTTTCACTCCTTCTTGGATGGTTCCAAGAAAATTTTCAACTTCTCAACTCCACAAGTGTCTGCAAGGATAATTCTCATGTTCAACATATTCCTAGGCTCCATATGATCCCATTGGTGACTAGGAAACATAACGTTTCCAAATGATCTCTCAATTTACCTTCAATCTTGGATTTTAGGCCTAATGTCTCTACTAGCCCTATCTGACAAGTTTTTCCCAATAATTGCAAAATAACCCCCCAAAAAAAGTGGGGATTCAGATACCTTTTTCCAAGACTCAAAGGATTTTGTACGTCTTAGGGTCCTAGGTTGTATGTATAATAGATTCCTAGAATTAAGGATAAATAGGGCTAACTGGGCTAAATAAGTGTAGTCAGTTGATTTATACTTGGAAATGTATCAAGATGGATTGGTAGATCCTTCTCCTTCCTAGGAGGGGTCTATATAACCTATAGTTTTACAAAACATCACTTGTTTTCTTTCTACCAATGGTATCCCTATAATAAAACACCATAAATTAATAGCAATATCCTAGTTAGGCACTCCAATCTCTCCTAGGGCTTTCCATGAAAATTAGCTAAACAAATTTCTTGAACCTCTCCTACTATATATACACTATAAATAGGCTTCCCTTCCATATTCCTCCATTCCATGATGAAATTCATGGTATAAATTTATGGGGGAGCCATTTTCCTTAGAATGGCCTGGACAACACCAGCAGATTGTACACTAACAAAATAATTTCGTAACCTATGAAAATGAAAAATTAGAAACTTAAAATCAAAGAAAAATGTAATGAAACTATTCTAGCTACAATAATCCAACATAAAACTTGATGTTTCAATCCATTAGCTAATACATGAAATCAAACACATTCACTGTATATTGAACACATAGTTATAGAGCAGAATCAGACAGCTTCAATTCTTCTTCATACCACCTAGCCTTAGGAAATGGGCCTCCATGTGGTTTAATATTCCTTTTCCATGTTTTTAGGCCAGTTACACTAACTAACTTGTCCACTCATCGAATGGAATCAAACTTGACAATGTTGTCGAGCAAAATTACAAAGTTGAAAAATGTTGTCAAGCAACATTTTAGCAACTTTTACATCTTTGCCTAAAACTTATTTTAATGACCTCCAATAATTATGAAATGATGTAAAAACATTGTAAATTACTTCTTAGGCACAAATCTAAGCCATGTTAATCTTTCTATGATTCTTGACCCCAAATTCCCATTTTAGGCTAAATTACCCTAATAACACTCAAAACCTTAAACATCTAGTTGGATTGATTATAGTCTAATCCAACTAGGTACAAACATGCAATACCTTCTAAGGTCAAAAAGAAAACAAATAACTTGGCTAGGATTAGTACAAGCCACAAAAAAACATAGGGATACAATTTAGCCTAGGTGCTCCTGCACCATCCTCCCCAAATAGAAATATTTCAATCCACCCCTAGATTGAGCAAGTTGGAATCAATGCCCAACTTCTTCAAGTTTGTCTCCCTAATCCATGTAGCCTCTACATCATCTTGTCCATGCCACTTCACTAGATTTTCTTTTTAATCCTTCTTCCTAGTCTATTTGTAGACTCTTGAATCCAGTATTTTCTCTACTTTCTTGGAAAGTATAGAGGGTAAGTTCATTCCCTCCACTTCTTGGATCACCTCACTCGAAATCTGATCTAGATCAAGCATAGGACCTTTGTACAAAACCAAATCTTCCACCTTGAAAAGAGGAGATAAACCAACATCCTCTGGAAGTTCCACCTTATATGTGTTGGTGCCATATTTGGCCATAATGGTACATGGGCCAATATTTCTCATTTGTAGCTTATTAGGCACTCATTTCTGCAATCTTACCTTGTTTAGATGGACCATTAAAAGATCCCCTACTTAGAATTTGATATCCCTTTTTCTTTAATCCACTTTGTGCTTTATCTTCTCTATATTCTCAGTCAAAGTCTTCCTTACTGTCTCATGCACTTCCTTCATAGATTGTGCAAAATCTTCTGCATACCCACTTCCTTTGGGTCCATATTTCAACTCCCCAAGTTCAAATATCCCTCTAGGGTGTAATCCATAAATCATTTCAAAGGGGCTTCTTCATGTGGTTCGGTTGACAATGTCATTATATGCATACTCTGATTGTCCAATGAGTTGGTCCCAAGTTTTACCATACTCCTTAGTTAAGTACCTTAGGAGGTTACCTAGACTCCTATTAACCACCTTAGTTTGACCAACTTTCTAAGGGTGATATGCAGACCCAAAGGAAAGATTAGTTCCTAGATTTTTCAAAAATGTCTTCCAAAAATGGCTCACAAACTTTGTATCTTTGTTTGACACTATGCTCATTTGTAACCCATGAATTATTATAACCTCTTTGAATGATAGGTGAGCTGTTTAACAAGCATCATGGACTGTCTTGCAAGGAACAAAATGGTACATCTTTCAAAACCTATCTACTATGACATATATACTATCAAATCCATGTTTTTTCCTTGGTAACTGATAAGGCCAAATTATTGCCTTTATTTTGTATAATTTTAAATACTCTGTTCTAGTTTTTGTCAAAATATTTGAGAGCCAAGCCAGTCAAAAATTGTGATAAAGTCCAGATAGAGCTAATAAACCATGGGTAGATGTTTGTGACATATTTTTCTAATATTATACATATAGTGCAGTATTTCATAAAACCATCAGAATATATGTTATAATATCTGGATATTTAATTTGATTAAGCTTGTTGCATGAATATTTCTGCATCATAACTAACTTGATAGGAGAGAAAGCGGCTGGAGAGTGGTCGACAACATTCAAGGAAGACTGTTGAGGACCAGCTACGACGGAGTGATCATTATAGCACCAAAAAACATGACTGCTACAATGGATCCATTATTCCAGGATGTGGGGATGTAGTGTGCCTATATTCCCTCTGCATTTTATTACGTTAAACTGGTCGCCCGAGCTTCATTACCCACACCGCAAGCTGTTGCATTTCCATCTTCTTCTCCGGCATGTTTTTAGCAAGATAGTTTCTTTTCTATTTTTTAATAAGTGTTCGATCCTCTATATATAGGGATTTGACCAATATTTTGAAGTTAGCTCGAAAAGATAGAGACAGAAGTTTTTGGAATAAAATTTTTATACAACAATCTATTTCAAGTTCCATCTATTGTTTCTATGTAATGAGTTTTTGAAATACAATGAAGTAGTTCTTGGTTTACATTCTGTGTTAATATATTAGTAGAAGCCAACCAAGGGGGCCCACTTGGGAGGTAGATTAGGTTAGAATAGAATAGATTTAATTTCCAACATTTCCAGCATTTTAGATAGAAGTTACAATTTCTTCCTGCCGCATTGTACCTTATGAATGTTCATGTAGCATCTGCAAGAATAGTTATAATGGATGTTCTAGGTTGAAATCATAGGTTTCAGTAGAGTTTGAAATTTCTAGTATTCATTTTAGTAAGGAGATAAATGTATTCTTTTCTTGCAGCACTAGTATAAGTTTCTTTTATGCATTTTTACCTTCCTACAACATAAGCAGAATGACTCCTTAAGAAACCTAGTGCACATATCATGCCGACCATTTCAAGTATACGTCCCTGGGTTGACAAGTTAAATGCACCTCATAACGTGAGAATTAGTCCTTAGATTGAATAAACCATTCCTAAGAAAGGCCTTGAGCATGATTATTCCACACCTATTGTGAGGCGGTTCATTTTTGGCGCCGCTGCGGGGGATGGTGTCAAGCTAGGAACATTTTGGAGTCATTTTTCATTCCTAGATTAGTATTTAGATTTGTATCCCTAAAAATTTCTTCACAAGCATGAAGAATTCAATTGCATGCATCGAAGAGAAAGGTGATGAGATGAATATGGCAAACTTCTCCCATCAGAGTCTGCTAATTTGAACGAGGAAGTTGAAGTTGAGTTACCCTTTGAAGATGCAAGCCTCAACTTTCCTGAAACATCTTCCTCTAGAGTAGAACCACTTGATATAAGTGGCTTCTAACCATTTGAAAAAATCTTGGCCAGCTTTCTAGATAATTCCAGTCCAAATCCACCTATTTTTAACAATCCAGTAGCTAATGCTCCTTTCTAGTAGCAACCCCATAAACAAATACCTCCAGTAATGGCACACCCTACTTTCCCATTTCCTCTCCCAAGCCTTATGAACAATGCTAATCTCAAAAATATACCCACAACTACTCTTCCAAAGTTTTATGGACTTATAATAGAGGATCCTGACACTTTCTTGTTTGAGTTTGACATACTCTATTGAAGCCTTGACTATAATACTGATGCCCATAAGCTCAAGTTGTTTCTTGCAACACTAAAAGAGTCAGCCTTACAATGGTTCATGGGCTTAGGAGCCAATGCAGCAGGTACCTGAGATGAAATGCAGATGTTGTTTCTACAGAAATATAAAGATTATTGCAAAGGCAGTAACCCAAAAGGAGATGATATCTTTAGGATGTCTCAAAAGGAAAATGAAACATTGGAGGACTATGTTTCACATTTTTTATACACAATGCAGAAGAATCCCCAGCATGTACTGGTAGAGGATTCACAAAAACTAGTCTTCTTGAGAGGGGTAAATGACAACTGTTTGGAGGCATTAGACTTGATGGATAGTGGAGACATATTTCAATCCTCTTGGGATGACCTCAAGAAAATTTTTCAAAATTACTCAAGGTCAACCCTGAAGAAAGGCAGAGGATACCGGCCCACAGTCACAAAAGGGATTGGTTTAGGCATTTCAAAGCTGGAGATATCTAATTTTCTCATGGATTTCAAGAAAGATATTATAAATGATGTAGCTACACATCTTGACATAATGACTCCCAAGAAGAAGCATGCAGAAGTTGAATCACAATTGGTTGAGTACTGCCTACACTACTACAAATAGAAGAAAGACTGCAGATGTAAGCTGGTAGCAAACATGGAAAATAAAATTTTCCAACTGACTACATGAAGATAGAAGGAGACAATGATCAAGTGTTCTTTGTTTCTCAATTTTGACCATGGGCTTCACGACAAGGTATGCCACAAGATCCTCTACAGCTTTCAAATTTTAACAATAATTAGTGTCAAAACCAAAATTATTAGAACACTTCTCAGTACTCTCAACCTCAGTGGCCAAACAAACAGAATACCCAATGGTCTAACCAGTAGAATACCCAATGGCCTAACCAGTAGAACACCCAATGGCCTAACCAGCAAAATAACCAGTGGCAAAACCCACAAAATAATTAGTGGCAAAATCAGAAAAACAACCAATGGCAAAACCCACAAAATAATCACTGCCCTAATCAGTAGAATCAATGACAACCACTGCAAGGAAATTGGTAGAAAACTAATCAATGGAGGGGACCTCCACAATGGCGTAACCAAAATTATGGCTATCGATAATTACCACCTCCAGTACAACCACCTACAATAATGCCACCTCCTGCAACAACTAATGCTAATCCAAAGCCAATCCAATTTCCTGCTCAACCATAGCCAAATCCAAACAACAAATAGTAGCAGCAATAGATGTACACTAATGAAACTTAGTAGTTCCCTACTTATTCAATAGAAATATTTGATATCCATTTGAGATCGGGTACCACACTGCCCACACCTGGATATCCTATTATCACGAAAGTTGCAGACACTCCTGCAGCACTACTTCCAGAAGCCACACTGCCAAATACCAGCTAGCCGACTGATACCCCCAATAGAACTACTGTTCAAACTTCAAATCCACCCTTTCCACATAGGTTAAACAAAGAAAAACCTATACCTCAAGAGGAAGAAACATTTGATATTATTGAGAAGTTGAAAAATATGAACATTCAAATCCCTCCATTCCAAGCTATCAAAGATATACCTCTTTATGGAAAGGCTATTAAGGAAGCATGCCTTAAAAAGCTAGGACAAAAGAAGAAAGAACCTCAAATAGTACATGTTGTAGGGAAATTAGCAGATATTATGTTAGGAAAGGTGGTAATACCAAAGTATTTAGATCTTGGCAGTCCAGTAGTCAACCTGATAATAAATTGATAGACAGTGAAAAATGCTCTAGTTGATTTGGGAGCAGCAATAAATGTGATGACTAAAGATACAATGCATAGGCTAAGCATAGAAGGCTTGAGAACAATAGCCACAGTATTACGACTTGCTGATAGTTCAACTGTTACTCCAGAGGGTCTCATAGAAGATGTGATAGTAACCTTAGATTCATGGGAGTATCCTGCTGATTTTCTTATCCTATCACCTAAATTAAACTTTGTTGGCTATCCTGCAATCTTGGGAAGACCCTAGTTAGCCACCACTGATGCCAAAATTAATTGTAGATCAGGCTGTATGACAATTTCAAATGGTCAAGCTATAAGGAAGTTAGCCCTATATCCTCCTGCCCAACCCCAGCCAGACTTGGGAGAACCTATTTGGCCAGACTTAGGAGCAGAGGAGGAAGAGCTGAATTTCATAGCCTAGATCATGATGTTGCATAGGAAATATTTTCTAAAGATGCAAGAGGAAGATGACGTGATAAAGAGAATTCCTACCAATGAATGTATTATGGCTAAAGATGTCTCAGAAAGTTCTATTTTACAGCTATGTACTTATGAGGATTGTATGTCTCCAACAAACCCTAAAATGATTGATCAATTACTAACAAGTGAAATAGAAAGAAGTCCAGTGCCCAAAGTGTTAATGGAAGAACTAAAAACAATAGTGGAACTATCCTCTGGATGTATCCTGCATGTAAACAAAAAGCTATCCCAATCACAGTTGGCATTGTTAACCAAGCTCCTCATTCAGCATGAAAAATCCTTTGCATGGGATTAGGGAGATATGGAGGGACTCAATCCAAAACTCTATACCCACACAATCTACATCAGTGATGGAAGCTTGCCACTTCAACAACCACAAAGGAGAATAAATCCAGCACTAAGAGAAATAGTTAAAATTGAGTTGTAGAAGTTGTTGGATGCTGGATTCATCTATCCAATCTCTGACAACAAGTGGGTATCACCATTGGTAATTGTATCTAAGAAAGGAGGTAAATGGTAGATATGTGTGGATTATAGAGAATTAAATAATGCTACAAAGAAGGACCACTTTCCTTTACCTTTTATAGACCAGGTCTTGGATAATTTGGCTGGAAAGAAATATTTTTCCTTTCTGGATGGATACAGTAGTTACAATCAGATAAGCATTGCCCCTGAAGATCAAGAAAAGACCATGTTCACATGCCCTTGGGGCACATATGCCTATTCAGTATTACCATTTGGATTATGCATTGCACCTGCTACCTTTTAGAGAGCTGTGATTAGCATCTTCGCTGATATATACCATGATTGCATGGAAATCTACATGGATGACTTCACTACATTCGGTGTCACATTTGAGGAAGATCTGAAGAATTTGGAGAAAGTACTAATCAAATGTGAGGAACATAACCTATCACTCAATAGTGAAAAGTACTTTCTGATGATGCAGGAAGGAGTGGTGTTGGGACATTTTATCTCTGAAGCTGGAATCCAGGTAGACCCTACAAAGATAGAGGTAATTCTCACACTCCCTATTCCTACTAAGAAAAAAGAAGTCAGATCTTTCCTAGGTCACGCTGGCTATTATAGGAGGTTTATCTAGAACTTTAGTCAAATAGCTAGCCCTCTGTACAACTTACTTACCAAAGAAGCTGAATTTGCTTGGACAAAAGAATGTGATGAATCCTTCCTGCAGCTCAAGTCACTTTTGACAACTGCACTAGTACTTAGGGGTCTTGACTATAATTTTCCATTTCACATTCATACAGATGCTTCAGAATATGCCATAGGTGATATCTTAGGACAAAAGACTAAAAACCTTGAAAATGCAATCTATCATATCAGTAAGAGTCTACATGGGCTAGAGTTAAACTATAGAGTGACTGAAAAATAATTGTTAGAAATAGTTTATGGTCTGAACAAATTCTGCCATTATGTGATTGGTTATCCTATCTTTGTTCATACTGACCATGCAGAAATTAAGTATCTCATGAAAAAACCTACCATCATAGGTAGGTTAGAAAGATGGCTCCTTCTTTTGCAGGAATTTGATATAACAATCATTGACAAGCCAGGGAAAGAAAATGTGGTAGTTGATAATCTATCCATACTTCATCATACTAAAGAAGATACTACTTTGATAGATGATACATTTCTAGATGAACATTTGTTTCATATTTATATCCAGAATCCATGGTATGCAGATATAGCTAATTACCTCATAGCTAATAAAATGCCAACACATTTCTCTTATAAGGATAAGAAGCTTCTTGTAGAGAAAAGCTTCCATTTCTCTTGGATTGATAGCACATTATTTTACACTAGACTTGACCAAGTCATGAGGAAATGTGTGAGAGAAGATGAGACATATGACATTCTTCATGCATGTCATAATGAACCATGTGGAGGGCACTTTGTAGAAAAAATAATAGCACAAAATATTTTGACAACTAGTTACTACTGGCCTACAATTCAAAAAGATGCAACAAGTTATACAAGGAAGTGTGATAAATGTTAGAGAATGGGCCGACCAAAAAGACCAGATGAAATGCCCTTAAACCCATAGGTGGTGGTAACACCATTTGATAAATGGGACATGGAATTTATTGGCCCAATAGACCCTCCATCCAATGGGAAGTCATACATTTTGGTATGCACAGATTACCTAACCAAATGGGTCAAAGTCAGAGAAATGAAGCATGCAAGAGATCATAAAGTTGTTGAATTCCTGTATAAATAAATATTTACTAGATATGATGTGCCAAGAGAACTTGTTACTGATCAAGGTAAAAAATTCACCTCCAATCTGATAACAGTTCTCATGAAGGAATATAATATCAGACATAAAAAATAAGCCCCTATCACCCCCAAGCCAATGGACAAGAAGAAGCAACAAATCAAGAAATAGAAGCAATCTTAACAAAGACAGTTCATTTGCATCATCGAGATTGGAGCAACAGACTATCAGAAGTCGAATAGGCATATAGAATGACATGGAAGACCACCACAGGGTTCACTCCATTCAAACTGTTATATGGCAAAACAATAATGCTACTAATTGAATTTGAACACAAAACATTAAGAACAGCGCTGGAGTTAAATATTGATTTTCATGTAGCACAGAGAGAGCGCCTACTGCATCTCAATTCTCTAGATGAAATGTGCAAGTCTACCTTGTAGCACACAGAAATTGTCCAAAAGTAAAGAAAATAGTGACATGATACCCATATTAAGAGTAAGCAGTTCAAAGTTGGAGATTGGGCATTGTTATATGATTTCAGATTCCAAGAGATACCAGGAAAGCTACAGACACGATGGCTGGGTCCATATGAAATAAGCCATGTATTTACAAATGGAGCAGTCCAATTGACCACAATTGACCCTGTACACTTCAAGCTACTCATCATTGGACATAGACTAAAGTTGTATCACTAGCCACAAATGAAAGAAGGCTTCCTGCAACAATTCAACCAACCAATTTTAAAGGATCAACAGGTAACACTTCCTACAATAGAGGGTTTCGACCTTCTTCCTAAAACACTTCAATAAGAACTCCTTTGAAGCATGACCATGATAAAAACTTTATGTTTACATAAAGTTCAAATTCTCCATTCACTTTCTACATTCTTCTTTTTCAACCCACTTCATTTCTTAATCTTCCATCCACCCACCTTCCACGTCATCATATTTCTATGCTTTCAATAAAAGTTTGTGTGCTGACGCATGCCAACTTTCGATGCTGTCATTCCACTCTCGCCAATCTTTCCTGACATGTGTGATGATTAATTAATAGGTATGAGATTTTAAAATTTAGTTCCATTTTTAGTGCATGTATTTAGTTGGTTATATTGAATACTATAATAAATGTATTGTTGCTGCCTTAATCCAGTTCTGTACCTTCTACCAAGTTTGACAAGTGGGGACACTTATCAATATTTTGTAGGGGGTGGGGAAGTGTGCCAATTTTTAAAAATGTCATTTCTATTTACTCGTTAAAGATCCTCAAATCTGTACTTTAGCATTGTCTTAATTAAAATCTAGCTGCCGCATCACACAAGTGTCAAATGTCGTACCTTTATTCTGAATAAACCCATAACTATCAGATTAGATGTGACCCAGTATTAAAACCATGACATAACTCTCACTCGCATGAATATCTATCATTAATTCTATTAAAGTATATTATTATTGCTCATATCGAAAGAATGTGAAAGAGGGTCTATGGGTTTACAAGAAGTAGTCTGAAAATCAAAAGAAAAGAAGGTAATTATCAAGAACAGAGCAGAGGTTAAACAAAGCAGAGGTTCAATTTGGTAAATCAAAAATGGGGGGCCAATTGCAATGGCATGAACCAGTGGTTCATGATATTTTACTAGCTGACATTGAGGCTATAAGAAGATTTAATGCCTGCGGATGGCTGGGATATTTCTTAAAATTGACGGAGTTCAATGATGAAGCCGCAGCAAAATTTGCAAACACATTTGATGAAGGCCAAGTGACGGTATGGAGGTTGATAGTTGTTGCAACAGAGGAGTGAATAGTGGAAGTGACTAGTTTTCCAGCAGTAGGGGAACACTACCCAAATACACATGATGCCAGGTCAGTCAGGGCTCAATTCACCCTACCAGGAGACCCTCCATTGGAGATCACTAAACAGGGATGCAAAAGGATGTCCATTCCTCCACCATACCAAGAGTTGGCTATGCACATTATTAGGTATTTTACCTGTGAGGGACTATTCTCTAATTTACATGCGCATCATTTTAAGCTGCTTAGTTATGTACGACATAATATCCCAACGAATGCACCCAATTTTTTATTTAATATGCTATGCATTAGTGCCGAAGAAACCCAGAAAGGGAAAGACAACTCTATTACTCACCATGCTCTAATTAAATTACTCATAGAAAGATCTCTTAGGGATGCCTCCCCTATGACATGGGCAAAGTTTGTCCATGATAAAACCCTTCAGCCTCAAATTGCCCCTAATGTGCAAATTAGCCAAGATAATGTAGTTTCCCCTAATTCAGTTGCCAAGCAAAATAACCAAGGGGCAAAAATTGAAAATATATAAGAAAATGTGCCTTTAACCGCTCACATGAGAAATATACCTACTTCTGCCCAAACCAAAGGAAAATGTAAGTTAGTAGGAGAAACTTTGATTCTTACAGCTGAACCACGAAACCCTCAAGTCTCAAGAAAGAAGAAAATGAAGTCAGTTCCTGTAGCCACTACTCCTGTAGCAGAGAAAACAAAAAGGGTTAGTAAGAAGAAGGCTATAGAAGTTGAGGAAATCCCTATAAGAAGAAGTTCTAGGATGAGAGGGCAGACTCCTAAAGCACCCACTGTAAGCCAACCCTCTTCCCCCAAATAATTTGAGGAGGAAACTCCTATCCATATTGTTTTGGATGATTCTCCCAGCCAGTCTGAGATTCCTGACATTCCTCAAAATTTGGAAGAGGAGTGTGAAGATGAGCCAAATGTATGTCAAAATGACCCAAGATTCAACCATCAGGATATTCCAACTCGTGAGGAAGAAACCCCTATAACTCACTGGTTGGCTTGCACAAGAAATGCTTTAGTTTCCTATAAGCGAACTTGGTTAGTAAAATTCTTAGAGCAGTTATGGAAAGAACGAAGGAAGAAGAATAACCAAAATGAAAATAGTGGTACGAATACTCTGAAAATGCTTCTTTTGTAGTTATATAATAAACATGTGCATACAACCACTCTATATGGAGAAGAGAAAAATAAATTGTAGAAAGTAATAGCAAAACAGGAAAAGGAAATTGTAGAATTGAAAGATCGGTTGGCAAGATAGAAACAGAGAATGGAACATGCTCTTAAACTAACTGACCAGGTAATTTCTTGTAGACCTCCACCTAGGGTCTATACCATCTATCTAAAAGAAAAATTCCTCCTATTTCAGTTGATGATGACCCTCAAAGATGTAAATGCAGGGTTCAAATCAGCCCATGAATTCTATGGTTTATACCAGACACTTCCATCTTGGAAACAAAACCTACTCTGTGAGTTGTATGTGCATAATTTCATCATCCCAACAGAGAATAAATGGAATCCCCTGCCTTACATAGGGGATATAAACCTAAGGGCCCTGATGTCATGGATGCATAATGAGGCTAACTATGATAGACAATTGGAGAATTACAGAGAACTTGAGAAAATAGAACCCCTACCCTTAAGAGCAAAAAATAGTCAACCAGAAGTATTATTGAGGGATTGGTTCAGACTGACATATGAGAATGTTAAAAAGGAAATCAGGGATAAAATTTTTAAATTCAGAGTAGATCTGTATGCAGAATATGACAGCATGTCCTATTTTGTCTTTCAAAGAGCCTTAACCGGTGCCAGAAGTAGATGGGGCAGATTATCAGAGGTATTCAAAAGATCAGAACCACATAGCCCCATTAACCTTGAAGAAACTATACACCGGGAACCAAAATACATAGCGTTGGGTAGACAAATCAGGAAGGAGCTCTGGTGTCTGCTCATAATATAGCCACCCATGCTCCTTTGGCCTTTGTATGATATCAACACTACCAAGCTTGACAGGCTGTAGGAAGATCACAAAAGGAAAGTTTGGGAAAGAACAAGAGGATTCCACTACTCCTTCAAAAGCCAGAGGCAAGGAACAACTGAAGTTGGTGACTTTAGGTCAATTTCCAGAAGGTGCAATGCTCGAGGACAAGCATTTGATTAACCAAGGGGCAGATGATAAGGCCAAATTATTTCCTTTATTTGGTATAATTTTAAATACTCTGTTCTAGTTTTTGTCAAAACATTTGAAAGCCAAGATAGTCAAAACTTGTGATAAAGTCCAGATAGAAATGATAAACCATGGGTAGATGTTTGCGACATATTTTGCTAATATTATACATACAGTGTAGTATTTCATAAAACCATCTGAATATATGTTCTAATATCTAGATATTTAATTTGATTAAGCTTGTTGCATGAATATTTCCGCACATTAACTAACTTGACAGGAGAGAAAGCGGCTGGAGAGTGGTTGACAACATTCAAGGAAGACTGTTGAGGACCAGATATAGAAAAGTGATCATTACAACACCAAAAAACATGGCTTCTACAATGGAGCCATTATTCCAGGGTGCGGGGATGTAGTGTGCCTATATTCTCTTTGCATTTTATTACGTTGAACTGGTCGCCTGAGCTTCATTACCCACACTATGGGCTATTGCATTTCCATCTTCTCTGGCATGTTTTCAGAAAGATAGTTTCTTTTTTGTTTTGTAATAAGTGTTCAATCCTCCATATATAGGGATTCGGCCGATAGTTTGAAGTTAGCTAGAAAAGATAGAGACAAAAGTTTTTGGAAGAAAATTTTTATATAGCAATCTATTTCAAGTTCCATGTATTGTTTCTATGTACTGAGTTTTTGAAATACAATGAAGTAGTTCTTGGTTTACATTCTGTGTTAATATATTAACAGAAGCCAACCAAGGGGGCCCACTTGGGAGTTGGATTAGGTTAGAATAGAATAGATTTCATTTCTAGCATTTCCAGCATTTCAGATAGAAGTTACAATTTCTTCTTGCAACATTGTACCTTATGAATGTTCCTGCAGCATCTGCAAGAATAGTTATAATGGATGTTCTAGGTTGAAATCATAGGTTTCAATAGATTTTTCAATTTCTAGTATTCATTTCAGTAAGGAGATAAATGTATTTTTTTCCTACAGCACTAGTATAAGTTTCTTTTATGCATTTTTACCTTCCTGCAGCATAAGCAGAATGACTCCTTAAGAAACCTAGTGCACATATCATGCCAACCATTTCAAGTATATGTCCCTGGGTTGACAAGTTAAATGCACCTCATAATGGGATAAGTAGTCCTTAGATTGAATAAACCATTCCTAAGAAAGGCCTTGAGCATGATTATTCCACACCTATTATGAGGCGGTTCAGTAACCCTAAAAAAAAAATCCATACTTAGGCATTCCCATGCTTTACTTGGGATGTAAAGGGGTTGATAAAGACCTAAATTAGAGGATGTGCCTTTTTCCTTTTGACATAGTAAACAACACTCCACATACCTCCTGATATCTAAGTTCATCTTTGGCCAAAAGTAAAACCTTTACACTAACTCTTGGGTCTTATTGACTCCAAAATGACCACTAAGTGCACCATTGTGCTTCTCTTGAATCAGATTTTCCCTAATTGATCCCCTAGGGACACATAACTGACTTCCTTTAAAAAACCTTTCAATTTGCAAAGTTTAATCATAAAATCACTATGGAAGTGGTTCTTATGATCCTTACATACCTTGTAGATCTCTACAAAGTCTTCATCCTCTACATATAGGTCCTTAAAAATTTCAATACCCATGCTCTGCAACTGTACTTCGTGTACTGTCAATAGTCTTCTACTTGAAGCATATGCTACTTTTTTTTGTAGTCCTTTCTTGTGATTGATATTGAAGGTGTAATCCTGCAAGTACTCCACCCATTTCATGTATTTGTGACTAAGCTTGTCTTGGGAGTGTAGGAAACTATGAGCCTGTTTGTCTGAACACACCACAAACTCCTTAGGAAGAAAGTAGTGCCTCCATTTCCTTACTACTTGGAATAGAGAATACATCTATAAGTAATAAGAAGGTTACTTCTTCTTAGCATCACTGAGCTTCTCACTATCAAAATCCACTGGTCTTCCCTCTTGGCTCAAAACAACTCCAATGGCAACATTACTAGCATCACACTCAACTATGAATAACCACTCAAAACTTGGTAGTGTTAGGATTGGTTGAGTGGAAATCTTTTTCTTCAGTAATTCAAATCCATGGTTAGCTTTCTCATTCCAAATAAATTTTGTTTTCATCCATCCTTTAATAGTATTTAGCATAGGAGCACAAATAGCACTAAATTGCTTAATAAATTTCCTATAGTATTGAGCTAAACCATGAAAATGTCTCACCTCTGTTCCAGTCCTTTGAGTAGGCCAGTTAAGAATGGCTTCTACCTTGCTTGGATCCATTTTGAGATTTCATTGAGATAATAAAACTCCAAGGTTCATCAACTCCTACTTCATGAATTGACACTTTTCCAAATTTATCATCAACTCCTCCTCATGCAATTTCTTGAAAACAATCTACAGATGTGTGAGATTCTCCTCTTTAGTCTTGCTATAGATTAATTTATCATTTAGACAGACTACCAAAAAAATTTCAATGTAGTCTTTTAGGAATTTGTTCATAAGTCTCATTAATGTAGATGGGTCATTAGATAGCCCAAATGGAATCACACGCCATTCATATAAACCTTCTATAGTTTTGAATGTTGTCTTCCATTAATCCCCTTCATTGACCCTAATTTGATGATACCCACTCTTTAGGTCAATCTTGGTAAAATACATTGCTTCTCCTAAACAATCCATTAGGTCTTCTATCCTAGGGATAGCGAACCTATACCTAATGGTAATTCATTTTATGGCCCTTGAATCAGTGCAGAGCCTCCAAGATCCTCCCTTTTTTGGTGCTATGATAGTGGGGACTACACAAGGACTCATGCTTTTCCTAATGAGACCTTGGTTTAGGAGTTCTTGAATATGCCTAGAAATTTCCTCATTTTGTTGAGGGGTCACCTTATAGGCTACTTTATTTGGAAGGGTAGATCCTGGGATAAAGTCAATTTGATGACTAAAAACACTCTTAGGGGGTAGGGTAGATGGTTTTCCATCACTTACTATGCCCTTGTATTCTTGTAGTTACTCTTGCACTTCTTTTGGTACCTATGTCTTCTTCCCTAGCTTCTATACATCTTTTTCTTTAGGTTTCAACACCAGTGCTAAACCCACTCCATCTCCTTCCTCTAAGGCTTCTATGAACTCCTTTTCATTGACCATAAGGACATTGGGACCTGAGGACTTCATTTCTCTTTCCTCTAACAGTGACTGTATTTTGAAAGTCACACCATCCTTCTTGAAAGAATATGCATTCTTTGCCCCTATCATGCATGGCATGTCTATCTGTACGCCTCTCTCTCCGGTTTCCCACAGCTTTCTAAGGGCGGGGGTTAGTAGCAAAGGTTCACAAGTGAATGCAAATCAAGTATACAATGACTACTAAATGAATAACAAAAACATGAGCAATAAAATGTACAAACATGAGAAAGGAAGACAAATGAATGCAAACCCTTTGATGCTTGAAGCTTCTATTGTTTCTCTCTACTCCTTCCAAAACGCTATTCTTGATGCTCAGTATTGGCGGGGTAGCGTCTATGACTTGAGAAGCATCAAGAATTTGATATTTGAAATGTGTGTGTGTGATCACAAGATGGCTTGAATGCTAGAACCAAACTGACATAGTAATGGCGCACGAGAGCTTGAAATCCTGGATGTATGATCGCAAGAAGGCTTGATGCTTGAACCAACCTG
>MU225386.1:475640-544990 GCA_018584345.1 Thuja plicata
TGAGTATTTAATTCATTTATTTAATGATTATTTTCAACATGTGAGATAATTGAATTCTTTTTGATTAAGAATTACTTTATTTGATGAAATTAAATTAATTTAATTGGAAGAATTTAATTAGTAAGTTGAAATATTTGGATTTAAACTATAGGAAATTGAGTTTAATTAATCAATTAAAGCTATTTAATTAAATAAAATTAATTATTTAATTAATTTTGGGAATTTGATTAGATGATTTGGGGAATGAATTTAGAGGAAAATAGATGATTAATTAATGATTAAGAAACCATTAATTAATAGATGAAAATTAGTGTTTTAAATGTAAAGTCGCAAGCCTGTCCATTTTAGGGTGTCTACACTATCAAATTTCCATGGTATACCAAGTAGAAGATGACATGCATCCATAGGTAATACATCACACAACACCTTGTCTTCGTCTTCCAATAGAGAAGTTCACCCATGATTGTTCATTCACAAGGACATGTTTCCCTTTGTTCAACCAAGTAACCTTGTATGGGGTACTATGTGGGATCATTTTCATCTTTAACTTGCTAAATTCCTCCTCTGACACTATGTTGTTAGTAGACCCTGAGTCTATGATGAATCTACACAACTTTCCCATGATTTTACATTTCACTCTAAATAGTGACCTCCTTTGACTTGGTTCCTCCTTCAGTAGTTCTTTAATCAGTGTCCTCATAATTAAGTTCTCTCCCTCTTTTGACTCCAAGGGTACCTCAGGGTGTTTTCTTCCACCACTAGTGTCCTCTTGAACCATGTTGACTCTCTTGTCATTTCCTTGGAAATTAGAACCTTTCTCTAGAAACTTATATGAAGGGTGTCCTATTTGGTTAAAGTGATAGCATTTCATGTTTGTAAAGTAGGAACCTCTCCCTTGACTATTGTTCCTCCCTCTCCATTTGTTATAACAACCTCTTTGTCTAATGGAGTTTTCTCTACTTGGACTCCCTTCTTGTTTCTCAGTTAATTTTTTCTCTCCTTGGTTCTTGGACTCTAAACTTCTACCACCATATCCACTTCTTTGTCCTATGTTATCTCTCCCTCTACCTCCACCTCTTGTATTTCTTGAGGCTTACTTCTTTATCAACTTCTCTTCCACCTTTATGGAAAGTTGGTGGCATCTCTAGATAGTAGTAGGAGTAATAAAAAATATTTCATCTTTCATAGTCCATTTGAGACCATTAAGGTATCTAGCTATCTTCACATTTTCTTCTTTTGCAACCTATTGAGAATTGTTCTTACATAAGCCAACTTGCTAGGATCTCGAGATTCAATTTCCTCTCTTGAAAGAATAACGAAGTTATTCCCATGATTCTTTAGAGTTGGGTCACAACCTTCTTGGTTACTCAGTTGAAGATAAATTTGAATGTTCATGAGGAGGCCTTTGCTGGTACGTTCAAGACATCAAACTGCAAAAAAATCTTTAGCACTGTTTTTGGGGTTTTCTATTTTAACAAGATTTTCAATTTAACTGAAGTGCAGTTTTGGATTTCGAGATGGTTACTTTAGATTAAGAAAAAATTCAAATGAGAAAGGTAACAAGAAATAAAGTAAATTACTAAAATGAAATCCTATGAATATAAATAGCTATAAACCTTTCCTTGAGAATTGAATGACAGAAAGATTTGGAACAAACCCAAGAGGTATAAATCAGACAAGGTCACAATTCTATACCCAATGGATGCAAGCATTTGGAGAGAAGATAAATTCACTCATGCAAGATATTCAAAATCCATCAAATCGTGAAGCCACCAAAATGTGCGCACCCATGAGACAAATGTATCATTAAGACCAATAGATGATCCCTTCCAAGCATTCATTACAGCAAGGTAGATAGACAACAACAAAATCCAACTAATGTAAACGCGAATTTGAAACACAAAAAAATAAAAGGCTCTTTGAAAACAATGAACAATGTATGAACACATTCACCAATTTTGCATAAATGGTAGCAATTAACACACCATGAATGAAGCACCAAATATAGATCTTTATTTCCTTAAGAATCTAACCCTATTACATTAATTTGATTACAATATATAGAGTTTTTGATCTACCAACTTTGAATGCCAAAATTAGGGCATCATAGTCTAAATTTATGAAAATAAACAAACACTAAAGCTTAGATGAAAAGAAACTACTACTAACTGATACTGAATAGCTTGCATGGATCTAAAATCCATTTAGAATCAATTTTTCCATGCAAGAGGGATAAAACTCATCAAGAAAGAAAGAGAAAGAAGATGGGATTTCTTCTTGTGAATTGGAGTCTTCTTCTTGGTTCTTGGAGTTCTACCTTGGAATCTTCATCTGGAGGTTCTTCTTGTAGTGGGAACTAATAGGGGACCCTTATTCCTTCCAAAAATAACTCAAGTTAACCATCAATCTAATCTGGAGTTCAATTGGCATGCAAAAAGGTGATCTCGCTGGAAGCACTCAGATTTTTGGCCCTCGACCTCTACTCCGAAGTTTTAAATGCCCAAAATTTCCTAAGTGTTGAATCATCCTAAGGGTATGAAAGTTTTAGAAATTTCAGAGGCAGAAGGCCAAAAAATATAGAAGGCTGAAAGACTGAAAGAATGTGGGGGAAAAAGGATGAAAATTGCATTGTTTGAGGATGGGCGAAAGGCCAAAAGGCTAAAACCTGCGTTTGGTCAAAATTACTGAGTGCTGGAACTGATTTTTACAAAAATGTTCAAGGGGTCCAAGGAGTCAGTTTGGGAATACTTCTGGGTGTGTATCCCAAAGCCTCTATATGATCTCCTAACCTTCTTCATAGTTTATCTCCTTTATTTTTACCTTGTTAACTTTTTGTTCTTTCTTCTCTTTGAATATTGTCAATTAAAAAGTAAATAACTAGATCTCCTCTTCATGTTCTGACATCCTTAACATCTCTCCTCTTGAATAGAATATATGTTGAAGGGCCTCCTTGGTACTGATTCCTAAAAAAAATGTCCCTAAATTGTTGGAAAAATTCTTTGGATGGCCGTAAGATATGTTTATCTTCATCTCGGTACAAATCGAGGCCAATCCCTATGAAGAAAACATCAATTTCTTCTACCCATTCCAAGACCTATTTCTGTTTATCCAATATGGAGGCTTGACACTTCTTATAGACCTTAATGATCTTGGCCATCCATTTAGTCTAGGTCTTGAAGTTGTAGAGCTCTGCGCCTTCATTTATTTTCACCAATATTTGGAAATGTTGTTTCCTGATGACTTCTAGGTCTTGGAAGGTGACCTGCCACTTGTTTATCTTAGAGTTCAGGCCACCTTCAATCAAAATGACCCTATAAGGTTTGAATACCCATTTGATGGCTTCTTCCCCATACTTCTCAAAATCTCCTTTCCAATCTACACTTACTTGGATGAAGGACAGTGTCAAACCTGTCAGCAAGTCTAGGTTGTTCCTCTTCTCTAATACTACCTGTAATGAGGCCTCTAGACAACTTGGGTGGATAGTACCAACACTCTTGTCAATGAACTTCTTAAAAGCTTCATTCTTTTCTGTCAATGATTTTATGTTCCCCTCATCCTTACTCATGAAACGTAAGGCATGTTTAAGCCCTAAGGCTACCAGTGTCTTGCTCCCTTCCCTGGTGGGCTCCCCCAAATCCACCTCCTCAAACATGTAGTCTTCTAGAGTTTCTTGCATTTGAGAGGTACTAGGAGAAGGAACTACAACTTGTTCCTTCTAGCGACCCCTAGTGTCTTGGGTGACATAGGACATTGTTCGTGCTGGTAATGTGACCCCTGTTTGGTGAAAATATTTCCCTAAAGAAGCCATATTTGTATCTTCCCCCTCATCTTCATCTATATAATTTCTTTTCCTCAACTGAGTTTCTTTAGTGAACCATTTAGGTTTACTAAATGTAGTGACCATCTCATATGGGGAAACCTGAAGGACTAAATCCAAGTTTTGTGGCCCCGAGGTTACTTCCTTATCTGACCCTTCTTCATGTTCCTTTCTATGTCCTTTGTAATTTATTTCTTCTCCTTGTTATTCTCCTTCTTCCCTTCCCTCTTCTTATTCTTCTCCTTCTTCCCTCTTCTTGTTTTTCCTTCTCTTGGTCTTCACCTCCTGAGGAGATAATCAATACTTCAGTACTAAGACCGGTCATACCTTTCAATGTGGTTTTGAAAGGTGAAATGGCTTCCACACTTATTGATACTCCAGGGGCTGGGATGAAGCAAGGAAAAAATATTGATGGTGGTGGAGTAGATGTAAGGAGAATTGGAATGGGAAATGGGAGAGTAGTAGTTGGAGGCGGAGTCAGTGTTGGAGTTGGGAGGAAAGGTGGTGGAGTAGGAATTAGAGGCGGGAGAGTAGTTAGTGGAGTAGGAATGTGAGGCGGTGGAGTAGTAGTGGGGGTATCTTCTATGGCCTTATCCCCTGTTACATCTTGGGTGATTGGGGCATCTTGATTTGTGGGCCCTTGATCTATATTAGAGATCACTTCCATGATAGGTAGATCAGGTGCTAGATTAGTGAATTGAGTGGGAGGTGGAGTAATGGTTACCTATGGTTGAAAGAGAGATGGACCTCCCATTTCAAAAATCCCTCTAGACCTTCAAATTCAGATATCTGAAACTCATCTGGTCCTAAAGCCTCCAAGGGATATCTTGTTCTTTTGGATCTTCTTGGTGTTTCCTCATAGACTCCTTCTCCCTCCTTTTTTGAGACCTTGTCCTTTTGACTAGAGGTACCTCTTCTTCTCCTTCTTCTTCTAACTCCTCTTGTATGGTTTCCAATTATGGAGACATTGAAGTTCTCTTCATTTTATATGTTTTCTTACCCTTTTCAGTGGTAGGAGGAGATTGTCCTGAAGTGGATGGCCCTTCATTTGGTGAAGCCTATGCTAACCCCATTGGAGGATCTATTTGCCCAGTCATTCTAGTCTTGGGAGCCTTATGCCTTGGATTTTACCCATACTCTACTGCACATTCATGGACATACACTGTATTTGGCTTTTGTGGTGGCATCTTCTTGTATTGTGGCACTATATTTTTCTCTCCACCCTATTTATCCACCTTATTCTTTGGATCCATTAATGTTTTCAATGGGATTGGATCCATTTTATAAGGCCTTTGGATCCAATTTTTTGTCGTTCAGAGTACATGCCTAGCTCGAACCTCAATGTCATCATTCTCATCTTTATCAACTTTGGCATCCATGATGGTCCTATCATATATTTTATCCAGAGTGTAAATGGCCTCTAATACCCTTTCTAAATCCTTCTCCCAAACCTTCAAAGGAATTGAGGTCTTCAAGGTGTGTTGTGTAAGGGTAAGGGACATACTACAATAATCTTGAATCTTGCCCTCATGATCATCTACACAATTGATCCAGTGGTCTTCTTTATGTGGTTCATGGATATAGAACCTGTCGATGATGTGGCTGTATGTACCTATTAGGTAAAACTTGGTCAAACTATATTATAAGATGTAGTGGGAATTTATCCCATTCAAAGGCCAAGGATTTGCAGACCTTCATATCTTGTAAAGTGTATGGGTCTAGAGAAATAGGGAAGTCACAGCAATGTTTCTTCTTATACTTGATATTTTCATAGGCGTCAGCAAGCTGTCTCGACATTTCTAAGGTGATTATCCAATCAGATGGATATCAGGGAAATTTTTTACATTTCAAGGTAAACCCTACCACTTGGATGTAAGTGAATGTCTTATACTGTATGTAGTAATCCCCAATGGCCCCCACCTTGGCAGCTGCTTCCTCTGACATTCTCTTTGCAAAATTACCTTCAATGGATCAGATGATTGTGAAGGTGAAGGCATCGTTGACTGTCCTATAGTCTAGGTTGTCTTTTGACATTTTTTCCTTTATTTATAGATGGGGGTACACAATGTGAGGCCATGGATTGGGATCATTAATGTTTCCCCTCTTGGTGAGTCCTAGGTAGTTTGTCCATGCTACCAATAAGCACACCACATAGGTACTCATATAGAATTTATTGTTGTGTTTTAGTGCCATTAGTTGTTCATCGAAATGGTCGCTAATGATGGTTCCCCAATTGAACCTAGACTTATGGCCTTTGATTTTATCTATTAAGAGGATCATCCAATTCTCCAATTTGATAGACTGATGTAATCCATATACCCTACTTAGTAATGTTATGGTTGCCTAGATATCATCTTTCATGTAACCCCTCCTGAGGTCTATCTTATCCACTATGTTTATAGGGATAGGTTTCTCAAGGTAATTCTTATTGACAATGTCATATGCCTCTTCTCCTTTTTTGTTGAACCATCGGTTGCCCTTTTCTATGAATAATTCATAGAACTTATCTATGCCTTTGTGGAGGTGGAAGACCTCTTTTATGATGTCTGGTCTGATATCCAATACTACCTGTCTCTCTGTATTTTGGACCACCCTTTTATCTGAGTCATATTGGTTTTCCAAAGTCATGATCAACTCAGATGATGTAACAGCCACTAGGTGGGCTTCTGCGTTGACTAGGCTTGATAGGACTAGTGAGGTGCAGTCCTTAGATCTCTTGACCAGTTGGGAACATCTCATTAGGAATTAATCCCAATATACATTCCTGATATCAATGTCGGTGATTTCAATGTGTTCATTTCCAATCTTTGAAGGGGGAGTGTTCCCCTTGTATAGGTACTTCATCGGTGATGCATTCTTTTTCTCAAGCATTCTTGCAATGAAATATGCAAGTATCAGTGCTTTATTTGTACAGGAAACTAAAAATAACTGAAGAGAACTAACTAATCTATGAAAACAGGAGTAAAAAACTCTCTTGGTAGCCAGAAATGCAATTTTCACACTTTTGGCCCTTTCAAGGTTTTGAGTGTTGAAAATTGGTTCAGAGTCCAAAAGGTCGAAAGTGTGAAAGAGAAGTCGTCGATGAAATGAAAACCTATCAGATTTTTGGTGTGTGAAAGTCTAAAAAGATTCTTTGGATGCCAAAAGTCTAAATTGGATCTCAAACTCTGAAAGTCCAAAAACCCGCAAGGTAGAAATAATCCTTAGGGATTAAAACTTGTCTGTTTTTTAGATGTGTTGTAGGTCCATAACACCAAAAAGGCTGAATCTTTAAGGAGCACTTAGATGACAGACCCGACCTAGTTTTTGGCCTTTTTGAAGGTAAAAAATTTACGACAAAGGTCACGACAGAAAAAAGGGAAAAACTATAACTAGAAAAATGAACAAGGACATGACCCAACAAGACAAGGAGAGGCTTCCCCCACAAGGCTAAGGGTGTAAAAACCCCAAGGAATTGGGGGGAAAGTCAGCACGCACTGGACTAGACAGGCACCAGGCGTGAAACCCTAGAACTAAACAATGAAGAGTGAAAAACCACTAAATGGTGAGGAAGAAACCTACCTCATGAGAGCTAGGAGTGGAGGATGGAGACACAAGAAGGTTGAAGGCATAGAGCGATCAGCCACAAGGAGTGAGGATGAAGTTTGCAAAGTTGTGAGTTCAGAAGATGCCAGAGATGAAAAGAAAAGTGAGTCAAATTAGGGCCTTAAGCCTTTATATAGCCCACGGAGGGGGGGATGTTAGTACTTTCAGTGTTTCAGCATCTAAAACACCAAAATTACTAAGGTAGATACTTTCGACCTTTCGGCCATTTTAGTATTTCAGAGGACTTGGTCCTCCAAAAGGGTGAAAAGGATAAAAAAGGTGTGCTTTGTTCAACATGATGATAATGAGACAGATTTGCAAGGGATTGGGAAAGGTGGCAGACTCAATAAGACCAAAGGAAAAAAAAAGAAAAAGATGGGGGGTACCCATGGTTAGATGACCAACATGGGGTGTGTTTTGTGGACCCACAACAAATATCTCTGACAAAAGGAGGAATGACCAAGGAATTTCTTCATCATCAAGACTCTTTTGAGTTGTAGTTTTGTAGTAGAAGGAAAACCAAGAATCGTATGAGTTAACAATCTTCCAATGACTTTGATTTTTGAAGTTTTTACTAGTCTCCCTAGTGTGTTTTCATGTGTGTCTATTCCTTGACCTTTGATTGCAGTAACTCGGATAGTCATCAGTTGTTCCCAACCTTTTCCATGTAGACCAGGGCTTCCTAGAAATAGCTTTGATGCTAGTGAGGCATTCATAGCCCCAAAAAATCTTTCCCCTAATCCAAATTATAACCTTTCTCTACTACCAGCTAGGCATTCATAGCCTTGGTAGAGATTTTCATAGTCACCCTAGTCTGCTCAGTCTCCTAGGCTATAGCATTTTTCTTAGGAGTTTTTTTTCTTTGGAAAATTGTTGTTATCCTTTTCTAGGCACATGAAATGTCTCCCTCTTGGATGTATGTTTGTTCCATGTATTAAAATCCAAATTTTATTCTATAATTGATCTAAGTAGCGATTAGGTTGTGCTACCCAGATTCCACACTTGTGACCTCTTCGGGCCACTTTTCTTTTTGTGTGTTCTTATTTTCTTTCTTCAACTTTTCTCTTCTTTCCTTTTTCCATTGCCTTCACAATCATTCATACTTGGGTTTTGGGATTGGTGGGTGCCCAAATCCATGCACTAATGATGGTTGCAATTGATGAATGCTTGAGATACCACCATTCTCATGTGTTTTTTCTTAATGTGTTTTGGTGATTAGGATGATCAAGATTTCAACCTCTTCCTGTCTGCCAATGATGGATGATACCACTTTGTCTTTTGGAGTGTACTCTGTGATGTATTTTGCCTTGGAAAATTTGACTAAGAAATAACTCTGCTCCTACTTAGGAACCACTTGGAATGAATCCATGACACACTTGACCCTAAGAAAAATGAGCTTTGAAAAAAGGAGGAAAGATCACGGATGAATGAAAGGACTGACGATGGGGATGACAGAAAGAAAACAAAGAAAAAAAAGGTTTATGATACAAGGGATGGAAGGCAGTCCCACTTAGGATCCAAAATAATGTTTGAGGAATTTCCCAATGACTAGAAATGGGGTCAACTCTCCATGTAAAGTGCTGATCCTAAAGGTGTTTTCCCCCAAGATCTCTGATATCTGATAAGGGCATGTTCACAATTTTTGGAACTTAGTGTGGCTTCCCAGATTTCCTTTTTCTTTATCCCACATGAGAACAAGGTTAGACATCCAGAAGGCTTTAATGGTGTCTCTCTTCTGGAACCACCTCTTGATGATGGCCTGGTGCTTTGATACATTCTCTAGAACCAATGTTTGTTTCTCCTCCAAGTTGAGGAGTTTCATGAGCCTAACTTGCACTCTATCTTCACCTCCCACGTATTGGTCCATAAATAATAAAATTGGGATTTTCAAATTCATAGGGAAGACCAGTTTCAAGCCATGGACTAGCTGGTATGGGGTGTTCCCAAAGCATTCTTGATCCTCACCCGGTCAGTCCAAAGGGAATATTTTAGTTGTGTGTGCCAATCCTTGGGGTTATCCTCTAGAAGATGTTTGATCACTGTTGCCAAATTCTTGTTGGTATACTATGCTACTTTGTTTCCTTGTGGATAGTAATTAGAGGGGAATTTAAGGATTACCTAGTTTTCAAAGGCCCATCATGTGAGCGAGGCGGAGGAGATAGAGGGAGTATTGTCACATACCAGATAAAATGGCATTCCAAACCTAGTGATAATGCACTCCTCCATAAACTTGGTTACGACCTCTGTGGTGCAATTATTTAGTGCTTGGGCCTTCATTCATCATGTATAGTAATTGGTGGCTATTAGAATAAAATTTTGTCCTGTGGACGAAGGAGGGTTAATCACTCCAACAAAATCTGAGCCTTAGTGGGAGAATGCACATACCTCATATACCAATTATAGGGGCATTACTGGATTTCTCTCTCATGTTGCACTTGTTTGGCAAGTGTGGTATGATCTTACATGCTTGCCAGTGTCTTTGAATATTTTTGGCCAAAAATATCCTTCTCTCAGGATTTGGTGAGAATTTTCTTCAGGTGAACCATGCCCTATCCCATATTTTTCATGAAAATCCCCTAGGATGTGTTTTGCCTCCAGCCTATCTAGACACCTGAGGTACAAACCCTCATAATTGCGTTTATACAATTGGCCATTCTTTAGCATGTAGGAGATGATTTTGATTTTTAGAGCTCTTCTTTGTGAACTATTCATCCCCTTTGGGCAGCGATTTTGTAGTAGGTAGTAAACTATGGTTTGGTACCATATATCGGTAATCACACCTTGATCGGTGTAGGTCTAACATACTAGACCTTCTTCAAATCTGGAGATCAAATTAGTCAGGCCTTGACCTCTCACTAATTTAATTGGTTGGATCTCTAGGTCAAACTCTAGGAGGATTTCCATCCATTTTCCTCTCTGTTCTCCCAACTCATTCTACATCAAAAGAGACTTGACACCCACGTCAGGGACTATTCTGAAGGCCTTGCTCCTCAAGATGTAGTGTCAAAATTTATTTACTTCTTTGACAAGGGAAAAAGATTGTTTCTCCATGTTGGGGTACTTGATCTCAGCATCCTTAAAGGGGCAACTCATAAAGGCTATAGGTCTTTCTTCTCCATTGTGCTTCTTCTACCTTAGGAAGCCTGCACATGAGTGTTACGATGCAAAAGAATAGATCTTGAAGGGTAGGGAATAGTTGGGACTAACGAGGACTGGGGCCATGGAGATGACATTTTTTATTTCCTAAAAATATTTCTTTACTTGGATGGTCCTATAGACGTCTAAAATTGTCCTTATATTAATTTAATTAATATTCCCATAACATTATAGTTAATTTTAATTAATTATATTTGTTATATTCTCCTATCTATTTAATTAAATATGATTCACTTCCCTTAGTATTTGAATTTAATTTAAATAATACCCCCTTTTAATGTATTAAATCTTATTTAATACATTATCCCTCATTGATTCCCTTTAAATAAATTTTTAATTTATTTATTCCTTCACATGACTTAAATTCTACTAAACCAAATTAATCTAAATTTTAAATTTAGATCAAGCTAATTTGAACCTAGATCCTACCCTACCTCACATCACTCTCACCAAATAGACCTATCTATTAATTAACTAATATTAATTAAGCTAATTTCTTGATTCCTACACCAATTAGTCTTAATTATTTGCTGACACATGTGTGAGAAAATTTCTAAAATTTGTCTTTTCCAAATAATCCTTATTTGGTGCCAACAAGGTTTCTTACACCTATGATGACACCTTCTTATACTTTCTAAAAGTGTCTCATTGGTCCAAAACTCTTACACCCTCTTACACCTTACAAGATCCTTCACATGTGTACTTTAAGTACACTTTGACCCATCACATCCAAAGTTTCTCACACATGTGTGAGAAAAGTGGGCCTCTTGCATGTCTTATGTATCCCTCATGTGGCACCTATGTGAATACCACATGAGCTCCACCTCATCCAAGCCCTCTCTCTCCTCCTAAAAATCTATAAATAGAGGCCATTGTCAAGAGCAAATCATCTCCCTTTTATGCATTGTTATCATGCTAGTTTAGTGCTAGAATTTTAGAGTGTTTTTCATGTTCATGCTTTAGATAATCTAGAAATCACATCTTGGGTAATCATGGTGAATTAATATTATTTTATTTGTTCTTGCATCTTCATCCTAGTGTAGTTCTTGTATTTTCATCTTTATTGGTGGAGGCTTGAGACAAGCTCTCATACTTGTTCTTGAGCTCTTCATCCATCATTAGATTGCATTCTAGTTTCCATTCATCAAATTATAGTGGGATTTTAGTATTATGTTGGGAGAGCACAACCACAAACCTCTCTAAGAGAAAATCAACAAGGGTTGGGTGCACTTGTTTGGCTCATCGGAGGTTGTGATGGATCTCTTGTTATTTTTGGTAGTATGCTTCTTAGACATGTTTAATGTAGCTTATTGATTGTATATCTCTAATGTTTGCATGTCTGAGCATGCTCCCAATAGGTTAGATTTCATCACATACATTTTGGCACACCCGGTGGGACCCACATCCCTTATTTTCTAACTTTTCTTACAGATTTTCTGCAATTCAAAAAAATTTCACACAGACCTGTTTGTGCTCTGGAGTTGCCATTTTCATAGATTATCGTCTCCACTTCTCGACCATCTGTGCAACTCGTCCATCTGCGCTAATACTTCACCGTCTCGTCCTGTGCAAAATAACTTATAAAAACTGTGGTTTAAAATTATTTTTTGTCAACTTGCAGCATTTTTAACTCTCAGATTTCTGACAGTAACAAATTTTTTAAGGGTTAAACATTGATTGATTTGATAAAAATGTTGTTTTTTAGTTTGAATAAGTTTTTTTATTTTTAATAAAATCTGATTGTATGTCTTTTGCTGTCTGTGTAGGTCTATCACCATTTTTCGCAGATCACCGTCTGTGCAGATTACCATTTGTGACGATTCACCGTCTACTCCTTTTTCTGGGTTTTGTGTTCTTTGCAGCATCTAAAAATCTAAAGTTTCAAACTACTAACAAATTTCATGTAGGTTTTGTAAATGATTTTAAAAGATTATCTAAATGAACTTGTATGATTAACCATTTGTCTTGGAATGAATGTTGCTTAAGATGAACCTCACCCAATCTTGAATATTTAAGGGAATGAAATTCATCACTCTTGAATGACTTAAAGTGAATCAACACACCTTTACAAGCTTTCCTTCTTGCTGTGTGGGAAAAGAATTGAACATGTATGTTTAATCACACTATTGTGTCTTTTGCTTAGGTAGAAAAACACATAGTTTTGCTTTAACTAGGTTCAATTTGGAATAAACTCTTTTTGGTGTGTTTGAAGAAGTGTTTTTCAACACTTCTTCCAAGCTATTTTTTCATTAGATTAGATCCCTTAAAATATGTGATGCTATGATTAAACTATAGCTATATCCTCTCTCCTCGCCTTCGTAGATCTTGGGTGAAGAGAAATCTTAGCTTAATCAAGCTTCTAGAGAGGCCTGTCTAGAGGGAGTGCTTCCCCTTTAGAGGATTACCTCAAACTAGTAATCCCTTCAGCCAGTATAGAAATAAAGTGTGACCCAAAGGTCCTCTTTATCCCTTCAAGCTTAGGTGGATCATGTTCAATGGTAGTCCATACTGAGTGAATATCTCCAGCATACTGGCATGGTTGAACTAGAGACTTAAGTGTCTCACGCCATACAAAATGATTGCGGGGATGCCACGAAACCTTGCTAGCAACTATAAATTAATAGCCTACCTGATTCACCTCCAAACAGTGACTTATTATAGTGCAAGGGGAGGGAAGATTCTCCCCCCAAGATTCCCATCATATGTGTCCTAGGGTATTATGTTGCGAAAGAGATCTTTGTAGCACGGCAATAATACCTAGCAAAAGGAAAAAACATGGGTGCCCTTTCAGGGGTGACATGGTGTGTGAGCTGAAGGAATACCAAGTAATGGGCCTATAATATTTCATGCGAAGCCAAATTCCTAAGGTAGCTACTGTTTGAACTGTCTTCATTGTGCTAGACCTAGTAAAAACATAAGTGGCTTGAAAGAGTCACTTGAACATATTATAACAAAATATTACAAAGCTGAAGCAAGATTTCCTAATGTCACATTTTTTAGTATCCCTCAAGGTTGTTTTGTCCCTTGTTCAATTATTTTGAGACGTGTGTCTTTTATTTTCTGGTTTGCCTATGCTAAAAATTAGTTCTTTCCATTGAACAAATTTGCCAAAAATCAGACTGAAGATCAAAAATCTACCCAGAATTTCAACACACTACCTTAGCCATAGTTGACCATCTCCGCTCTAGATCCACCATCTATGTAGATTACCATCTATGCAGATCGTCATCAGCAAAGATCGTTGGTTGCGTCTAAGACTACCGTCTCCACTTCAAAACAGTGAGCTTGAAAATTGGTCGAGATAATCAAAATTTGACTTTCTACAGGACCCTAGAATCATTTTTCCTAGATCATTCATTCATTCGGCCAAAAATTAGTTTTTCCATGACATGACCAATTTCAAGAAACATAAGAAGGTTAAGCTTCCAACACCTCCAGTCCTTAGAGAGAAAAAAGAAACCACCCATAAATCCATGGAATTGCA
The DNA here is from genome assembly GCA_018584345.1 of Thuja plicata. Taxonomy (NCBI): domain Eukaryota; kingdom Viridiplantae; phylum Streptophyta; class Pinopsida; order Cupressales; family Cupressaceae; genus Thuja; species Thuja plicata. The sequence goes on from MU225386.1 coordinate 489,683, forward strand.
ACACATTGCAACATCTATCAAACAAGAGATTGAACATCGTAAGAAACTTGATAAAATCCTCTACAATTACAAATTTTGCAATTTCATGGCCAAGTTTTCAATCAACAGTGCTTTTGTTGCCATTGAACAATACGATTAGGTAACACCTTGCTTCTAGATCATTCTTCCATTTCTTCCATCATCATTCTTCCTTCTTTTGGAGCATTAGATCAAAATCAAATCAAATCTTTAGGTTGAAAGACCTTAATCAAAGTATCACAAACCTTCATCCTTAAATAAACACAACATTGCTTGTAGACTATCAGTCCGACTCAAGTGATTTAAATCCCTTAGTGATGTCCCATTTTGCTTGAGATCACAAGTCCATCTTCAAGTAGAACAGGTATTACTTTAAATCCTTTTGTGTTTGTATCATCATAAGGTTTAACATGCTTAGGTTTTGTTCCAAAAACCTTTAAATCAATTATCCAATCAATCAAATCAAATAAATCCTTAATCCAAATCAAATCAATCAATCAATCAAATCCAATCAAATCCAATCAAAGATCTTTGCTCCATTTCATTTCTTACATCTCCTTGTCTTCCATTCTTCTACCATTGTATGGTTGTCACTCAATCCCAAGCTAGAAACATGAGGCGAACAACATTCAACACTGTTAATCGTGAGGAGAACCCATTTGCCACACAATACTTTCACAGAAGTGGGGTACAAGTTGAAGAAGTGGCCGAAGAAATTGAATTAGTGGACCAAGAAGAAAGGCCCACCCAATTAAATGACTTCCTCAGAGACCCGTACAACTTGGAAATGGTTGAGAAGGCCATTTTGCATAATAGTGATGAAATATTCTTGAACCTTATTCATAATGGTGTCACAGTTCCTATCGACTTTGATGAATCACTTCTTACCAGAAATGTCACCAAAGTCACTATTGCTGCTACTGTAGCCATGGCTTCTACTTCAAATGATACATCATCACGTGACATTGGTAAGGGTCCTATAAGAAAACCTCTCACATTAGTACCAATATCAGCACATGTATCAACAACCACATCAATACCCCAATTGACACCTAAATAAATTCAACAGATCATAAGTGCTTTGCCAAACAATACTACACATAATAACACTCAAATGACAATGACTCAAGGAGCAAGTGCTAATGTCAATAACATAGGGCAGGTTTTCGTGCCCTTACCTTCATCTTTGTTTCAAACAATGGGGGAAAAAAACATCTACAAACAATACATCACAAGCCTATCAGTATATACCTCCTCCTACCATTGGTATGAGCTCCATGGGATTTTCAGTTGCACAAATTGGAGGAGGCAAAGGTTATGTACCCCCATTTTCACACAAAATACTCTAGATTTCACCCAACAATTCAATGAGCTCAAGAGCATTGTACAAGGTTTACAAAATGAGGGCAAGAAGGAGTTTTCTTTTGAAGAAATTTGTCCCTATCCATTTGACAAGTCTATCACAATGCAACCATTTCCACAAAACTTTGAGATGCCCAAATTCAAGAAATACAAAGGTGAAACATGTCCTCTACAACATCTCAAAGAGTTTTACATTGCATGTCAAGAGGTCGCCTATAACGAAAATTACTTAAAAAGACTTTTCACTAGGAGTCTTGGAGGTGCAGCCTTGGAATGGTTCATGGCCCTTCCCTATGCATCAATCTCTACCTTCTCTAACCTTGCAGAGAAGTTTGTTGGATAATATTCATATAACATTGAGCATCAAGAAACACTTAGCGATTTGTGCAATACTACACAAAAGAATGGAGAAACCTTTGCTAGTTTCTTACAATGATGGAGACATATTGTGAATCGCATGCCATGGAAAATACCTAATAGTCACTTGATTGACATCTTCACAAAGAACTTAATCTCTAAGATGTCCTTCCAAATGAAAATGGCTTCACCTGACACCTTTTAATCCCTTGTTAAGAAAGGAAAAGACATTAAAGATGGTCTTTTACAAAGAGGTAGCATCAAACATTATACTCCTTCCAATAATGATAAACCAAAATTTTGGAGTAAGAACAAAGGAGTTGTCAATGATGGAGTGACTGATGCCAAGCATGTTCAAAATGTTCAAGCATCCAACAATAACAATCAAAACAATCAGAATAACAATCAGAATCAAAATCAGTATCACAACAACAACCAAAATCAGAATCAGAATCCAAACAATCAGAACAACAATCAGAATTAGAGCAATAATCAACAACCACGCAATCAATCATTCTTTTTCCCTCGCAACAACTACAACAATAATAACAACAACAATAATAATGATAATCAACAACAACGAAAATTCATAGCTTTAGCAGAACCTTTAGATGTGATCTTCAAAAAACTTGCAGATCAAGGAATGATAGTTTACCCAAATACTCAACCTTTTGATGAGAATCAACCTAAATGTATTTGGTATAGGGATAATGAGTATTGTGATTATCATCACATCAAGGGGCATGATACCAAGAAATGCATGAAGCTTAGACACTTTGTGCAAGATCTCATTGAGGATGAGAAAATTGAAGTTGAAGGTCAGAATGCATCCTCATCTAATGTGAAACTCAAAGTCTACAATCAACCTTTCCCACCTCATAATCAAAACAATGCATCAAATGCAATCCCATATGACTATTCTTCCAATACTATTACAGGTCATGATCGAACATGTGGGAGTTTAAGTGAAAATGATATCTTTGGGTTTGACTCTCTTTGTGGCCACATAGAAGAAACTGACACGCATGTTAATACCATAATCCTCAAAGTGGCTGATTGTAATGCTACTACACATAGACCTAGAGTCACTGTTCAAGCTGTTGATAAACCTTCTACATCTACAAATCCACCAGCTGCACCATCTATTGCTGCTCGACCTACTTTGCACTTTGACTTGTTGGCCCAATTACGGAAGGTGCCTTCATAGATATCCATCCTAGAGCTCTTGACCACTTTACCAATTCACAAAGAAGTCCTTGATAAAGCTCTAAATGAATCATGTGTCCCTGAGAACATCAACACTGCACAATTCAAAACTATGATAGGGAACCTAGCCGCGCAAGAACATCTAGTCTTCACTGATAAGGACTTTGGTGGTCCTGATCCTCATCATAATAAATCCCTCCATATAGAAGGAAAAATCTGCTCCACAAGAGTAAAATGAGTCCTCATAGATGGTGGATCTGGCCTAAATTTGTGCACATTGAAAATGATTCATAATATTGGTCTTTCTGAGGACCTCATTGATGCAGACAAGAGAATTACAATAAAAGCCTATGATGATCGAGAATGAGAAAGCAAGGGTTTGATCACACTACCCTTACAAGTGGGCCTTGCCCTGATTGAAACTATTTTCCATGTACTGGATCTAGATCTACCTTATAACATCTTGCTAAAATGTCCATGGATACACGCTATCAAAGGTGTACCATCTACCTATCATCAATGTCTGAAGTTCCCACATCATAGTAGAGAAATCACAATTCCTGGAGATCCTGAGCCCTTTCAATATTGCAAAAGATTGGAAGGCAAACAAGCTAATTATTGTCCATTGAATGAGTTTGGCCGACATTTCAATCAAGAAACCCCTGTTTCAGAAAAGACATCAGAAACACCAACTAAGCAATCCAAAGGAAAGGAAAAAGTTTCTAAAGACAAACTCTCCTCATCTGAAGCAAAGGCCACATTTACAAATCAAGGCATGGGAGAGTATAAATTTGAAAGTGCCTTATGTATTGGGCAACTCTCTTTGTATCCAAAGTCTTATGGAAGACCATCACCATTACCCCTCTCCAAAGATAAAGAACTTATGCACTTCAAGTCAACTATTTTTGAACATTGGGGGTCCCTATCAGATGAACACATGGAATATAGTTTCCTTGATTGGCTCTATAATGATGAAGAAGAAAGACCTATAACTTTCCCCAAAGGAAAGTATCCTAAAGTTACTCCCATTATCAAAAACATGGGATATCATGGCATTGGTCTTGGAGCTAATGAAATAGGAAAGAAGAAGATCATAACAGCTAATGGCTATCCTAAAGGACACAGATTGGGTTCCATAGAGACTAAGACTAACTTCGCTAAGGATTATTGTTTAGCTACCTCAGGTTCAGACATTGAGGAAGAGTTCTTTGAAATTCCTTTCCAATATATTGAAGATGACCTAAATGAAAATCATCATGTCTTCACTATCACCCAAGCTGACCTTTCATCCCCTTGTCTACCCCTCACAAACCCTGAATTAATTGATTGGGATCAGCAAGACTCACCACCAGCTTTAGACATATGTGATTTGGATGAGGCAATTTTAGCCCTCTTTGGACTTAAGAATCTTCAAAAATATGAACATCATATACACTAAAGTGAACAAGCCTACTTTGGTAGCCAATTCAACTCTCTCAGTCACAAAAATAAAAAAGAAAATAAAAATTAAAAAAATAAAAATACATCCTCTAGTGAAAACCTCTCGCAGGCACTTGTGGATGAAGAAAAAGACAAAATAAAGGATGCTTCCTCTAGTGAAAACCTTTCTGAGGCACTAGGGGAGGGAGAGACTGACTTTCCATTTATATCATCAGAACTAGAAGTGTCATTTATGATCATTGAAGATACTATTCCAATCAACCTAGGCATGGAAGAAGATCCACACATTACCTACATTGTAGTTTCTCTCAGCGATCAAGAAAAGAAATACATAACAACATTCTTGCATAAACACAAAATCAACTTTTCCTAGACTTACAAAGACATGCCTAGGCTTGATATAGATCTTGTCATGCATCATCTTGCTGTAGATCCAAGTGTAAAACCTGTTAAGAAGAAACTTCGCAAGATGCATCCTCAAGTTGCATTAGTAGTCAAAGTAGAGCTTCAGAAGATGCTGGACGCTGAAGTCATCAGACCAATTGATTATCCTAAATGGGTTTCTAATAGTGTACCATTAGGTAAGCCTACTGGGATCATTCACATTTGCACTGATTTCAGAGACCTAAACCTTGCATGTCCCAAGGATGATTTTCCACTCCCTAATATTGACATTATAGTGGATTTGACGGCAGGACATGAAATGTTGTCACTTATGGATGGCTTCTTAGGTTATAATCAGATCAGGATAGCACCAAAATACTAGCACAAAACCACATTCACAACACCTTGGGGCACCTTCTATTATTAGGTGATGTCTTTCAGTCTTAAAAATGTTAGAGCCACTTATCAACGAGTAATGACTACCATATTTCATGACCTTTTGCATGTCATCATAGAAGATTATGTGGATGATCTGTTAGGCAAATCCAAAACAAGGGAATGACATATTCCTATCCTTACTACCATATTTGAGTGATTGGATAAGTATAAGCTTAGGCTAAATCCCAAAAAGTGTGTCTTTAGAGTACAATCTGGTAAGCTACTAGGATACATTGTGTCACGGCATGGAATAGAAGTTGATCCAAAGAAAGTGAAAGCAATACTAGATATGCCACCACCCAAAACCTTGAAGCAATTATGCAATTTACAAGGCAAACTACAATCAATAAAAAGATTCATGTCACAACTGGCCAACAAGGTGCATCCGTTCTCCCATCTTCTGCACAAAAATATCAAGTTCCAGTGGGATTGCTTATGTCAAAATGCATTTGAGAAATTGAAAGGCTATCTAGCTAATCCACCCATGTTGGTACCACCTATTTTTGGTCATCCTCTGATTTTGTACATATCTGCTACCAAGGTCACGTTGGGAGCCCTCCTGGCACAATTGGATGACACCGGCAAAGAGCGAGCAATTTACTATCTCAGCAAGACTCTTATTGGCTATGAGTTGAATTATTCCTTAATTGAGAAGGCATGTTTGGCTATTGTTTTTTGTACACAAAAGATATGTCATTATATGATTAATCACAAGATTAATCTTGTTGCCAAAATTGATCCACTCAAGTATCTCCTGGCACGTGCTACTCTTACTGGTCGTACAACAAAATGGGTCATGATCCTTAGTGAGTTTGACATTGTTTGTGTGGATTGAAAGCCATCAAAGAACAAGTGATTGCAGATCAGTTAGCTGAAGCACCTGTTGATGGTAAACATCCTCTGATCATAGATTTTCTAGATGAATCAATCCTAAATATTGCCCCGATTCCACCATGGAAGCTTTATTTTGATGGATCCTTCACTCAGAAAGGATCAGGGGTAGGAATCTTATTTGTTACACCAAAAGGGGATCTCATTCCTAAATCTTTCAAATTATAGTTTCCTTGTACCAACAATATTTTAGAGTCTGAAGCACTTATACTTGGACTTTGACAGGCCATACAATGGCAGATTCTCACTTTATTGGTGCTTGGTGATTCTCAATTGGTTATCAAAGAAGTTATGGATGAATATCAAATGAAGGATGACAAGTTTCTCCCCTATCGCCAAATAGTTGAAGATCTTAAGACACATTTCACTGAGCTAATCTTCCTGTAGATCCCTCACACAAACAACAAAGCAGCAGATGCCATGGAAAAAATTGGGTCCTTGATCACTATGCCAGAACATAGCGCATGGTGCGAGTTTTTGTTGAGAATCTTACGGTCCCTACCTATGACAAGCTGAATTCTGAAATGGTGTGTGAAATTGTTGATCCCAATTCCCAATGGTACCAAGAAGTGTAGTCCTACCTATGCGATGGACATAGCCCACTTACTTAACCCCTAGTCAATGTAAAACCTTCATTTTTCACACTTCCCGATACACAATCCTTGCTGATACCCTCTTCCAAAAACATTTTGATGGAACTCTTTTAAGGTGTCTAAATTTTGACGATGTACAAACATCCCTGGAGGAGGTACATCAAGGAATCTATGGGGCCCACTTTAGTGGACTTACGTTGGCCAAAAATTTGTTACGCACTGGATATTACTGGCCTACTATGGAGCAAGATGCGTACAACTATGTGAAGAAGTGTGTACCTTGTCAGTAGCATGGCGATTTGATACACGCTCCCTCCCAATCCCTCTAACCTACCATCACCCCTTGGCCTTTTTCATGCTGGGGTCTCAACCTCGTTGGCCAGATTTTCCCTAATTCATTCAATGGCCATAAATACATTTTGGCTGCTATAGAATACTTTACCAAGTGGGTCGAAGCTATTCCTCTCACCTACGCTATTGGAAAATAGATTTCAAAGTTTATTTTGAACTATCTTATTTGTCGCTATGGCATTCCTCAAGACATTGTTACTGATAATGGAGGACCTTTCAAGAATAAGGATTTCACAGAGCTATGTAGGAAGTTTAGCATTACCCACCATACCTCTTCCAAGTACTTTCTAAAAAGCAATGATCAAGCTGAGGCTACGAATAAAACCATCCTCAGAATCCTCAAGAAAATAGTCGATGAAGCTGGCCGTGATTGGCACCTTCGCCTCAACCCTGCCCTTTGGGATTACCACACTACCATTTGAACCCCCATGGGAGCCACTCCCTTTTCCCTTGTTTATGGTACTGAGGCTGTTCTACCCATTGAAATTGAGCTCCCTTCCCTCAGAATCTCTCTCAAGAATCTGTTGTCCGAAGAAGAATATAGAGTTGCCCGCTTGCAAGAGCTGGAACTCCTTGATGAGAGATGCTTCAATGCCTAGACCACCTCTATGTGTATCAAAATTGTCTTCACCTTCAGTTCAACAAAAGGATCAAACCTCGTCAGTTTGAGGTTGGTGATCTTGTCCTGTAGCATAATACGAAGAACCTCCAGAACTGTGAGAAGAAAGGGAAGTTTGAACCTAATTGGTTGGGTCCCTTCATTGTTACAGCAAAGTATGGTTCAGGTGCCTATCAAATTGCATCCCTAGAGGGAGATCCACTCCCTGATCCTATAAATATTGTACATCTCAAGCACTTCTATGCTTGATCAGTCCATAGTCCATTGTACAGCAGAAATTTTTCAAAAAATTAAAAAAAAATAGAAAAGAAGAAAATCCAAAAACATTCAAAAAGGAAAAAAGAAAAAAAAAATCAAAAGATCAAAAAAGCATAAAAAATACAAAATCTTGAAAAGAAGATCAAAAAAGCAAAAGAGAAATAAAAATAAAATCCGTCCATCTGTGAAAAACACTTCAGTGGTGCAATGGATAAGTACCATAGTGGAAACCTGTTTCAGGCACCATGCGTAGTCAGATCCACCATCAGTTTCCACCATTTGTCTATACATCTTGCATCACATTTCATAATAAGTGTCACTACCCATATTTGTGTAGGTAGTTCTTTTACCATATTTTTTCTTTTGCAATAATGGTTCCTGCATGACTGAGCTTACCAAATCAAACACTGAGCTTTGTTCTAGACACAGTGATTGCAAATGTTTTACATCAAATCAACAGATAGATTGACTTTCCTAATGATCATTCTATTCACGAGAAATTGCCAAAAAATTCCCATTTTCTATCAATCAATCTTTGGCCCATCAGGATGCATCCTTCCGATTTCGACTGTTCTATCAATCCTCAAATCAAAATTGTTCATGGCAAGAACTTTTGGACTGAATGACCACTTGGTCAGGATGCCTTTTTGTTGATTTTATCTTTTGTTTTACTATGTCCTTATCATGACAGCCTTGATCTTTTATATCTTGGTTTGTTATGGTGAGTATCTAGTGAAATACGTGTCATGTGTGGTATGATCTGCTTGTGATAGTTTGTTAGTACATTTATGTTTTAATATTTAGTTATGACTATGTATGCCTCACTGGGGGCAAGATTCATACATCTCAAATCCCTCAAAATATTTGGATGTACTACGTCTCCTCATGAGTAGCATTTCATAGCTCTCATCATACCTGATATCTCACATTCTTGTTCCTAACAACCTATTTGTCTGAGAGTCTAGTCCACGCAAAGGAACTATGTCACTTGTGTTTTCTAGCACATGGTGCATACCTCCTTTTGCAATACCAAACTAGGGTGTGCTCTCCAACATTAACACGGTATCAATCCCACTATTATCATGTAGTTAGTCTTTGCATTGTAGTTAGGTCATATTGCATTATGATTTTGCTCTTGGCAAAGGTTTCTATTTATTCCCCTATCTGGTCACCTACGTGATTTTATCAAACCTATTGTGATACACACAAAAATTGTGTCCTCATTTGTCTCATATTACATCCGTTGCATTGTTCATTTAGTTCATTAATCATTATTCATTTAGTTCATTAATCATTATTCATTATCCGTTGCATTGTTCAGTTAGTTCATTAATCATTAATCACTATCCATTATTCATTATTAGTTGCAACGTTCATTTTAATACATTAAATTTAATCATTTGCATTGATCATTTAGTTCATTATTAACATTGTTCATTCATCCTTAACTCATTTATATTTGCATTATTACTCCATTAGCATTACACATTTTCAATCATCATTTAGTACCATTTGCATTTAATTATATTGCATTCAATTAGTTACATCAATAAAATCCATAACATTTTAGGGTTCATTCATTCTAGATACATTTATACATCATCACATTACATCCATACATGATAAAATATAAGCATTAACACATCACACACACACACACACATATATATATCTGATTGCTGCATCACAAATATGTTAGTGTCATCATACATATATTCATCACATCCTGCATGTCAGTCATAAACATCATATCATATAAACACCATAAATCAAGAGTCCCATAGTCCAAAAATAGTATATATATATATATATATATATATATATATATATCAAAAGTGTCAGTATCATACATCATGTGTCAAAACTGTGTATCCAAAAAAGTCTGAGAAGCATCATGGTGCCATGATGGTCCTACCCCACTACTGGGATGTGGCAGTAACCCCACTGACCCCTATGATGCCCAGCCAGTGCTCTTTGTCTATGCCCTCTCAGAATAGGCAGGCTATTATGCCTCCTCTGGAACTGCTCCATGGTAAAGTCCCATATATTATCTGGCCTCTTGGCCTCTCCGTCCTGCCTCTCTCTGGGCTGCCATAGCATCGGCCATCATCTTACCCAAACCTGCTGCATTGCCTGCTAGATGCGCTATATCGTGGTCTACCCTGTAGTCCTCTGCACATCTACGTGCTAAATCTTTCCTTGTTGTAAGAGTCTCTATCTACACTGACATGGCTTCCAGCTCCTCCTCTCGATCTACATACTCCTCTATAATAGTGAACTCCCCACTATCCACCCAAGCCTATAAAATATCTAGTGCTCGCTGAGCACTATCCCCCCAAGATTTCTCTACTGACAACTCCCTCTATACCCAGGCCACCTCTATTTGTAGGCTACTAGCTATGGCCTGTGTTATAGCCAATAATCCTTGTAGTCATGTAATATCAGCTTGTGCGCTCACCTCAGTCGCCTGAGATGTCACCAATAGTCCCTGTACCCTCCCCAGCTCTATCCATAGGCTATCTCACTCTGATACGACTGTATCATGTGTCTCCTGGGTTATGTAGCCCACTGGTGGTACCTAATCCTTCCCTGGTGGCCCCTGTGGTGGCCCCTATCCCTATGGTGGCCCCTACGAATCCTACCCATGTACCTGTACATCAAGAATGATAAGTGGCTTCCCTCCTACAGGTATCTGCACCTATCCCCTCTACCTTGGTACTGCCACCCTAGGCCAGAATATCCTCCCTCTGCCCCCTCCATCTCCTCCCTCATCATCATCCCCCTATCCTCCTCTGTCTCCTCCGACCACCGGCTGCTCATCCTCCTATACAACTCCAGGAACTGTCAGTCTAATGGGTCTGTGAGTAGCCCACCACTGTGCATATGTGGGTACTACACCTACATCCTGTAGCAACTCTGAAGACCTGATCTAGGGGACCTTGATGATGCCCATGAATGATGCTCGTGCTATAGGAGGATCTACACCTATCCCCCACACACTCCCCACCTCTCGGGTAACCAATGGATGAGGAAACCCGTCTAGTACTACCTCCTGCACCTAACCCATCTACCTCCATACCCTAGATGGCATATACCTGGATATCATGTATGCAGTCCTCCCAAAAAGCTAGTAGTTAGTTTGCACAAATCTCATGTAGTATGAGTCATGGAACTCATCCTCAGTGTATCTACCCTGTTGTGGGATCTCGTGACCCTAGGCCTCACATTTTGCATAGGGTGCCCATAGTATAGCCCCCATATCATCCTATCTCCTGCACCAGTATCTGACAGAATCTATGGCCTCGTAATTGATCGGTGGCCTGTATCTACAAACAAAGGGCTCATATGCTTCCTGAGTCTCCTAATGTCTGATCAGTCATGTGACCGCAATGTGCTCCCATGCCCATACTAATAAGAGCATACATCCAGGACCTAGTGCCCTACCCTTGTGGTAGGCGCACATATGGAGATCATAATATAACTAGCCAAGGATGACATATCCCCAGTAGTACTGGTCACTATCCTCTACCATGCTACTCAAAACTCATGCCCAGCCTATGGGGAACCCCTTGCCTATATGATCAGGCATGAAATGTCCCCCTATCAACCCAGCTAGATATAGTACCAACTGCCATGGCCATGGCTCCATAGTCATAGCCCCTATCTAGGACATCCACTATCATGTAATCGATAGATCAGCAAACCTTTGTCTTAGTGCCATCTCCATATATGGATCTGACCCCTCCATGTAGTACTCTGGTATAAGCCCTCGAATGGGCACTCTGTAGATCCTCCATACATCATGGAGGGTGATAGTCACTTCCCCTATAGGGAATTGGAAGCTAGATGTGGTACTATGCCATCTCTCTATCAGTGCAGACATGAGCGCATTATGCGCTCAAAGATGCGGCCAATGTCGCACGTGCTCTAGTCCACATAAATTCACTTGTCCCCACTCCACAGCTGTCAAATGCTACTCCAACTCCATGGTCACTGGATAGCACTCCCTGGCCCAAAATGTAATAGTCTCCTCCTACAGTCAGCAAGCAAATGCCAACAATTAGATAGCATTCTGGGGCATCAAAAAATGTCCCAGGCCCGTCTAGGGCATCAAAAAATGCTCCTGAACCCTTGTCTTTTCTCTTCTTCCTCTCTTCTCTTCCATTTTTGGGTCAATCCACGCAAATGACAGTTGACCCTCGCAGATGGTGAACTTTCATAGTCGCCAGTCTGCAGAGCCAGTGGATCTCCACAGACGCTAATCCACAGAGATGGTGGCTTAGGTCGCTGCCCCCTTTGCTACGCAGATGGCGATGTTCATACATTACCGTCTCTACTCCACCTTTTCTCCTCCCCCCTACCCTCGCAGATGGATATTAGTTGATCTCTGTTTGTGCAGATGTCGATCACCTATCGGCCGTCTACAAGGATGGTGGTCTATCGATCACCGTCTGTGCAGACGGCAGTCAGGCAATTTTCGTCTGTGCTACGTGCCAATTTTGGAGCATTTATTGCACCCTCTAGACCTACCAAAACATTAAATACATAAATTACTAAGGTGGTTCTTGACTACTCACCAGTGGTCCCACATCCACAGGTCGCTGGTGTACATAGATGTGCTCCCCAAGCTGTGCTCGCTCTCGTTGTGGTGCCATTACTCTCTGCTTCTTCTCTTTTTTTGCTCTTTGTGAGTGAAAATGACTTGTCCATGGGCATCGATGGACTATTTATAGCCCCTTAGGACCCCTTTCTTCCGTCACTCTCCCCCTTTCCCCATTCTAGTCCCCATTTTTTCTCCATTTTCCTTAGAGACACCATGCAATTGGTCCACTTTCCTTGCTTTCCTTCCTTTTCGAGAAAATTTTATTAAAATATTATATTTTTTCCTATTATTTTCTCGAGGGGGCACACTCCTCCGTTCTCCCTACCGTAGGTTTTTTGACCTCTCTGGGGCATCTTTTTATCTTTTCTTTGACGCAATGTCACTTTTGATGACGCATCAAAGAGGGGCAAAATGCAGACGTCTAAAATCATCCTTATATTAATTTAATTAATATTCCCATAACATTATAATTAATTTTAATTAATTTTATTTGTTATATTCTCCTATCTATTTAATTAAATATGATTCACTTCCCTTAGTATTTGAATTTAATTTAAATACTACCCCCTTTTAATGTATTAAATCTTATTTAATACATTATCCCTCATTAATTCCCTTTAAATAAATTTTTAATTTATTTATTCCTTCACATGACTTAAATTCTACTAAACCAAATTAATCTAAATTTTAAATTTAGATTAAGCTAATTTGAACCTAGATCCTACCCTACCTTGCATCACTCTCACCAAATAGACCTATCTATTAATTAACTAAGGTTAATTAAGCTAATTTCTTGATTCCTACACCAATTAGTCCTAATTATTTGCTCACGCGTGTGAGAAATTTTTTAAAAATTATATTTTTCAAATAATCCTTATTTGGTGCCAACAAGGTTTCTTACACCTATGATGACACCTTCTTACACTTTCTAAAAGTGTCTCATTGGTCCAAAACTCTTACACCCTCTTACACTTTCTTACAAGATCATTCACATGTGTACTTTAAGTACACTTTGACCCATCACATCCAAAGTTTCTCACACATGTGTGAGAAAAGTGGGCCTCTTGCATGGCTTATGTGTCCCTCATGTGACACCTATTTGGATGCCACATGAGCTCCACCTCATCCAAGCCGTCTCTCTCCTCCAAAAAATCTATAAATAGAGGCTATTGTCAAGAGTAAATCATCTCCCTTTTATGCATTGTTATCATGCTAGTTTAGTGCTAGAATTTTAGAGTATTTTTCATGTTCATGCTTTAGATAATCTAGAAATCACATCTTAGGTAATCATGGTGAATGAATCTTAGTTTATTTGTTCTTGCATCTTCATCCAAGTGTAATTCTTGTATTTTCATCTTTATTGGTGGAGGCTTGAGACAAGTTCCTCATACTTGTTCTTGAGCTCTTCATCAAATCATAATGGGATTTTAGTATTGTGTTGGGAGAGCACACCCACAAACCTCTCTAAGAGAAAATCAACAAGGCTTGGGTGCACTTGTTTGGCTCATCAGAGGTTGTGATAGATCTCTTGTTATTTTTGGTAGTATGCTTCTTAGACATGTTTAATGTAGTTTATTGATGGTATATCTCTAACGTTTGCATGTCTAAGTGTGCTCCCAATAGGTTAGATTTCATCACATACATGTTCATTTGATCTTGGCCTCCTTTTTAAGCATGTCATTCAATGGCTTTACTATCTCTGCAAAGCCCCTAATGAACTTCCTTATGAAGTTAATCTTCCCAAAGAAAGATTTCAACTCTTTGCGGCTATGGGGCAATGTCAAATTTAGGATAGCTTCCACCCTCTCAAGATCTATGACTATCCCATCCTATGAAATGAAGTGTCCCAAAATCTTCCCTTCATTTACTCCAAACATGCACTTCTTTGGGTTGAGAGAGATCCTATATTTCCTGCACCTTTGCAGACATTATCTGACGTTATCTATGTGGTCATCTCTTTGTTTTGAAAAGGATGTGAGGTCATCCATGTAAATGATAATGCACTTCCCAAATAACTCTTTGAAGGCTATGTCCATTTCCCTTTAGAAAGTGGCACTGACATTTATCAGACCGAAGGGCATCCATCATTAGGCTAAGGTTCCCCATTTTTTTGTGAATATTTTCTTCAACCTATCCTCTTCCTACACCATTAATTAATTGTATCCAGAGTAACCATCTAGGAATGACATCATTTTGGATCATTTGACTATCTATAATACTTTGAGAGAGATGGGTGTGGGTAGTTGTCCTTTTGGGAGGATTTATTCAAGTTCCAAAAGTCCACGCATAACCTGATCTCACCGGTCTTCTTTCTTACAGGCACCAATTTTGTGACCCATGTGGAATGTCAAATTGGAAAAATGATTCTAGCATCTAGTAACTTCTGGACCTCCTTTTGGATCAAGGTCTCCGTAGTAGGGTTCACAGGCCTTTGGCATTGTCTAAAGGGTTTAGAATCTAGTTTCAGAGGGATGTTGTGTAGTATGAATGAGGTATCACATGTCTTTAATTCTTCATAGCTCCAGGCTATAGAATCTTGATATTTGGTGAGGAGATGGACCATTATCTCTTTTTCTTCTTTGGTACCCACTTTGCCAATGTGTACCTCTCTTGGTTCTTCCTCCATGCCAAGGTGTTATGTCTCACACTCTTTGCCATCGAGAGTTACATCTGGGAGTCTCTTTATGGAAGTCCCATCATTATCAAAAATCCTCTACAGCTCTACAACCCCCTTTGGTATAGCATTGGTGCTTATGTTTATGATGCCATGGTTGTCAAGATTCTCATGATCGACTACTTCTTCCTCTTCCTGTTTCTTCCTCTCATCTATTATCTGTTTCTCAAACACACCCGCACACATAATCAACTCAAGGATGTGTTGATCATCTTGGAAGACTTGGAAATTATTGATGTTATCTGGGATGTCCAGTGCCATGATTATTTCAATTGAAAACTTCTTTAACTTGGAATATTCCATTGGATATAGAGAATTGGCAGATACAGCTAGGGTGTCAGCAATAACGTTCTTTCTCCATGGGATAGATTGGATGTTGAAGGCTTTGAAGTCATTGATCAAATCCCATGCCCTATTTTAGTAGGCTGAGATCTTCTTATCATTTCAATAATACTGACTGTGGACCTTCTTGATGACCAATTGTGAATATCCTTCCACCGTTAGAGCCTTTATTCCTTTCTCATGGGCCAGGGGGAGTCCACATATCAATGCTTCGTACTCTACAACATTTTTAGTGCATTGAAATTGTAATTTGTATGCAGTGTAAGAAGACTTACCTCTCAGGTTAATGATTTCAATCCCTGCACCTTCTCCTTGTTTATATTTAGAGTCGTCAAAGTGTAATTTCCATATCCGTTGTCACCTAGTGAGGCTGGACTTGGTGGGGGAATTTTTGGTGAAACTTGTGGTTTTGGTCCTTTGTTCCTTCCCTCTATCACTATCTGAGGAAATTGATTCTCCTTACCTTTCCCCTTGGATAAATCCAGGCTCATAAATTTTGGCACCTTTACTATTTTTATCCTTTAGTAACCCCTTGTAGGGTAGACAAGCTCCATTATCCAAAGTGCTCTAGTCACTAAGTACGTTTAGGGTAGGGCTTTTGTCATCTGAGGCTAACTCACTATCTTGAATTAGAAAGGCTAGGATTTCTTCCTTTGTCCTAGGGTTACTTTCATCTTCCACCTTAAATCCTTCTTCCACCACATGTTCTTCCCATACCTCCTTTGGTAGGATGATCTGGGCTAATATTCATGACAGTCCCTCTTGGGATCTGGGGCATGCGAGCTCTGAATGGCTTGCTTGGTGTAATTGGAAATATACTGGTAGTAACAAGATGTTGGGATTGAAATCCCACCCCAAATGCCTCAGGCTTGTTGTAGTGCTGTCAATAAAACTTCTAAAGATGTCATCAGTGATGGGTAACTCTAGGAGGCCCTAGATGGGACTATGGCCTGAATCTTCCCCTTCTTGGATTTGAAACATGAGGACACCGTCCATTTGATAAGTGACTAAGTTATTTTGTGTGAACATAACTTCATTAGGAGCATTATATTCTATGATCATCCTTTTTAGTTTTGGTTCTGCATCTATCTTGATCTAATTGTTCAATCCTTTCCATGGCAACCAGAGTTGAGTGAAATCTGTGGACAACCATCCCCTCAGACATCTGGTCCATTCTTGTCTCAAAAAAAGTCTATAGGTTTCAGGGATGTCTACTATACATACATCAATGTGCTCTTGTATCCTTGGATTTGCAACTAACTAAATATGTACATCTTTGAACTCGTCGATTAATTTTACTTCAGTTTTATCTAGTTGTATCACTACTCGGTTGGTTATTTGGGGTACCATCCCCAATTCTTGGCAAATTTACAAGGGCATGACATTCCAGAATCAATCAAGCAATTGTATAAATTCTTCTTAAACATCTGAAAGCTGAGTAGGAAAGGGGGTACTTCCATCTTATCTTTGAACATTGCAGGAAAAGCCTTAGAAGTATTGACATTGGATGTTGAAGCTCTTGTACTACTATTTAACACACCTTTCTTTGAATAGTCCAAAGATTTTAAAAGGGCTTCCTTTTGAGATGGGAAACCTTGCAGTAATTCAAACATAGATATTTTCACTTTGGTCTTTTTCAAGTCTTTAACTGCACTATATTTGTCACTTTACCATTTCATGCACCTGTAACTAGAAAATCTGTTTGGGGGGGGGGGGGGGGGGGGGGGTCGTAGGAGCATTCAGCCCTTTAGGAGGCATGGGTTTGTTTCTGGCCTGAGGATATGGGGTAGTTGGTTGTTTGCTAGGAGGTATATGATTAGTGAGGGGTTCTTTCTGTTGGTTGTATTCCTGGTTCTGGTCTGTTTGCCAAATTTTTGTGATTCTCATGCTCTTTCCTTTCTTAAAGCCAGAAGTCTCTCAGTTCCTTGTAATATCCTTGTTGAAATTTTTATGGCCTTCAGGTCAAAATCCATGTGAAAATGCAAAACCTTGAAACCCTAGGTCCTACTCTAAGCCAAAACAAGAAAAAACCCTTAAAGATGTTCATCATGCTTCTATTTTGGTGTTATCTTTTTGAAACAACTTAAGTCATGTGTTTTAAACCATAGTCACCTTGTCACATGATCCTAATAGTATATTCCTTTGTTTTATGAGACTTGGCAATTGACTTGTGTCAGGATGTCTCTCAATGAAATGGAATATTCCTTTTGTCTAATGAGACCTGGCGGAGCCCTTCAGTCGTGAAGTCTCTAAGTAAAGAAACATGTCAGAAATTAAGTGAATGGGCCCACAAATGAGTCACGGGGTCATGTGAAAAAGACAACAATTAGTAAAATATTATGAGACTTGGCGATTGCTTCAGTCGTGTGGTCTCTAAATTGGCTTACATATAATTAAGTAGCATAAAGTTCATGTCGCGTAGTCTCTGAAAGAGATTGCAGTCAAGTAAAAGATGTCGAGACTTCGTGACTAACCGCATGCATTCAGAGATATGACACAGTCAGGTGGTCATTGGATTAGGATGCTGAGTCAGTGCTTTATACAATGATATAGAGACAAGTGATGGAATGAGATACGTGTCCAAAGGTGAAAGGATTAAGAGGTTAGTCACATGGTCTCCAAGAGGAAAAGGATCATTTGGCGATTAGGAGACTAAGTATAAGGTCCTTTATTGTCGTATAGTCTCTAGATAATTTAAGGGTATTAAAAATTACTTAGCGACTTAGCGGAGCCATTGGATGTGAAGATGAAAGATCAAACGGTGGTCACAAAGTATCTGATTAAAAGAGCCTTAAGGAAAAGGAACTCGCAACTTGGAGATAAGGGTTGGTCACATAGTCTCTAAATGAGAAACAATGGAAAAATGCTTGTCGTGTTGTCTCTGAAATATTTGTCACTTAACATTTATATTCAGTGATTAAGAAACCAAGGTTTGTTGCAGGGTCTCAAAGAAAAGTAGCATTCAGTGACTTGGAGATAACTATATGAGATAAAGGTAACCATCAGTCATGGAGTCTCTGAAAAAACTGTGAGTTAAGTTTTTCATCCAGCGACATTGATTTCTTTAGTTGCGTGATCGCTAGAAATAAACTATGGCTAACCAGGCAAAGAAAATGACATAGTCGCTAGATTTCCAGAAGAATCAAGGGTTAAAGAGTTGGTTCAGCGACAAGGAGATAATACACAGTCACATAGTCACTAAATATGAAATTTTAGAAAAGGTGGCAGTTACTGACATGACAACATGAGTCATTTGGTGTCCAATTAAAATCCAAAATATTGATTGATGAATAAAAAGGGTAGCTGAGATGTATGACAGAGAGCCAATCACATAGAGGCATGTCATCTCCTTCAAATTTTATAAGGTTTTTTCTAAAGATACACATATATGAATTTGATTTCCTATCACAATCATGAACTATGGATAGGTTTTCAATCAATTTCACAGCGTGCTGAATTGAAGATAGAATTGATGATTTTTTAAATGATGAGCCATGTACTTGAAATAGTTACCATAAAGAGTTGATTGAAGGCTCATTTTTAACTTATCTCATTTTCATAATTATAGAGCAAAGAGATGCTAGATTTTCTAAATTGAGAGAAGAAATTGGATAAGTTGCAGAGTATTCAATTGATTAACAAGTTTTGAATTGCCTAAGAACAGTGCACAGAGAAGTAAAGTGAGTCTTGAGAGAAGATTTGCTTCAATATCAGTCAAGATAAGAGGATTGAAACAAAGCAAAGATGAGTAGAGTAGTCAGTGTTGCTTCTACCAGTGGTAGGAGTGATGAGGTAGATGATGATGCTAAGGGGAAAAGGAATTATTCTGATGAATTCCTCAAATTGCAGCCAGGTTCTACTCAGAACAAGAGGGAAAATGCAAACATACTCACTGATGACTACTGTGAAATCAGGGATGCTGACACTCTAGAATTAACAGGTTTTTCCATTTTCAATTACTTTTATAATAATTATGATAAAGCCATTCCAGTGTCAAACCCTTGGACCTGTGGTCTGGCTAGGTTAATTGTCCCTGGCGTCTATATAGATGTAAACTTGTTCTTAGGCCTTGCCAGTCACTATGATGTCTTGTCTAAAACAATCAAGAAGAATGATGGCACTACCCTGCTTATCCTAAATAGAAACTCATTTATGCAAGCCTTTGGCTTATATAGTAGCATGTCCATAAAAATTAATCTTACTAAGCAAGAGGAGCAGTACAAGTTAAAACCTGGTATTGCTAGGGGCCAATTATAGAAACACATGCATAATGAGGTTAGAAACTATCTTACTCCTATACTTGGGACAACACCCTATTGCTTTAAGGACCTGCATTTCTATATCAAATACATTGCCTATGCCCTGTGTAGAGTGTTAGGGAGAGATGGAGGAGCTAAGAAGATTAACGTTGGGATTTTGATGATGGTACTTGACTTACAAGAGGTGCATTCTAGCACCAGTTATGACTACATACAATACATCATTGATGAGATGCATGAAGGTTTTGTAGTAACATAGAAAAAGATGAAGGATCCCAAGGAAAAGGAACTTAGGTTCTTTCACTATTCCATCCTCATGCATTTTCTCTTACATTTTAACTTTGGGATCATGGATGTGAACAATTTGGATCCTTAAAGGATATTTAAGGACAAGCCTAATCCCATTCAGTTTTGGGTTAGGATTTGGAACTATACATCCAAAGATTGTGATTAGTATGCATTTGAGAACTGGATTGTATATCCAATATAGCAGAGCATGGGCATCAACAAGACAAGGCTCCTAATCAAGGTGCTCCAACTACTGAGGCCTTGTGATTATGTAGATAAGTGGGAGGGAGATCATAATTGGGGAGATTTATTCCTAGGAGAGAACTTCACCATGATTAGGGTATATGGATGTGTACATCCACCCCATATCTTTCCCTACCATGTGCCATCAAGAGTTGATGCCATGGAATTCATCTGGTAGCTTTTATTAACAAATAATGAGCATTTTGCGCTGCACAAAAATGGGACCCTAACCCCTAGGCAGTTCAAGATTTTCAATTTCACTATTGCCAAAGGTACCATTGACACAGTCAGCCAGTGGTTGGAGAGCTATAGAAATGGGGCAGCCTCATATAGATATATTGATCCTGAGGGTTTCATGGCAGGAGTCAAAAAGTTTTTAACCCCCATAATCCCTAATACAAATGTTCATTGTACATGTATAGAAGAGGATGCAACAAGAAACCTTCTTGATGAAGATGAAATCAGAACAAGAAGGGAGAGGATTTAGGAATTACTAAAGATAGAAACACAAATAAAGAGAAATGGGTTGGATTTTGGAGGCTTTTATCCTGATTTTCCCTATTTTGATAAAATCAAAGCCATGATTGATAATTTCTATGCGCTTTGTGAACAACTTGAGAATGTTCTGGACAAGAAAGGAGCCCAAGTGCCTGATCATTCAAAATCAAAGTATGAAAGTGGTAGTGATGGTGACTATGCCCATCCACCTCAATATGATCAGCCTCAACAAGATGTTGCAGAGGCACCACAGTTGCAAGGAGAAGAGGGCCATATTATTGACCTAACAGAGGTCTCCCAGCTAGATGATGTAGAGGAACCTTCAGCCGAGAGGCAAAAAGTTGACATAGGTCAACCTTCAACTGTGAGGCAGAAAAAGAAAAAGGATAAAGCAAGTGCCCTAGTTCCTAGGAATAGGTTATATGACCATAACCTAAGAAAAATGATTAGATAGGGAAAGAAGAAACAACCTGATATAGAGGAAAACATTGAGTTGCCTCTCAAATCATGTATTGATGAAAGGTTAATACATCAGCAATAGTTTTTAAGTGATGACAGTTTCATCAAGACTGAGGAGTTTAAAGATTTCTTGAGGTGGCATAAGAAGGAGGAAATAAGAGCCCAATTGAAATTTGATGGAGAAGAGATACTGACTAATCATGCTCTTTTGGCCCTACAATCATATGACCTTGATAGTGAGGACATCTCACCAGATGAGGCTAGGCAGATGGTGTTAAGCAGTGGCATATTACTTGCTGAGGGTTGGGACTTGGCCTCAGCTTTCATAATTGATAAGATAAGGAAACAACCAGATTTGAAAATGGCAAGTGAGGTACAAATGGGAGACATGATAAAGGGTTTTTGGTATAACCCAAAGTCTCAGGCCTTTGCCATGTGGAGCCTTTGCCCAAAAGACCAGAAACCTCAGTTGGTAAGCATCCAAGAGAATATGGTGGGTAATCAGATGGTTTGGTCTATGCAGAATACAGGGGATTTAGAAATATCCCAGATTATGACACACTGGGCACACTTAAATGAGGACAAAACCAAGCAACTATCTGATAAGTGTAGCATTTTGATAGAAGAGACCAGTTCTTTGGCTAAAGACTGGGAGATATGCCACATCAAGATACACCAACAAAATTAGGCAATTGCTAAGTTGATGAAGCAATTAGAAGAAAAACCTACAGTGGTGTATGTACCTTCACAACAACCTTTTCAGATTGAGGAGAAAGCAAAATCAGAGGAGGTGGTTGAGAAGGAGGACATAGGAGAAAAGAAGAATGAAATTTCCTTGAATGCATTTAGATGCATTGTGCAACACAGAATTGACACATTGAAGGATAGGGCAGATCTCATCCTCAATGCTTATAATAAGTTTCCTACTTTGCATGTAGAAGTAATGGGGTATATTGCCATATTGAACCCTTATTTTGTTAATTGGTCTCCTAGGGTGCAACTGTTTGAGAAACTTGCCTTTTTGTAGCCCCTAAAGTCAGATTTACCTGAGGTGGTGACAAAAGTTGGAGATGAGGTTAAAAAGGTCAATGTTTCCCTCTTATTCTTTAAAGGTAAATTGAACCAAATAGAGGCTAAATTAAGCCTATTTTCTATAGACTTCAACAGATTTGTTCCTCCCCTTAAAGGAGAAGATGATCAGGTAAAGGCCTTAGATGCCTGGAAAAATGAGTTTGACAGTAAGATTCCTAATAATGAGGCATTCATTTTAGGATCTAATTTGGATGTTTAAGGTTTTAATAAAGTTTTGGATGAGGCCTTCAAAGCTGAAACTGACATCAATAAGTTTCTAGTGGATGTTAAAAGCATTACTGATGTCAAATGGGAAAGAAAAAAAGCACAAGTACAAAGCACTCAGGACTTCAAGTGGCCAATAGATGATGAGGTGACAGTATGGGACCTGATGACTAGGCCCAAGAAGAAGAAGCCTAAAATTGAGGAAGAAATTCTTGATGAAGAGTAGTGGGGAACACTTGGCGCCTGAACAATATTGAGCATAGGGAGGTTAGCTATTTATGGATATAAGTGTAAGTTAGCCTGTGATAGCGGTCACTTAGTCTTGCTACAACTATTAGAAGCTATCCTAAACATTTTCAGACAAAGGCGCTAGATTCCAGAAAGGACAAAGAGTATCAGATTTTTATCCTCTATTTTTGTCCTCCCACCGCTTCTTCATTCTTTTCTTTTGTCTTTTTTGTACTTTTTAGGGTTAGGTTCCTTAAACCATCTGAGGCTTGTTGCATCCTGAGATAAAGGATTCCAAGATGGTTGAGGGCCTATATATAGGATCAAATTTGTATTTGTAAGTGATGAAATATAATTATAAGACAGACTTTTAGATTTTAGTCTGTGTTTTTTGAGCTTTTAGCCTTTTTATGTACTTGAAGCAGAATATATGAATAAAAAATATAGTGCAATTTTATTCTACATTCTTGTTGTCTCTTTTCTTATTGTATGCACTCTTTTATGTTTAATTTTTAAGGCATGTTAAACATACTGGCTATAAGGTAGCTATTTTATTATTTGCAAGTTTCTTCTAAGGGGATAATTAAACTTTGTGAGTAGTTTCAGAGAGTACTACAGTAATTAAGGATTTGATACAATATTGTAGAAGTGACAGGATAAGTTTGCAAGGCATTTTATCTGAGTTGTGTGTAGGTTTTAAGGCATCCTACAATATTCCTGTTCATATATCTCTGTGGATTTACATCTTTTGACTCTATTGCCCAAGGATAGGCACTGGTCTAGAGTTTGTCAAGTGATCCATCATCATCCAAGCATTTAAAAAACTATTTAAATCAATCACTTTCAGAATATTTTATAGAATCAAATGTGCTCTTAAAGGTCATAATTGAGATTTTTTTATTTCTTGAAGAGTAAATCAAATAGGTTATTCTTCCAAAATTCATAAGAGTTATAAAAGGAAAGAAGGATGTAATTTCATGTTATGTTGTTGTTTGCTATGATCAAAGTATTCATTTGGATTATCAAACTTTTACTCAGAATAGTCATAGTTATCTGTATTGTTATACACATGTCCATTTGAAATAGAGCATTCAACACATAAATTACAATCCACTCTAAAGATA
Source organism: Thuja plicata (assembly GCA_018584345.1). Taxonomy (NCBI): domain Eukaryota; kingdom Viridiplantae; phylum Streptophyta; class Pinopsida; order Cupressales; family Cupressaceae; genus Thuja; species Thuja plicata. The sequence continues at coordinate 513,614 of MU225386.1, forward strand.
CTATTAGGACAATAATCAGTCATAGGTAAAACCTGCCTGAGTCAGTAGATCTCAAAAATGAAGGAGGTGATAATAGGTATCCCCAGTGTTATCAAAAACCTCATCAATTAGTGTTTTTCCTCTTGCTTGAGTCATAATGTCAAAAGACCTTAGGGGTCATAGAGTTGTTTAAGATTACAAGTATCTTTCAGAATCCTAGCAAGAAAAAACCCTAACACTTTCCTAGTTCGTAGATTATACAAATTCCGATGATGATTTTGGAAGGCATGTATTTCAAAGTATTCAGGTTCCTCCTCTTTCTGAAATGGGAACACAAACTCTACTTATTTTTCATATGTATCCGAACCTTCTCCATTTCTACACTCATAAGAATCAAACATCATGGAGTTGAACTGAACGGGTGGCTCATAGGGATTCTGAGTATGATGATTGTAGGAGTTTCCTCTGTATCCTTCATGGCATCGGTATGAGTTTGGAGCCCTAAAAAATTTTCTTCCAAAGATTTGTATGTGTTTTCATTATCCATGGGGATGCTACCATTGGTCTATCGGGTGTTCCATGGCCTAGTGGGCCTTTGTTTCCCAAATGGTTTCTCTTGTGTATTGTTGTTGTTGTAGGTATTGAAAACCCGATTCAGATTCTGAGGATAGGCATTTGGACTAGAAGATGTCTAATGGTATCCTCCTTAGTTTTGGGATGGATTTAATTTAATCCTGGTGAGCTCACTTGTGAGTTGTGACAAGGTTTTCTTCACAGTGTCTAGCTTAGAAGCCATGAGAGTATCAGGTTTAGTTTGGGGCACAACTCTTTTCTCTAAAAATGCTACCCTATGGGTTTCTTGGCCCGGGTAAGTGATGGATGGTGGTAGGGCTACGAATGGTTGTAGTGGAGTTGGATTCATTTATGGCATGTGGGTGACCAAATTTCAACTATTTTATGCAAATGGATGTGGAGCAGTGGTGTTGTTAATGATGGGCATGGATGGAAAGTTCCCTTCTTGCAGATCAATTTGTTGTGTAAAAGTAATGGCCTTGTTGTATACCTTTTCCATTGTGTCTCTATCTACAGGGGGAAGTCTTCTTAGGAAAATTGAGGTGAATGGGTCTAAATCTTTAAGATAAACTCGTATGACAACTTCCTTTGGTATGGTGTAAGGAGCTTCCAACTTTTCATGCATTTTATGGAAGTGATGGTTGAACATGGTGATGGGATCTTTGGGATCTTTCCTTGTTGTAATGATTTTGTGATGTATTGTAGCTGGATCCATGAATAATTTGAATTGGTTAAGAAATTTGGTTTCAAATTCATTCGGTGCAGAGATAGATCCCCTTGGAAAGTTAAGATACCAATTGTATGCAAATTCTCCCAAAGTGTAAGGAAAAAGGTGGTAGACGACATCCTAGTGGGAAATCTCCTTGTGGTTGAAAATTTATTTGAAGGCACAGATGTTCTCTTATGCTATTTTTGACTCGCCATATACGAAATGTGAGAAAAACCTTTCTAGATTCTTGCGCAGTTCATGGAGCTATCCAACGAAGTTCAATGGTGAACTTTGTGCATTAGAAAAGAAAGCCATCAGATGAGGTAGTTGCAAATTTTGAATTTGAAAATTCTAATTTTGATCTATGGCTATGGGAACAATTAGGACAACAATGTATGATTGTTTTCCAAGTGGATTTTGTGACTCGACGGGATGGTGATAGGAGTTCTCCTTTGGTTTCCCTTTGCCTCTACAAGGTCTACGATGGTGAGTGATTTTAATGAACTCACTTCTCTTCGGAGATGATCTAAGCACTCACTTGAACCACTCCAGGCAGAAGGATCCAATGTTTTCCATCTTTTTAGCCATAAGGCCCTCCTTCTAGCACCACTTTTGTTGAGTGTTGTTCTTACACAAGAAAACTTACTAGGATCTTGAGATTCGATTTCCTCTCTTGAAAGAATAATGAAGTTATTCCTATGGTTCTCCGAGGTCAGGTCACAACCTGTTTGGTTACTCAGTTTAAGATAAATGTGAATGTTCATGAGGAGGCCTTTGCTAGTACTTTCAAGACATAAAATTGCAAAATAATCTTTGGTACTATTTTTGGGGTTTTCTATTTTAACAAGATTTTCAATTTAACTAAAGTGCAATTTTGTATTTCGAGATGATTACTTTAGATTAAGACAAAATTCAAATGAGCAAGGTAACAAGAAATAAATTAAATTATTGAAACAAAATCATATGGACATAAAATGTTGTAATCCCTTCCTTACGAATTGAAAGATGGAGAGATTTGGAACAAACCCAAGAGGTATAAATTAGACAAAGTCACAATTATATACCTAATGGATGCAAGCATTTGGAGAGAAGATGAATTCACTCATGAAAGATATTCAAAATCTATCAAATCATGAAGCCACCAAAATGTGCGCACCCACGACATGGATTTATTGTTAAGCCCCATAGATGATCCCTTCCATGCATTCATTACAAAAAGGTAGATAGACAAAAACAAATTCCAACTAATGTAAATGTGAATTCAAAACACAACAAAACAAAAGGCTATTTGAAAATAATGAACAATGTATGCACACATTCACTAATTTCACATAGATGGAAGGAATTAACACACCACGGATGAAGCACCAAATCTAGATCTTTATTTCCTTAAGAATATGACCCTATTGGATTGATTTTATTACAATATATGGAGTTTTTGATCTATCAACTTTGAATGCCAAAATTAGGGCATCAGAGAGTCTAAATTTATCAAAAATAAACTACAACCAAAGCTTAGCTGAAAAGAAACTAGTGCTAACTGATACTGAACAACTTGCATGGATTTTAAATCCATTTACAATCAGTTTTTCTATGCAAGAGGGATCAAACTCGTCAAGAAAGAAAGAGAAAGAAGATAGGGTTTCTTCTTGTGAACTAGAGTCTTCTTCTTGGTTCATGGAGTTCTTCCTTGGAATATTCATTTGGAGGTTCTTCTTGTAGTGGGAACTGATAGGTGACCCTTAGTCCTTCCAAAACAAACTCAAGTTAACCATCAATATTATCTAGAGTTCAACTTGCATGCAAAAAGGTGATCTCATTATAAGCACTCAGATTTTCATCCCCCGACCTCTACTCCAAAGACTTAAATGCCCAAAATTTTCTAAGTGTTGAATCACCCTAAAGGTCTGAAACTTTTGACACTTTCAGAGGCCAAAAGGCCAAAAAATCTAGAAGGCCAAAAGGCCAAAAGAAATTGGGGGCCAAAAGGCCAAAAATTGCATTTTTTGAGGAGGGTCAAAAGGCCGAAAGGCCAAAACCTTCCTTTGGTTAAAATTGTTGAGTGCTGGAACTGCTTTTTCCAAAAATGTTCAAGGGATCCAAGGAGTCAATTTGGGAATACTTCTGGATGTGTAGCCCGAAGCCTTTGTATGATCTCCTAAACTTATTCATAGTTTATCTCCTTCTTTTTTACCTTGTTAAATTTTCATTTTTGCTTCTCTTTGAATATTTTCAATTTGGAAGTGAAGAACTAGATCTCCTCTTCATGTTCTAACATCCTTAACATCTCTTCTCTTGAATAGAATATCTATTGCAAGGCCTCCTTGGTACTGATGCCTGATAGAATGTCCCTAAACTGTTGGACCACTTATTTGGATGGCCATAAGATATGTTTATCTTTGTCTCGGTACAAATCAAGGACAATCCCTATGAAAAAAACATCAATTTCTTCTACCCATTCCAAGACCTCTTTCTGTTTCTCCAATATGGAGGATTGACACTTCTTATAGACCTTAATGATCTTGGCCATCCATTTAGTCAAGGTCTCAAAGTTGTCGATCTCTTTGCCTTGATATAATTTCACCAATATTTGGAATCGTTATTTTCGGATGACTTCTAGGTCTTGGAAGGTGACTTGCCACTTGTCTATCTTAGAGTTTAGACCACCTTCATTCTCCATTAAATCTATCAAATTTTTAGCTTCAATCAAAATGACCCTATAAGGTTTGAATACCCATTTGATGACCTCTTCCCCATACTTCTCAAAATCTCCTTTCCAATCTACACTTGCTTGGATGAAGGACGATGTCAAACCTGCCGCCAATTCTGGGGTGTTCCTCTTCTCTAATACTTCCTGTAATGAGGCCTTTTAACAACTTGGGTCAATAGGACCAACCATCTTGTGAATGAACGTCTTCAAAGCTTCATTATATTTTTTCAATGATTTTATGGCCACCTCATCCTTACTCATGAACCCTAATGCATGTTTAAGCCCTAAGGCTACTAGTGTCTTTCTCCCTTCCCTGGTGGGCTCCCCCAAATCCACCTCCTCAAACATGTAGTCTTCTATAGTTTCTTGTATTTGATAGGTGCTTGCAGAAGGAACTACAACTTGTATGTTCCAACAACCCCTAGTGTCTTAGGTGACATAAGACATTGTACGTGCTGGTAATGTGACCCCTATTTGGTGAAAATCTTTCCCTTTGAAGCCATATTGTATCTTCCCCCTCATCTTCACCTGTGCAAGTTCTTTTCCTCAACTAAATTTCTTTAGTGAACCATGTAGGTTTGCTAAATGTGGTGACCAGCTCATATGGGGCAACCTAAAGTACTAAATCCAAGTTTTGGGGCCCCGAGGTTACTTCCTTATCTGACCCTTCTTCCTATTCCTTTCTCTTTTCCTCCTCATTCATTCCTTCTCCTTATTCTTCTCCTTATTCCCTTCTCTCTTCTTTTTCTTCTCCTTCTTCCCTTCCCTCTTCTTGTTTTTCCTTATCTTGGTATTCACCTCTTGAGGAGCTAATCAATACTTCGGTACTAAGACTGGTCATGACTTTCAATGTCATTTTGAAAGGTGACACAAATTCCACACTTACTGATCCTCCAGGGGCTGGGATGAAGCAAGGAAAAGAGATTGATGGTGGTGGGGTAGGTGTAAGGAGAAATGGAATGGGAAATGGGAGAGTAGTAGTTGGAGGCAGAGTCAGTGTTGGAGTTGGGAGGAATGGTGGTGGAGTAGGAATTAGAGGAAAGAGAGTAGTTGGTGGAGTAAGAATGTGAGGTGGTGGATTGGTAGTGAGGGTCTCTTATGTGGCCTTATCCCCTATTATATCTTGGGTGATTGGGGTATCTTCATTTCTAGGCCCCTTATCTGTATTAGAGCTCAGTTCTGCGATAGGTATATCAGGCGCTAGATTAGTGAACTGAGTGGGTGTTGGAGTGAGGGTTACCTATGGCTGAAAGAGATGTGGACCTCCCATTTTGTACCATGTTGCATAAGCTGGTGTATCTTTCCCTTGGTATGAAAATCCCTCTATATCTTCAAAGTCAGACATCTAAAACTCATCTGATCCTAAAGCCTCCAAGGGATTATATTGTTCTTTGGGATCTTCTTGGTGTTTCCTGGTAGCCTTCTTCTCCCTTCTCTTTTGAGACCTTGTCCTTGTGAAAAGAGGTACCTCTTCTTCTCCTTCTACTTCTGGCTCGTCTTCTACGGTTTCCAATTGTGGAGGCATAGAAGTTCTCTTCCTCTTATATGTTTTCTTACCCTTTTCAATGGTAGGAGGAGATTATCCTGAAGTGGATGGCCCTTCATCTGGAAAATCTCATGCTGACCCCTTTGGAGGATCTATCTACCCAGTTATTCTAGTCTTGGGAGCCTTATGCCTTGGATTTGACCCATACTGTACTACGTGTTCATGGCCATACACCATGTTTGGCTTCTATGTTGGCATCTTCTTGTATTGCAGCACTGTATTTTTCTCCCCACACTGTTTATCTTCCTTCTTGGGTGGATCCATTAATATTTTCACTAGGATTGGATCCATTTTATAAGGCCTTTGGATCTAGGTTTCCATTGTTCGAAGTACATGTTGGGATTAATGGGAAGTATTTACTGAGAGGGGAGGGGTGAGTTAGTACCTCTAAAAATTTTGTATCCTTTTATCAATTAACCTTTGTAATCAATTTTATATCCATTCAATCTGATTTATACTATCTTGATGTGAGTTATATCAATTCATAACATTAACATACCTTTGAACATTCATAGAAAAATTCATGAAAGTAATTTGACACATAACACAAGATATGATATTGCAGAAAACTCCTGTGAGGAATTTAAAACTATGGTGGGGATGACACCCACAAAATCTTCACTATCTATAGATTGGAAGCGATCGGTTTAGGCTTAATATTTGATTAATTTTTATGATCTACCCTATTAAGAGTATTGGTGGAGACCAGTTAAAGTTTACTCTATTAAGAGCTTTAGCAACACTATTTTTGATTAAGGTAACAATAGGTTTTGAAGGGGCCCTGAAACCCTTTACATATCACCAAAAAGAAAGACAATAAAGGATGAAGGTAACAACAAACTGTCACATATGAAAGAAGACCAAAAGAGGGCTAAACCCTAGAATTATCAAAAAATATCATTACAATACATCAAAACAGCTAACTAAACAAATCTTCTAGTAGACAGATAGCAAAAAACTTCCAGAAAACCAAAACATTCTAGCACAGAAGCTAAACAACTTCCAACTAATCCTCTAGCATTTAAACTTCAAGCATCTACAGCTCCATGCTCTGGATCAAGTCCTGTAACTTATTGATATCTTTAGTCTAGACTTGGGTTTTCTTTTTAGTGTTGGAGCGATTCCTAGTGCCAGGGCCTTAAATATGAATTTCCTGAGGGCTATCTTGCTCCTTCCTTGCCTTATCACTATCATTACCTTCCAAAAGGGTATATAAAGATTTCAGATTATCCAGAGAGTTTTTCATACCCATTTTGCTAACAGTAGTAAGCTTTTTTATAAGAGTCTTGTTGTTGTTAACCTTGTCATTAATATTTTTGAGCTTGTTGTCCACCATGATGCTAATCTTGGTATCCATATTGTTTACCTTATCAAAAACATCTTTCCCCTGTTGGTACATGGTAGCATCATTGCGCATTTTGTCAACAATTTCCTTGAGCAACACATTCCTGTCTTCCAAATTCTTATAATTATCTTTGATCTCCTTTATATCATCACGAATCCACTTATCCATATTGTAGCTATTCTTTGCTTTATTTCTAGCCATTTGAAGGAAATAAATAGTAGCCACCCTTTTGACATTGACCTCTCTCTCACGGAGGTCATCCTCTAGGCTCCTCCTATTATGGACATTCTTATCTTCATGGTCACATTTTGCGGTATCATGGTTGTATTAAGCTTTCTCATTCTCATTATAATCTTTCTTAGTTTTTTTAGTTTCCTTATCAAGGACAATATCCTCCTCATTGTTCTCCATGTTGCCTTTGTCAATCTCAGTTTCCGCCATATTCCCTGTTTCCCTCTGGTAATCCTGAAAGTCATGAATCTAGTCTTCCCCACCTTCATTATTGATAGTGTGGTCTTTATTGTGGGTATCAATGTCCCCTGACTCCCTTTGAGAATCTTGAGTTTCCTGATTCTATTCCTCATCACCATCAATTTTAGCAGTATGGTCTTCAATATGGGTATCAATAATATTGTCAATTTCTTTAGTAATTTCATCCAATATTTTGTTCTCCAGATTCTGGGTCTCCTCTGTATCATCTTTACCATATAGAGACACATTGGTGGTAGTCTTCATGTCCTCAATGTTTCCCAACTTCCCAGTAAAACTCTCATCCTCATATGACTCAATATCTTATTCATCATCATTTTTCATCCCTTCGATATCATCATAAATAGACAGAGAAATATCCGCAGCAACAGGGATTCTCCAAATTTTTTTAGCTTTTTCCTTACTAGGGATCTTCCCCTTAGACACCTCTAGACTTTTCCTCTTAGAATTCACAATAATTTTGGGAATGGGGTCAGGGATATGATTCTTGACATAGTCTATAATCAATAGTATTAATCCCTCATATAAAATAGGGGAAGACTTACTCCTATGGTCGTTGGTGCTCTGGTTGAGTGAATTTAAGAGATAGAAGGGAAATAAAACCCTAATGTTATGATGGAAATTCTTTACAAGAACAAAATGATAATTGTAAGCCTTAGAATACCTGTTGTCCAAAATGAAGTACTCCATGATACCCTGGATCATGAATGCCCAAATATGTTTGATATTTGATAGGTTAACATAATCCAGATCACCCTTCACAAGAATTTCCCTTTCTTCATCAGTCTTAGGGAATTTTTTATAACCTTTGTTTCCCTCTTTTTTTTCTTTGAGAAAATGCATCCCCTCCAATGGAAGACCCGCTATTTCTACAAGACAGTCTAGAGTGAGCTTGACAGATTTGCCCAGAATGTTCATAGTGTCATTCTCCCAGCCATTAACAAAAGCTTTCATCACCTCCTTGTTGTTTCTATGGAGACGCTTCAAATATCTATGAACATTACCCTTCTTAAGCTTTTTCCACACCTCTTTTTCTTTCCTCCATTTACACTCCACAGGTTCTTCTCTCTTCAAATCTCCACCCATATCTTCTTCCTCTCCAATTTAGACTCTCTCACTGTTCTGTTTCATACTAGTTTTCAGGTCAAAATGAAAATAGATTTTCACAATCATAGAGTACTTAATGATGTCTGTGAAAACTTGCATCTTAAGTGAATCATCATTATTTTGATGCTTCTCATTGCTCAACGTCATCATCGTACCCCTAATCAGATCATCATTAATCAAAAAGATTAATGCGAGTGACCTCACCTGCCTTATGATTAAGCCTATCATAATTGAGTAATAATCCACCTCATTATTATTTTTTGCATTCCCATGCCACTTGCATGTGACATCTTTCTTTACTCCAATGTTGGCTAGATACTCAGCCACTTGATTCATTTCCTGAAAACTATGAGAGACATAAAAGGAGGTAAAATTCAAAGCCACATTAATTATCTTTGCAATTATATGTTCTATAGTCCATGATGCCTTACTCTTTCCTCTAATATTATTAATAATATTTAAGGAGTCTCCCTCCAGCCAGAATTTCTCATAGCCCAGTTCCTTTGCCAGCAAAATAATGTTGAGAGAAACCATAGCTTCGGCCCTATGGTTAGATTGAATTCCTAAGGGAGAGGAAATCACACTAACACAATTACCATTCTGATCTCTTATTAGTCCACCTCCTCTAGCATTTCTTGAGTTTCCCTTTGTGGCCACATTGAAGTTAGCTTTAACCCAACCTTCAAGGGGTGAAGTCCAAATTTCCAGAGATCTCTGATTGATATGACTGTCATTACTGTCACTTTCCCTCTTACCTAATTTAGCCTCAGGTTTAAAGGATGAGAATTTTTCTTCCAGTGCCCTACAAATCTGATTGCCTGCCACTTTAGGAGATGCCTTCTTTTCTCTAAAAATTATGTTGTTGCACTCTTTCCATATTCTCTAGCACACACGAGGAGGGATAAGGAACCAAAGGTCTTTATCAATAAAGTTATGAGGTGGGTAACTCCATTGAGAAACAAAGCCCTGCAAAACAAAAGGAAAACACCAGAAGATATACCATTTTCTGAAGATGATATCCCAAAATTTATGAGTGAAGGGACAGTGGAGCATGATATGATCACATGATTCAGAGTTTTCAAAGCAAAGATTACATCTATTGATAATGTTTATACCCCTCCTAGAGAGGTTATCAAGAGTCAGCGGTTTATTTTGAATTAAGAGCCAATAGAAGAAGTTGATTTTAGGTATGAGATTTTTATACCAAACAAAAGAGCAAGGAGGTCTTTTCTCTCTATCAGAAAGAATATTAATAGTAGAGGAAGAAATATACTTGCCATCAAAAGTAGGATTCCACACAACCGAATCTTGAATGTTATCTTTTATATACTAGGTCTGAAGCTCATGCTAGAGGGAAATGAGACTAACATTAATTTCTCCCAAATTCTTGCAGTTGTTATCCTACCAGTAATCAGTAACTTTTGTGCCAATATTATCTTTGCTTCTTTCAATAATTTGCTTCCAGTCTTAATTAGTTGATAGAGGCTTAGAGTGGATCCATTCATCATCCCAAAAATAGATTCTACAACCATCTCCCAGCTTCTATCTTTTACCTTTCACAATCAGGTCTTTGGTAGATTTTATACAATTCCAGATGAAGGAACCATTATTGCTATTTTCTTCCCCTATAAAGTCCTCCAAAGAATTATTAAGAAAGGGATACTTGCTTTTAATGATATAATTCCACTCTTTTTGAACTCCATAAATCCTCCATAGTTGTTTAGCCATGAGGGATTTATTAAATTTTTTAATAGTCTGCAGCCCAAGACCTCCCAGCTTTTTAGGCTTACAAAACTTTTTCCAATAAACAAGGCTCATTCTTTTCTTTTCCTCAACCCTAGACCAGAGGAATATTTTCTAAATTTTTTCAATTTCATTAGCAATTTTATGGGGAATTTTAAATAAAATCATTGCATAAACAGGGAGGTTCTGGAGGGTAGATTTTAGTAATTGGAGTTTTCTAGCATTGCTAAGAAGCCCCCCTTTCCATCTTGCAAATTTATTGTTATATCTGCTATTAAAGTGTGCCAGAACATTTCTGGAGGATTGGAGAAAAGGGGCAATCCCAAGTAAGATAAGGGGATTTTTCCAATGGTACAACCAAGAATAGTAGACATTTTCTTTTTTCTTTTTTTAGGAGTATTAATGAAGAAGATGGAACTCTTATTCCAATTAACAAGCTGACCAGTAGCCTCTGTATAGATAGGTAGACCTTTCTTCATATTTATGGCTTCTTTAATTGTCGACTCTCCCATGATAAGAGTATCATCCACAAATTGCTCATGAGAGAAAATGAGACTACCTGAGGATGGTTGAATACCATCTATTTCCCCTTTTTCCAACATCTTATGGATATACCTCCTAAGGCACTTAGCAAGAATAGAAAAGAGGATAGGAGAAATAGGATCTCCTTGTCTTAACCCTTTGGTAGGTTTAAAAAAAGGAAAAGAACCCCCATTAACAATGATAGAGGAGGAAAAATTAGTTACAAGTTGCATAATAATTTTGATGACCCCCTTATTATATCCAAAAGAAGACAACACCATTTGCAGAAAATGTCAATCAACTCTGTCATGAGCCTTAGATAGGTCCAGTTTCATGATGAAGCCTTGTTTTTTATCCTTTTCGAGAGAATGGATATTCTCATGCACCACAATGATAGAATCAAGGATTTGTCTCCCAGGAAAAAAGCAATTTTGTTGAGGGGATATAATATTTGGGAGCAACTGGAGCAGTCTGGAGGTGATAAATTTAGACATAATCTTGTATAGAGAATTGCATAGGCTGATAGGTCTAAATTATTCCACTGTGTTGGCTCCTACTTTTTTTAGGAATCAGGACCAGGAAGGTTCCATTTAATTCCCTGAGAAGACATTTAGAACCAAATAATTATTTAACAGCACCCTGAACATCTTGACTTATAATATCCCAGAACTGTTGGAAGAACAACATAGGGAAGCCATCAAGGCCAGGAGATTTTTCTCCTTTGAAAGAGAAGACAACATTTCTAATTTCCTTATTCAAAGGAATAGCTTGGAGAATTTTGTAAGAAGGTTCATCAACCAAATTAGGGATGGCAATAATAATTTTATCCTGATTAAGTCTATTCAAATTATTATCCTTAGTAATCAACTCAGAGAAGTATCTTAGCATTTCAGATCTGATATCTTCCTCCTTCCAGATAGTTTTACCTTTTGATTGGAGATTAGTTATCATGTTAATATCTTTTTGTTTCAAATCCATCATATGGAAAAATCTTGTATTTTTGTCCCCTTCCTTGAGCCAAAGAGCTCTAGATCTTTGTCTCCAGAAATATTCCTCCTTGGAGATAATGTTATGATAATCAGCAATAAGAATGTTTTCCTTGATTTTATTTTCCTTTGAAAGACCCTCCTTCTGGATACTGTTATGAATTTTCTTAATATCATTCTACAACTTTCCTTTTTGATGGAAGATATCCCCAAACACTTCCTTGTTCCATATTTTCATATTGCTTTTAATAGTGTTTAGTTTCTTAGCCATTCTATACATTGCTCGCCCTTCAACAGTGTAATTCCACCATTCCTTAATCTTATTTACTAAGTTAGTGTGAGCTAGCCACATTCTTTCCAATCTAAAGGGAAATTTATTTTTTCTCTGGATATGATTAATATTTAGGGATATAGGATAGTGGTCAGATCCAATACAAAGTTCAGCAGAAAGAGTACAAAAGTACCTAGCCATCCAGTCATTGGTTAAGAGGGATCTATCCAGTTTCACTTGAATTAAATCTTTCCCATTTTGTCTATTAGACCAGGTATAGTCAATGCCCTCTATATCAATATCTAACAGAGCTTCCTCATTGATAAATTCTATCAGGTCAGATCTACTGTCCATTTGGGAGATAATCCCTCCCTTTTTTTCCTCATTCTTGAGTGGAGTATTAAAGTATCCCATAATCATCTAGCTAATTTCTTGAAAGAGATTACAGATATATTTTAGTCTTTGCATATAATTTATTCCACCACCTCTAGTGTTAGGGGCATAAACATTGATCAAATTCCAGCTAAAGTTATCCTTGAGATAAGTGATCTTGACCACGAAAATGTTTTTTCACTATGAATTAAATTGCACACAACATTTTTAATATTCCAGAAAATCCCTATACCTCCTGAAGCTCCATTAGAATCACCACCGAGGCTCCCATAATCTTTAGAAACATGAATTTTTTCCAGTTTCTCTTTAGTCATTTTAGTTTCTTGAATAAGAAGAATATCAGGTTTTCTATCTCTAACCATATTCCTAAGAACATCCTGTTTATGGAGGCTATTAAGCCCTCTTATATTCTAAGAGATGACTTTCATTTTAAAGACTTGGAGAACATATTTCAAGGATGGTAGGTTGTTTTCCATCCACTATATTCTATTTTTCTTCCCGCTCTCTTTTCTTCTTTTGTGATTCCCTTCCTTTCTTACTCTTAGGAGTGCCAACATCAACCTTATTTTGTCTTCTTATTTGAACTCCCCCTTGACTATGATTTTCTTGTTTTTTAGCTGATTCACATGAATTACTATTTTTTTGGTCTCCTTTTTTTCCTGAAGATTTGTTGGAACTTTTATTATTCGTTACCTATTCCCAAGGAGCTTCTTGGATGACCACTTTTGTCTCTGAACTCAAGATTGTCTCCAGGTTTTCTTCTGTCTACAGATCTGCAATAGGGGATAGTGAATCATCCTCACTATCTTCTAAAGAATTTTTTTTGAGATCAAGTTCCCCAATAATTCCTTCATCAGGAATGGGAGACAGATCAGTAGAAGGGGGTAAATCTTCTAAGCCAATCAAAATGGTTGCATTATTAGAATCTTCTAATCCCTTCAGCTTAGGTTGACCCTTCCCTTGAAAAGAATCAATAATGACAACTTGTTCAAACCCATGTTTTTTATCCAAAGTGATTTGGTTTTGAAGTTGCAAAATTGCCTCTGATTCATTACTAGGTTGGTCCAGATTAGTTTGGTTTTCTGGATGTTTTTTAACCTCAGACTCACTATTCACCCTCTCTATTCTGTTCTCCTAAACAGCATGATCAAAATTAATTAAAGTACTTACAAAGGTATTTTTTTTCTATTTCCATACTTTTTTAGGTTCCCTTTTATGTTCTTCTTTTTGTTTAGATTTTTTAAGCGGGCAGTGTTTAGGCCAATGACTAACTTTTTTGCAGGAAAAAAAAGAAAAGGGAAGCGATTCATATTCAATAGATTGGATATACTTACCCAATTTGGAGTTGATAGTGATGACCTCTAGAAGATCTGTCTTATGGTGTATGTTCACACAAATTCTGGCATAGACTAATCTAGATGTGGTGGCGGTCATTGATTCAATCGAAAGAAACTCCCCAAATGCACTCGCAAGACCAACAAAAACATCCTCATGCTAGTATTCCAATGGGAGGCTAGGTAATCTCACCCAAATAGGGGCAATACCAAATATCTTTGCATTTAGATCCAGATTCGTAACCCATTTTTGAAGAGCCAATGATGATTTGCCAAACATCCAAGGTCCTCCACATAGCACTTTTGATAAATCTTCCATATTTGAGAATATGAAAGAAAAAAGCCCCTTTGGCATTGCTGCTATATCCACTTGTTCCTTGAGTTTCCATTTACGATAGGTAAACTCCCTAACAAGCTGAATATTAGGTCTTGTCCCCGTGAACTTACCAACCAGAGTAAGAGCCATTGTGGAAACATTATGATCCACAAGGGGATCAGGGATTGTTATGTAGAAAAATCCCTTGCTAATATCCAAAATATTGTTCATTTTAGGAAAATAATATTTTCCTGATGGTTTAATCCCGATTAACAATGACCAGTTGCCTTTGAGAAGATTCATGTTTGAGGCATGATCATTTTGAGCATTCAAGGTGCCTTTAGATGAGCTTTCTCCTGGCCCACCATCTTGGAAAGGAGGATCCTTGACATCATCCAAATATTTTTTGGAGCCCTCCTCTGTTGATCCTCCCATAGTTTTTTGATCGTGTGCATCAGTAGATGTCAGGGTTCCTCCAGCATCATGTTTCCTGCCATCGCAAGAATTCAAATTCACTCCTGCCTACCCTTTCTCTCTCACTCCCACTCCTTCCATCACTTTTGGATCCCTGTGTTCTAATGCAAAAATCCTCTCTTGCACCTAATCATACATGTTTCTCTTCATTTCTTTAGCAACACTATTAAGTGTGCACTCGGTTAAGAGATTTGTTGTTGGACTATTAAATCCACTTTCCTTGAAAGGATCTTTACACTTTTCTCCACTTGTGAGAATGATATAAAATTACAAATTAACCTAGTAAATGCAATCTCCTATTGGTGATACAGATCCAATTTAGTTTACATACAAAATATTATCACCTAATTGTGATTGAATAATACTTTTGATTCTTGGTATGCCCTATTCTTGGTTCTTGCTAACCAAATTCACCTTTTGTTGTTCCTATTCATGAAAATCTCAATCTGATCCATAGATGTGGTCATTGGATTTATTCATCTTATCCTCTCTATTCACATCATCAATAATGAATGATTGCATCATATATTTATAGATGGATTGACTTCATCAAGTTTTGAGAAAAACAATATTAACTCTAAGATCAAGTTTACAACTTGTACCTAGATCTCCTAGTCTATGTGTTTTAAATAAGTTATACTGATTAAAGCACTTACATTCATGTATCTTTTCCCTAAAGAAATGGTTTAAAAAAAAAATCCTATAAATAGAATAAGCTTACTTTATCTGAGGTGGAAGTTAGATCCACTTTTTGTGGGCTACAACTGACTTTCGGTTCTTGTCTGTCAGTCATGCTTGACTGTCCTTTGGTATTGTTCTATCGGTTTCTCTTTAACTATATTTTTGGTTTGCACTATATCCTACATGTCAAGTTCCTCTTTATCTTATTTTCATTGCATTTTTAGTTTACACACTAAGTTGTGTCATCGATTCTCTTTGTACTTAGTCATCTTTGGTGATCTCTTTCTATTTGATCTTCGCTTTGCTCTTTGTCTTGTCTTTCGGTGTATGCTTACCAAAATTGTTTTTTGCATACTAATGGAAAATTAATGTCATCAATCTCCCCCTTTGACATTAGTATCAGAAACTAATATGTGCAAAATAATAACACAATGTTAAGTATATACAACATATATAATCCTTAGTCATTTAATGACTCCCCTATGTATATGTCGGTATAATTGTACATATGATATCTTTGTTCATCTGAATATATATCATTTTCCCCTTTTGTACAATATAGTACTCATATTCATTTTCCCCATGTATATATACCATATACATATCATATTCCACCTTTTTTTATATTAAGGGCAACAATCATTACCTTATAGTTTATCAAAAATGTGGGAGTGTGAAGACTTCATGTCTTCCATCATTTTCTCCTATTGTTCTTTGAGGTTCTATAGAGCCATGTGCTAGAGTGTGAACTTTGAGTGCATGTCATAAATGATGTCTGCTATAGACATCTCGAGAGTTGCTATCAGTTACCTTGCTGAACTGATGTGTTGTTGGAGCAGTGTAAGATTCAGTAGAAGTTGAGCTTGGAGCTTGGTTACTTCTTCCCTAAACTATGTCTCTGCTTCCCACAAATCTTGCCTTAATTGTTTTATCTCTATGATCTTATCTTAATGAAGCTTAATTTCATTGTCTCCATTAGTGGTTAAGATTTGTGCATTGTTTTCTAGATCTATATCCAGATTTGCAATGTTGTCACTATTTTCTTTAGCAAACTTTTCTATTGTGCTCAATTTTTGAGTCAAGGTTATAGCTTCAAATATTATTGGATCTAATTCAATGATGAAATCCTATAGCTTTACCTTATTTACCACCACTTCTTGGTTGATGTTCTCAATAATATTTTGTTGGTACTTCATCGCGGCTCTTTCTTCAATTGCCTTCTCTACATCTATATTCTGAGTTGTTATTACATTACTGAGAGTTGATAATTGATCTAGTATTGGCTTGTTTTTATCAATGTCAATAACAGGCACAATTTGGTGTAATACGTCCCATGTTGTCTCCAGTACCATGGAGTCCCTATGTTGTTTCTTTAGCTTCTCCTGTAATGCCTTCCTTTGGCATATTTATCCTTATTCTTGTAGTGCTTCAAAATCAAGTGTAGATGAGTCACACTTTGGTATTTCAATAAGTTCATCTAATTTGACTTCCATCTTATTATTCTTTGATTTCTTCTTCTTCTACTGTGAATCACTAGAATCTAAAACCATTTCCAATTTCTCATATTTCTCTATTGTGCTCGATGAAGTGTCCTGTTGTGCTTCTTTTTGTTTCTTGGTGTCAGTTTCAGCTTGTTGGGTGTCAGAAGATGTCTCCAAATTCACCTTCACATCGTCGGTAGAAATTTTTTTGGTTTCCTCAGGAGTGTCATCTTTAGGTTTTTCTCCTTCATCAGTGTCCTTAGCTTCATCAGTCTTTGTTTTTGCATTCTTATTTGTTGTTTCTGCATCCTTTTCTTTATCTCCTCCAGTAATCTTATCAGTATCGGTTACATATTGAGTGGCTTTGATGTCTTTTTGATCATCATGTTGTCATTGTTTTCATCTTCCCCTGCATCCTTGGGAGCATCCTTTTCAGGTGAATTGCTTGATTCTTGTAGGATATTGATATCTTGTATCAATATTGGCATGTTGCTTGGAATATTCACTTGTGCAGTATCAACATTTGTGTCCTTCTCATCGGGTTTTTCCTTTGAAATAGTGACATCTTTATCTTTATTCACTTCCTCTACTGGGTCATCGATAATGTCAATAAAATTAGAATCCACAATGTTGTCATTTGTGGTATCTGGCCATGATTCATCTACAACATCTACATTCTTTTTTCTGGTTGTATCATCTTCTCCTTTGTCTAACTCAATAGATGTGTCATCTTGAGTTGCCTTGTCAAAATATTGTTGTTGAAGGTCTTTGTTTGGGCTTTCCTCCTCAGTAGATCTATTCATAATTTTACACCATTTCTTGTGGCTATCCTGCTCAAGCTCTATAAGATTTCCTTCAAGAAATTTATATGCCCTCAACTTTGGTGAGAATACTTTTTTTACTTCTCCATGATTTCATCTATTTCTACCTTCTTTGATTCAGGTGGCATGAGAGAAACAAGTACTCTTTGTCTTATTTCTTTCTCATTCTCAAAAAGAAAATATCCAATGGGAGTATAGTCTATCTTAGAGTTCCCTTGGTACATGACTGCATTCAACTTGAATTAGTACATATTTAAACTTGTACATTTTGCTATGATGGAATCCTCTATTTTATTTTGATCTTTTGGGGTCTAATTTCAATCATCTTTTAATCTTTGAATCTTTAATAGATCTTGAATTTGAAATATATTTGCAAATGTCATCAATAGATTTAGGAGCTTGTACCTTGACACTTTATGCCTCTATAGCTTCATCTTTCTCGATATCTTCTATATCCTCTCGAGTTATAATGAACTTTCTTCCTCTTTTGTTTTTCCCTCTCTTTGGTGTGGCATCTTTCCTCTTATATGTCCCGAACTTTCCTTTCTTTAAAGGTGAAGGAGTAGAATCCTTTCATGTTTGGCTTCTAGTTCTAGAAGCAATTATTGTCCTTGGATTCTTAGTTGGTGGAGGAGGTGGTGAATCTGACTATGTTTCCTTAGAGTAATCCTTTTCTTCAAGTTTACCAGTAGATAGATGTTCTTCAGTTTCTTCCTCGTGTTCAACTTCTTCACCCTATTCAGCTTCTTCCTCAGTTGCTGACAGTATCTTCTTGAGATTCTTCACCGTCTTTTCCTTCTTTCTGACAATTTTCTTAACAACTAGGCCAGATTTTATTCTTATCTTGGTCTCTTCATTTGTTCCAAATTTGGGGTGTTTCTTATCCAATGGTTCATTGATCAAGGCATCAATTGCCTTAGTTGCAAGATCAATGTTGATATCATACTCTAATGGTTGTAACCATGTTGTCCTTATTACAACAAGCTTAATGTATGTATTGTCTGTATCAACCATGAAGCATATCTCATCCTTATACTTTTCAATGAGTTTCTCATGGATTCTTACCCTCTTTCATATTTGGTCTTTGAATAGATTGAAGTATTCATCCATGACTATCTCAAAGTTATCTCCCAATGTGGCTATGTGCTCACTGATTTGCATGGTGATCGGTTTGGTGTTGTCCCATTTCACATCTCCTACCAATGGGAATGTTTCTTGAAAATAGAATAAAATACACATTATGAGTGAGCCAAACTTACATGTGTTTGACTTTGCATTCCTGATTATCTTTAAGTTATCTATTAATTGATTTAGGAGTAGTTCAGATAAATCTAATTGTGTTCCCTTCTTCACAATTTTTTAGGCTGTGTCTACTGCACCTGATGCTATGTTGTTAAATTTGCTTTCTTGGAAGAATTTATATCCTAGAATACATGCACTGATCTTGATCTCATCATCAGTTATTGTGTTAAATTTGTGTCCTCTACCATCACATTTGGCTCCTGTCATCTTCTCATTCTCAGCCTTGGGTGGATGCTTGACTACCTTTACTTTCTTGGTTATAGGGTAACCGGTGACCACATGGATGAAATCTCGGGTTATCACAATTGGTTCATCAATCCATAGCTTCTTGTTATGCATTCAGCTTAGTACTAACCGAATCCATTGGGTTTTGAAAACCTTCAAGAACATTAGGGCATTAGTGAGCCCTTTTACTTCAATATGCTTGTGTTTGTCTTTTAGCGTCCCATCTTCATTGCATAACTTCTTATAAGCTTCTTCAACTTCTAAAGTTCCTATCTCTACAATTTTGCAGTGTATGAAAGATCAAACATCTTCCATGAGTAAAACACTAGCTAGTATGCGTGAAAATGCTCCATCTTCGTCGGGTTGTGAGGCAACCTCAGAATGGATCTTGTAGTTAGGTTCCTCAAATTCTTAATTCTTAATAAGCTTGAGATCATCTTTCTTAGTGTTCTTGGATTTCATGGTTCTTGATGTTGAAGCCATTTTCAAATTTAGGGCTTCCTTTGAAATACGTGAAAACAAAGTTGTCGATTCTATAGAACTTACTGTATACTCTTGCAATAATTCCTGATCTGCTTTGGAGTGTTGTGTGTTGAGTCATGGTCTCTCTATAAATTAGTTACTTTCTTCTCAAAAATCATCTTGGTCACTCTACTCTGGTTGTCATGAACAAATGAGTTTTTCTATTTCCCTATTTATAGATGTTTCCCTAAAATGCATGTCATAAATGCTTACCAACTCCTCGGTGTATGAAGACAGAGTCTGTCGGTGAAGACTTCACTTTCATTTGGTGACAATATAATGTTTCAGAGCAATCTTTATTCCACATGATTTTACTGATGGGTTTCGGGGTCACAAAGACCTTGTTCACTTTTCTTGTTTACTGATGAGGCTTGGTTTATACTAGCAACTTTTCTTTTAACTGATGCATCTCGGTAATTATAAGTACTCTTAGTTTTGAGTGTACACTGAGGGTTTTTGGTATATATGCCCAAAAGCATATCTATCACATAATTTAACAAGTAATACCATCATGCATCTTTACTTATGCTAATTTTTCATTATATCAACATATTATGGAACTAATGTAAAATAATAGCTTGGGGTAATGCAGTTACATACTTGTTTTGCTTAGGTGGGGGTGGTGATGTCACCAGATCCATTGGATGGGGTGTCACCATTTGCATTCCTTGGTCTAGCTTCATTATTGCTTGAATATTTTCTCCACATTTTGTCTCTAGCTCTTTGGATATCTTCAATGGTGTTTCCATTGGGATATGTACTTGTCTTTGTCTTTTGGTCTCTACAGTCTTTCTTAAGATGACCAACTTTATGATAGTGTAAGTATGCCATTCTAGGGTTAGTCTAGCCTCTATACTTTCTAGTTCACTTTCTCATACAATTTTTAGTAATGTAACCATATCTTCCACTTTTTGTATAATCTGTCCAAGTATTGTAACCCCATACATACTGATTACTAACTCTCTTCAGTTGATAAGGAGATTCTTGAACTTTAGGCTTCCATGCTTGTCTTTTCTTTTTCTAGCATTCAAGAGTTGTGTTCCCATTCATTTTGCATGTACGAAAGTATTTTTCATGTAGATTTACTTCTTTGGTTGTTTCATCTCAGATTTACATTCATATGCTTTATATCCTTTCTTGTAACATTTATAGAAAAATCCTATGAATGAAGATGTAGATTTACGAATACCTTCCATTTTGCCTCTGCATACATTTTATGTATGGCATTGCTTTCCATAGTGATTTCATGTAAGCTTTCTTGGTCTTGAATTTGGGTAGACATTCTTTGGATCAGTTTGATTTGATGATTCTCCATTCTTGGTAAAACCTAGACCGGTATTGTTGTTGACTCTTCATTTTCCTTCAATAAAATCATTGATTTTTTTATTGCTTTCTTTAGCTTTCTTGATAATTTCATTATGTTGTTGCTGAATTCTTATTTCATGTTTCAATTTTTCATTCTCATCCCTTAGTTCACCGATATCTTCTAATCTTTCAATGAGTTCAACATTTATTCTGTTTACTTCTTGACTCATAAGAATAATCTGATTTGTAATTTCATGTTGATGCTCTCTAAGTCTTTGCATTTCAGACTCTTTTTCTTGTATCTTTTCTGTGATCTTTCTTCTATCACCAATAGCTAGTGTTCTTTCTTTCTCATCTTGTCTAGCATTGTTCATGACATCAATCTTCCTTACCATTTGTGTCTCTTGATGGATAAGTAGAGATTTAACTTGTCTAATCAGATGTAGATTGATTTCAGTTAGGCTTGTGATGCTTTCTTCTGATGTATCTGATGCTTGGCTAGTAATTGATCCTGAAGACTCAAAGAAATATGATATCTCTTCCTCATGATAATCTGTCTCATTACAGAGAGATGCCATATTATTTATTTCATCTAGTAGTTGTCTCATGTTGATTCTAGCTTCTTTATACTGATCAAAGAACAACTTAATTTCAAGCTTCTTATTATCAATATTTTTATCAAGTCTGTACATCTCCATTGTATGATCTTTTCTCTTAAGCCTTTAAGATTTCTAAGAAGAGACTTAGCTCTGATACCAATTTTTGGGATTAATGGGAAGTATGTACTGAGAGGGGAGGGGTGAATTAGTACCTCTAAAACTTTTATATCCTTTTATCAATTAACCTTTATAATCAATTGTATATCCTTTCAATTTGATTTATACTATCTTGATGTGAGTTATATCAATTCATACTATTAACATACATGTGAACATTCATGAAAGTAATTTGACACATAACACAAGATATGCTATCGCAAAAAACTCCTGTGAGGAAGTAAAAACTACGGTGGGGATGACACCCACAAAATCTTCACTATCTGTAGATTGGAAGCAGTCGGTTTAGGCCTATAATTTGATTACTTCTAATGATCTACACTTTTAAGAGTATCAGTGGAGACCTGTTAAATTTTACCCTGTTAAGAGCTTTAGCAACACTATTGAGTTTTCACTTGGTTAAGAGATTTGTTGTTGGACTGTTAAATCCACCTTCCTTGAAAGGATTTTTACAGTTTGATCCACTTGTTAGAATGATAGAAAATTAAAAATTGACATGGTAAATGCAATCTCCTATTGCTGATATAGATCCAATTTATTTTACATACAAAATATTATCACCTAATTGTGATTGAATAATACCTCTGATTCTCGGTATGCTTTGTTCTTGGTTATTGCTAACCAAATTCACCTTTTACTGTTCTTGTTCATGAAATTGCCAATCTGATCCATAGATGTGCTCATTGGGTTTATTCATCTTCTCCTCTCTATTCACATCATCAATAATGAATTATTGCATCATCTATTTATAGATGGATTGACTTCATCAAGTTTTGAGAAAAACAATGTTAACTCTAAGATCAGGTTTACAACTTGTACCTAGATCTCCTAGTCTATGTGTTTTAAATAAGTTAGACTGTTTAAATCACTTACATTCATGTATCTTGTCCCTAAAGAAATGGTTTTAAATAAAAATCAATATCCTATAAATAGGATAAGCTTACTTTATCTAACATAGAAGTCAGATCCACTTTTTGCGAGCTACAACTAACTTTTCGTTCATGTATGTCGGTAATGCTTGACTTGCCTTTGGTTTTGTTCTTTTGGTTGCTCTTTAACTATGTTTTTGGTATGCACTGTATCCTGCATGTTAGGTTCCTCTTTATCTTTTTTTCATTGCATTTTTGGTTTATACACTATGTTGTGTTGTCAGTTCTCTTTGTACTTAGTCATCTTCAGTGATCTCTTTCTATCTGATCTTTGGTTTTCTCTTTGTCCTGTCTTTCAGTGTATGCTTACCAAAAGTGTTGTTTGCATACTAATGGAAAACTAATGTCATCAATCTTGCCCTTTGACATTAGTATCAAAAACTAATATGTGCAAAATACTAACACAATGTTAAGTATATACAACATATATAATCCTTCGTCATTTAATGACTCCCCTTATGTATATGTTGGTATAATTGTACATATGATATCTTTGTTCATCTAAATATATATCATTTTCCCCTTTCCTATAGTATATTACTCATATTCATTTTCCCCATGTAAATATACCATATACATATCATATTCCCCCTTATTTGATATTAAGGGTAAAGTTCATTACCTTATAGTTTATCAAAATTGTGGGAGTGTGAAGAATTCATGTCTTCCATCATTTTCTCCCATTGTTCTTTGAGGTTCTCTAGAGCCATGTTCTCGAGTGTGATATTTGAGTGCATGTCATAGATGGTGTCGACTATAGACATCTCGAGAGTTGCTATCAGTTGCCTTGCTGAACTGATGTGTTGTTGGAGCAGTGTAAGATTGAGTAGAAGTTGATCTTGGAGCTTGATTACTTCTTCCCTAAACTGTGTGTCTTCTTCCGATAGTTCTTCCCTTAATTATTTCATCTCTATCATCTTCTCATAATGCATCTTAACTACATTGTCTCCATTGGTGGTTAAGATTTGTTCACTGTTTGCTAGATCTGTATCTAGATTTGAAATTTTGTCACTATTTTCTTTAGTGAACTTTTCTATTGTGCTCAATTTTTGAATCAAGGTTATAGCTTCAGATATTATTGGATCTAATTAAGTGATGAATTCTGATAGATTTACCTTATTTACCACAACTTCTTGGCTGATGTTCTCAATAAGCTTTTGTTGGTACTTAATCTTAGCTCTATCTTCAATTTCCTTCTCTACATCTATATTTTGAGTTGTTATTGCATCGGTGAGAGTTTCTAATTGATCTAGTATTGGCTTGTTTTGATCAATGTCAACATCGAGCACAATTTGGTGTAATATGTCTCATGTTGTCTCTAGTACAATGGAGTCCCTATGTTATTTCTTCAGTTTCTCCTATAATGCCTTCCTTTGGCATATTTATCCATATTCTTGTAGTGCTTCAAAATCAAGTGTAGATGGGTCACACTTTGGTATTTCAATAAGTTCATCCAATGTGACTTCCATCTTATTCTTCTTTGATTTTTTCTTCTTCTACTGTGAATCACTATAATGTAAAACCATTTCCAATTTCTCAGCTTTCTCTGTTGTGCTTGATGAAGTGACCTGGTGTGCTTCTTTTTGCTGCTTGGTGTTAGTTTCAGCTTGTCGGGTGTCTGTAGATGTCTCCAAATTCACCTTCACATCGTTGGTAGCACATTTGTTAGCTTCTTTAGGTGTACCATTTTTAGGTTTGTCTCCTTCATCGGTGTCCTTAGCTTCATTAGTCTTTGTTTCTGCATTCATATCTGTTGTTTCTACATCATTTTCTTTATCTCCTCCAATAACCTTATCATTATTAGTTACATATTGACTATCTCCGATTTCTTATTGACCATTAGTGTTGTCTTTTTTTACCTCTTCCCATGCATCCTTGGGAGTATCCTTTTCAGGTGACTTTCTTGATTCTTGTAGGAAATTGATAGCTTGTATCAATATTGGAATGTTGCCTAGAATATTCACTTGTGCAGTATCAAAATTTGTGTCCTTCTCATTGGTTTTGTCCTTTGCAATAGTGAAATCTTCATCTTTATTCACTTCCTCCAATGGGTCATCAGTAATGTCAATGAAATTACAATCCATAATGTTTTCATTTGTGGTATCTGACCATGATTCATCTGCAACATCTACATTCTTATTGCTAGTTGTATCATATTATTCTTTTTCTAACTCAATAGATGTGTCATCTTGAGTTTCTTGTTGAGAATCTTATGATCCATGCCTATGACAAGCCAAATTCTGAAATGGTGTGTGAAATTGTTGATCCCAATTCCCCATGGTACCAAGAAGTGTATTCCTATCTACATGATGGACATACCCCACTTACTTTAAGCCCCAATCAACATAAAACCTTCATTCACCGAACCTCCTGATGTACACAATCCTCGTTGATACCCTCTACCAAAAGCATTTCAATGGAACTCTTTTAAGGTTTCTGAACTCTGATGAAGCACAAATGTCCCTAGAGGAGGTACATCAAGGAATCTGTGGAGCCCACTCTAGTGGACTTACTTTGGCCAAAAAAATGTTACACACTGGATATTACTGGCCTACTATGGAGAAAGATGCCTACAACTATGTGAAGAAGTGTGTACTTTGTCAGCAGTATGGCGATTTGATACACGCTCCCTCCCAATCACTCCAACCCACCATCACCCCTTGGCCCTTTTCATGTCTTTGTCTCGACCTTGTTGGCCAAATTTTCCCTAATTCATCCAATGGCCATAAATACATCTTGGCCACTACCAAGTAATTTAACAAGTGGGTTAAAGTTGTTCCTCTCACCTACACTACTTGAAAACATATTTTGAAGTTTATTTTGAACTATCTTATCTATCGCTATGGCATTCCTCAAGACATTGTTACTGATAATGGAGGACCTTTCAAGATTTAGGATGTCAAGGAGCTATGTAGGAAGTTCAACATTACCCACCATACCTCTTCCAAGTACTTTTCACAAAGCAACGGTCAAGTTGAGGCTACAAATAAAGCCATCCTCAAAATCCTTAAGAAAACAGTCAATGAGGCTGGCCATGATTAGTACCTTCACCTCAATCCCACCCTTTGGGCTTACCGCACCTCCATTAAAACCCCCATCGGAGCCACTCCCTTTGCCCTTGTTTATGTTATGGAGGTTATTCTACCCATTTAAATTGAGCTCCCTTCCCTCAGAATCTCTCTCAAGAATCTGTTGTCTGAAGAAGAATATAGAGTTGCCCACTTGCAAGAGCTAGAACTCCTTGATGAGAGATGCCTCAATGCCCTAGACCACCTCCACATGTATCAAAATTTCCTTCATCTTTAGTTCAACAAAAGAATCAAACCTTGTTAGTTTGAGGTTGGTGATCTTGTCCTGTAGCATAACATGAAGAACCTCCAGAACCGTGAGAAGAAAGGGAAGTTTGAACCTAATTGGTTGGGTCGCTTCATTGTTACAGCAAAATATGGTTTAGGCGCCTATCAGATTACATCCCCAGAGGGAGAACCACTCCCTGATCCTGTAAATATTGTACATCTCAAGCACTTCTATGCTTGATCAGTCAGTAGTCCGTTGTACAGCAGAATTTTTTTTAGAAAATCCAAAAACATCAGAAAGCAGAAAACCCAAAAACATTCAAAAAAGCAAAAAATCATAAAAAATCAAAAAGCATAAAAAATACAAAATCTTGAAAAGAAAATCAAAAAGAGAAAGAGAAAAATCTGTCCATATGTGAAAACCACTTCGGTGGTGCAATGGATAAGTACCATGGTGAAAACC
Organism: Thuja plicata; assembly: GCA_018584345.1. Lineage (NCBI taxonomy): Eukaryota > Viridiplantae > Streptophyta > Pinopsida > Cupressales > Cupressaceae > Thuja > Thuja plicata. The sequence continues at coordinate 539,912 of MU225386.1, forward strand.
TATTTCAGGCGCCATGTGTAGTCAGATCCACCATTAGTTTCCACAATTTGTCTGTATAACTTGCATCGCCTTTCATAATAAGTGTTGCTACCCATATTTGTGCAGGTATTTCTTTAACCATCCTCTCACTTTCGCAATAATGATTCCCACATGACTGAGCTTACCAAATCACAAACTGAGCTTTGTTCTAGACATAGTGATCACAAATGTTTTACATCAAATCAGAAGACAAATTGACTTTCCTAATGATCATTCTATTCAAAAGCAATTGCCAGTGAATTCCCATCAATCAATCTTTGGCCCATCAGGATTCATCCTTCTGGTGTTGGCTATTCTATCAATCCTACCATCAAAATTGTTCATGGAAAGAACTTTTGGACTGAATGACCACTTGGTTAGGATGCCTTTTTGTTTATTTTATCTTGTGTTTTACTATATCCTTATCGTGAAAGCCTCAATCTTTTATATCTTGGTTTGTTATGGTGAGTAACTAGTGAAATACGTGTCCTTGTGGTATGATCTGTTTGTCATAGTTTGTTAGTGCATTTATGTTTTGATATTTGGTTATGACTATGTATGCCTCACTGGGGGCAGGATTCATACATCTCAAATCCCTTAAAAGATTAGGATGTACTGTGTCTCCTCATGAGTAACATTTCATAGCTCTCATCATACCTGATATCTCACATTCTTGTTCCTAACAACCTATTTGTATAAGATTCTAGTCCACGCAAAGGAACCATGTCACTTGTGTTTTCTAGCACATGGTGCATAACTCCTTTTCCAATATCAAACTAGGGTGTGGTCTCCAACATTAACATGGTATCAATCCCACTATAATCATGTAGTTAGTCTTTGCATAGTAGTTAGGTCATATTGCATTATGATTTTGCTCTTGGCAAAGGTTTCTATTTATTCCCCTAATCGGTCACCTACGTGATTTTTATCAGACTTATTGTGATACACACAAAAATAATGTCCTCATGTATCCATTGCATTGTTCATTAATCATTAATCATTATCCATTGCATTCATTAATCATTAGTCATTTGCTATTGCATTGTTCCTTATAGTTCATTAATCATTTGTCCTTATTCATTAATCATTATACATTTGTCTCATATTACATTATGTTCATTAATCATTATCTTTTGCATTGATCATTTCATTAGTCATTATTCATTAGTTCCATTAGTCATTATTCATAGTATTGTTCATTAATCATTAATCATTAGTCATTGCATTAATCATTTCATTGGTCATTATTCATTTGTTTCATATTGCATCTATTAATCATTAAATTCTTATACTTTAGTCTCACATTGCATTCATCATTGCATTTATCATTACATCATTCATTTATTAAATCATTTTGCATTACTCATTTAGTTCATTATGTACATTGTTTACATATTTAGCATTATACACTTATAACCATTATATATGATACCATTTGCATTACATTCATTAAATCCATTTAAGGTTCATCCATTTCATAAAACATCATAAATATATACATCATTACATTACATCCATACATGATGAAATATAAGCATTAACACATCACATCTATATGTACATATATCTCTGCATTTCATCCCTGCATCACAAATTCATTAGTATCATCATACATATAATCATCTCATCCTGCATGCTAGTCATAAGCATCATATACTGTAAATATAACATCATAAGTGCATCCATCCATCATATAAGCATATAAAAATATAAAGATCCATACATCAGAGTCCCATAGTCCAAAAATAAAGTCCATGTATATATATCTCAAAAATATCATATTATACATCATGTGTCAAAACTGTATCAAAAATGTGTATCCAAAAATCTGAGAAGAGTCATGGCGTTGACCGTGATGGTTCTGCTCTGCTGCTGGGTCATGGCGATAAACCCACTGATCCCTGTGATGCCCTGCCAGTGCTCTCTGACTGCGGCCTCTCAGAATATGTAGGTTCATGTACCTCCTCAGGCACTGCTCTGTGATATAGTCCCATATAATAGGTGGCCTCTCAGCCTCTACATCTGGCTTCTCTCTACACTGCCATGGCATCGACCATCATCTACCCTAAACCTGTTGTACTTCCTGCTAGACATGCTATATCACAGTTTTCCCTGTAGTCCTCCGCACTTCTTTGTGCTAGATCCCGCTCTACAATCAGAGATACTATTTGTGCTGACATGGCTGCCAGCTCCTCCTCTCTATCCCTGAACTCCTTAATAATAGCAAACTCCCCGCTATCCACTCGAGCCTGTAATATGTCAAGTGCCCGTTGTGCACTATCCCCTCGTGCTTTTTCTGATGCTAGCTCTCTCTGAATCTAGGTCACCTCTGTCTATAGGCTGCTAGCTGTAGCCTGTGCTATGGCTACTAACCCCTATAATTACATGATCTCATCCTGTGCACTCACCTCAGTCGCCTGAGATGTCGCCAAAAGTCCATGAACCATGCCCAGCTCCGTCCGCAGGCTGTCTCGCTCTGCTACCACGGTATCATGAGTCTCCTGGTCTATGAAGCCCACTGGTAGTCCCTATCTTGGTGGAGTTCCCTATGGTGGTGACCCCTATAGTGGATCCTGCCCCTATAATAAATCCTAACCCTCTACCTGTACATCAAGTATAATGGGCGGCTGTCCCCCTACTGGTACCTGAACCTGCTCCCTCCATCATAGTACTGCTACCTTAGGCTGGACTCTTCTCCTGGCCCCTCCATCTCCTCCATCGTCATCGTCATCATCTCCCTATCCTCCTCCATCTCCCCCACCCCCTGGCTGCTTGTCCTCCTGCACTACCCCTGACACTGTTAGTTTGATGGGTCTGTGTGCATCCCACCACTGTGCATACGTAGGAACTACCCCTACATCTAGTAGTGACTCTCGTGCCCTGATCCAGGGCACCTCAATCATACCCATAAAAGATGCTTGGGCTATCAGAGGATCTACACCTATCCCCCATACGCTCCCTACCTTGCGGGTAACCAATGGATGCGGGAACCCATCCAGTACTGCCTCTTGTACCTATCCAATCTACCTCCATACCCTAGATGGCATGTATCATGATATCATTTATGTTGTCCTCCCAAATAGCCAACAGTCAGTCTGCACAAACCTCATGTAATATGAATCATAGAACTCATCCTCTGCATATCCGCCCTGCTATGGGGTCTCATGGCCCCAGATCTCACATCCTACATAAGGAGCCCATACTATAGCCCCCATCTCATCCAATCTCCGATGCCAGTATCCCACTAAGTTTGTGGCCTCATAACTAATTGGTGGCCTATACTGATAGACAAAAGGCTCATATGCTGCTTGGGTCTCCTAGTGTCTGATCGGTCATGTGATCACTATATGCTCCTAGGCCCATACTAGTAAGAGTGTGCATCCAGGCCCTGGTGTCCTACCCTTGCGGTAGGCGCACATATGCAGATCATAGTATAGTTGCCCAAAGATGACGTATCCCCAATAGTACTGGTCGTCGTCCTCAACCATGCTGCTCAGCACTTGTGCCTAACATATAGGGAACCCCTTGCCTGCATGATCAGGCATGAGATGTCCCCCTATCAATCCTGGAAAATAAAGTGCCAGTCGTCGTGGCTGTAGCTGCATGGTCATCGCTCCTATCCATGACATCCACTACCGTGTGATCGATAGATCTATGAACCTCTACCTCAGAGCCATCTCCATATAGGGCTTTGATCCCTCCACACAGTACTCAGGTATGACCCCCTGAATGGGCACTCTGTAAATTCTCCATACATCATGAAGGGTGATAGTCACTTCCCCTATAGGGAAGTGAAAGCTCGAGGTGGTGCTATGACACCTCTCTATTAATGCAGACATGAGCGCATTATGCGCTCTAAGATGCAGCCAATGCTGCACATACTTTAGCCTGCATAATGTCACCATCCCCCACTCTACCGCCGTCAGGTGCTGCTCCAGCTCCATGGTCGCTGGATAGCTTTCCCAGGCTTAGAATGTGATAGTCTCCTTCTGTAGTCAGTACGCAAATGTCAGCAATCAGATAGCATGATGGGGCACCAAAAAATTCCCTAGGCCTGTTCGGGGCATCAAAAAATGCTCCCAAACCCTTGTTTTTTCTCTTCCTCCCCCCTTTTTCTTCTATTTTTGGGTCAATCCATGCAGACGGTGGTTGACCCTCACAGACGGTGAACTTTTGCAGTCGCCAATCTGTGGAGATGGTGGATCTTCGTAGATGCTAGTCTGTGGAGACGACAGTTTAGGCTATTGTCTCCCTTGCCGCGCAGACGACGGTGTTAAACATTGTCATCTTTGCTGTGTGATTTTTCCCCCCAACCCTCGCAGACGGAGATTGGTTGAATCTCCATCTACGCAAATGACTACCGCCTGTCGGTCGTCTACCCAGACGGTGATCTGTTGATCACTGTCTGCATAGACAGTAGACAGGCGATCACTGTCTGCACTACGCGCCTATTTTGGGGCATTTATTACATGTATTTACTCTATAAAAATATTAAATGCATAAATGACAAGGTAGACACTCAACTACTCACCAGTGGTCCCGCATTCACAGGCCACTGGTGTACCTGGATGTGCTCCCTAAGCTATGCTCGCTCTTGTTATTCTTCCATTGCTCTCTTCTTCTTCTCTTTTTTTGCTCTTTGTGAGTGAAAGTGACTTGTCCATGGGCTCCGGTGGACTATTTATAGCCCCTTGAGACCCATTTCTTCCATCGGTCTCCTCTTTTCCCGTTCTGGTCCCTATTTTCCCTCCATGTTTCCTAGACACGCCATGCAATTGGTCTACTTTTTCCATTTTCTTGCCTTTTCAAGAAAATTTTATTAAAAAATTGTATTTTTTCCTATTATTTTGTCGAGGGGGCACCCTCCTCCGCTCTCACTACCGTAGGTTTTCTGACCTCTCTGGGGCATCTTATTTTCTTTTCTTTGATGCAACGTCACTTTTGACAATGCATCAAAGAGGGGTAAAATGTAGACGTCCAAAATCGTCCTTATATTAATTTAATTAATATTCCCATAACATTATAGTTAATTTTAATTAATTATATTTGTTATATTCTTCT